>CM019827.1:95459825-95524367 GCA_009763385.1 Coix lacryma-jobi var. lacryma-jobi | reverse complement strand
CAGCTGGGGCAGCTCGGGACGGAGGAGGATCAGCCCGACATCGAGCTCGACGCCGACCAGTATGGCCGTTTCCTGACGCGCCAAGCCCGCCCCTTGCCATGGTCCACGCGACGACCGGTCCAGTGGGGGGCTCCGAGCGAGGTGGCATCCGGGAGGTGGCCGAGCTCATGGCGGAGGCGGAGGGTCCTGCTCCGAGGAGGCGGGCGGGTCCCGCTCCTCGAGGCCGGGCCCGCTTACATCAGGCAGATTCATGGCTAGGTCACAGACCAACACCAGCTTTTCTGCGGCACGTCCTCACTCTTGCGCAGGAGACTTCCCGGTAGGCCCATCGCTCCAAGCCAAGCACGCACTTGGAGAGGAGTGGGCTCCGGGCGGCAACTTTGGTATGGAGTCGTAAGCCCTGAGCGAGAGCTCTCACCCCCGAGAGAGCTGTCGATCTCCCAGGCCGAAGCTGACGCCGTATGCCCAATGCCGCGCCATGATGCTGTGTGACCACTCCGGACCAGCCATGCGCAACGGCAGCGCTGCGACGCGCCCGTGACCGCGAGAGTCGGCTCTGATACCCTCTGAGGCCCGGCCTCCTCGAGGCGGGCCCGTTCATCAGGCTTCATAGGACCGTCACAGCAGTCAGCGCACGTCCTCACTCAGCGTACCCGGGGAAAGACCGGTCGGTCACCCATCGCTCCAAGCCAAGCGCTTAACTGCGAGAGGAGATGGGCTCCGGAGAAGTGCCGATTGGAGATCCAGCCCTGAGCCGAGAGGCAGCCGGTCCGCACAGGTGTCGGCCGCCCTCGCGAGGGTGAGGCGGAGCTTCAAGATCTCCGCGCTGAGCTGAGCCGGAACGCCCAATTGGCGAGCGGCTCAACGAGGCGAGGCGGAGGTCCGGGCGGCCGAGGTGAGGTCGCTCGATCCAAGGAGGAGGCCGCCGCCGCTCTCGAAGCGTCGAGGAAGGAGGCCGCGGACGCCCGAAGCGAGGCACCTCCGCCCGGGCTGAAGAGAGGCGGCGAAGCAGGAGGCCGCTGACGCCGTGGCGAGGCCGCCGCCGCCCGAACCGCAGCGGAGGCGGCGAAAAAGAGGCCGAAGACGCGAGATTGGTGTCGCCACCGCCCGAGCGGGGGGGCGGCGCGGCAGGAGGTGATCCGCAAGGATCTGGCCCTTGTGGAGGCGGGCCGGCTGATCGAGGACCTTAGGTCCGAGAGGCTCCTCATGTTGGCCGAGAAGCGCAGGCTTGAGCAGCGTGCTGAGGGCCTGACCAGCGACCTCGCCGCACTGGGGCAACATTGCGACGGTGAGGCTTACACCTTGTTCTTGTTTGGGTCTCGAAGTTTTTTGTTACGCCGCAGTCTCACTCTTCCTTGTTCGTCGCGCAGGGGTCGAGAAGACGGTCGAGGAGCTCCGCGGGACGAACCAGGCTCTCTTGGACCAACTCCAAGACGAGACGATGGTGGCGGAGCGGGCTCGCACCTCCCTCGACCGGCTTGGCCCCATGTGGGGTGCTCCTCCAGTGGCTGCGGCAGAAGGTGCGGTGGCCCGAGGCGACGCCTTGTGCTTCTTTGACGCAGCGGCGCGGGACCGTGTGCGGCAAGCTCTCCATCATGGCGTCAAGCAGACGCTCGCGGTCGTTCGCTCCGGTTTCCGCTTCCCGGTCCACGTTGTCGCCAACGGCTTCATCGAGATCGAGGGGAAGGACGAGGAGTGGAACAACCGCCGTGTCGACAAAATTTTGGAGAAGATGGAGAGGCGGGGACATCGCTCGCCAAGATTTTCGAGGAGGACGTGCTGCCTCCTGACGCCAGCAGCGGTGTCGAGGGCCCTCCTCCTTCTAGCTCGGGTGTCGAGGCTGAGCCCGCCGTGGAAGACCTCGGGGAGGAGTACCACACCGACGAAGATTAGGGCCTGCGTGCCAAATTTGGGCGTCGAGGCCCTTGTAAGAATTTTATGGCATGGATGAGGGTCCGTCGAGACCCATTTGTATATATGACTTGTTTGTTTAAAGGTGTTGTTTTCTTTTCAAATGCGTTTGACCACTTCTCTTTTGCAAGCTCGAGTTTCTGCTAACTTAGTCTGTACTCCTTCGATACGTCGCGAGCCCCTCGAGGGGAGGCGTAGGTAGGGTACCGTAGCCCGGGGGCGTAGGTGGCCGTCTACGTCGACGCCTCCCGACCTTTGGAGGCTCGAGGTATTTTGGGATTTAGACGTCGCTAGTTCACTCGAGGCACGAGTCGAGACGAGGGTCGAATTTTTTGAAAAGAAAACACGCATTTTTTCCGGAGTCTGGGGGGCGGTTACCCCCCTGTCAGCCCCCGAGGGAGGCTCGACCCTGAGCAAGGCAGGGTCGAGGCTACCTTATGCTGCTAAGCAAAATGAAAGACAACGCACGAGATTGTTCATTCATATTTGACATGTTTGTACAAAGCAACAAAATGAACAAGGCCTTGAGGCCCTTAAGGATAGAAGCGACGTAGCTGAGATATGTTCCACGCGTTCGCCAGGATTCTGCCTTGATCGTCGTAGAGCTTGTATGTTCCTGGCTTGAGCACCTTAGCCACGGTGTATGGGCCTTCCCATGGAGGGGTGAGCTTGTGGCGCCCTCGGTTGTCTTGAAGCCGTCGAAGCACGAGGTCCCCCACTGCTAGGTCTCTTTTGCGCACATACTTGTCGTGGTAGCGTCGAAGTGATTGCTGGTAGCGTGCGGAGTTGATGAGCGCCACATCTCGGGCCTCCTCGAGCTGGTCCTTGGCGTTGGCAAGCCTCTCGTCGTTGTTTGCTCGTTGTAGGCTCGAAGTCGAGGGGAGCCGTACTCGAGGTCCGTAGGCAAGACTGCCTCGGCGCCGTAGGTTAGAAAAAACGGAGTGAACCCGGTGGCTCGACTCGGCGTAGTCCTGAGGCCCCACAGCACCGAGGGGAGCTCTGCGGCCCATCCCTTTCCGAAATTTTTGAGAGTCTTGAACAGCCTCGGCTTCAGCCCATGGAGTATCATGCCGTTGGCGCGCTCGACCTGCCCGTTGCATTGAGGGTATGCGACCGAGGCCCAGGTTACGCGAATGTTGTTGTCATCGCAGAAGTTGGTGAACTTTTTGCCCGTGAATTGGGTGCCATTGTCGGTGATGATGACGTTAGGCACTCCAAACCGGTACATGATGTTGGCGATGAACTCGACAGCCTTCTCGGAGGTGGGGTCTCCTATCGGCTTAGCCTCGATCCACTTGGTGAACTTGTCGATGGCCACGAGCACGTGTGTGTACCCTCCACTTGTCTTTTGAGGGGACCCACGAGGTCGAGCCCCCAAACGGCAAATGGCCAAGTGATTGGGATCATCTGCAGGGCATGTGCGGGTTGGTGCGTCTGCTTGGCGTAGAATTGACACCCATGGCATGCCCGGACCAAGCGCTTGGCGTCTCCAATGGCGGTCGGCCAATAGAAGCCTTGACGGAAGGCATTCCCAACCAGGGTCCTGGCGCTGCGTGGTGGCCGCAAGCCCCCGAGTGCATGTCGTCGAGGAGCTTGCGCCCTTCTTCGAGTGGGATGCAGCGCTGAAGGATCCCGGTCGGACTTCGTCGGTACAGTTCCCGCTCGTCGCCGTAGATGACGTAGGTCTTGGCCCTTCGAGCATGCGTCGGGCCTCCGTCTTGTCTTCCGGTAGCACGCCTTGCGTCAGGTAGTCGAGGTAGGGCGTGCGCCAGTCGAGGGGTCGTGGTGAAGAAGGGGCGGGTGCGTCGATCTGCATTGCCTCATCGGGTGTCGAGGCATCGCCCTCGGGGCGCGGTGTCGAAGGTCGAGCCCCCGTGTCTGGCTCGAGGGGTGGCGTCGAAGGGCCAGCCCCCGGACCGATTTTGACTGATGGCTCGAAAACGTCCCTCGAGAAGACGTCGGGTGGAACCGTGCCGCGCGTGGACGCCAATTTTGCCAGCTCGTCTGCGGCCTCGTTGTGCTTTCGAGCTACGTGGTTGAGCTCGAGGCCGTAGAACTTGTCTTCTAGCTTGCGCACCTCCCCGCAGTACGCTTCCATCTTGGGATCGATGCAGCTTGAAGCCTTCATAACCTGGTTGATGACGAGCTGCGAGTCTCCTCGGGCATCGAGGCGTCGGACCCCGAGCTCGAGGGCGATGCGCAGTCCATTGACGAGGGCCTCGTACGGCGACGTTGTTGGAGGCGGGGAAGTGCAAGCGCAGCAGGTAGCGCATGTGGACCCCGAGGGGTGAGATGAAGAGCAGGCCTGCGCCTGCCCCCGTCTTCATGAGGGATCCGTCGAAGTACATGGTCCAGAGCTCGGCTTGAATCTGCGCCGACGGGAGCTGAGTGTCGGTCCATTCAGCAACGAAGTCCGCCAACGCCTGCGACTTGATGGCTTTCCGCGGAGCGTAGGTGATGGTTTCCCCCATCAGCTCTGTAGACCACTTGGCGACGCGCCCCGTGGCCTCTCGGTTGTTGATGATTTCGCCGAGGGGGAAAGGATGACACCACCGTTACGGGATGAGCGAGGAAGTAGTGCTGGAGCTTGCGCCTCGTAATGATGATGCCGTAGAGCAGCTTCTGGATGTGCGGGTACCGGACCTTGGCCTCGGAGAGCACCTCGCTGGTGAAGTACACCGGCCGTTGGACCGGCAACGTATGGCCCTCCTCGTGCCTCTCGACGGCTATGACCGTGCTGACCACCTGAGTGGTTGCGGTCACATAGAGGAGGAGAGGCTCGGGGGAATCGCCAACCTGGGCTGGTCGCGGTGGCACGAGAATTGGTGCGGAAGTCAGCAACCCCTTCAACTTGGTTAAGGCCTCCTCGGCTTCGACAGTCCACGCAAAGTGTTCCGTCTTCTTCAGCAGGCGGTAGAGGGGTAGCGCTTTTTCCCCTAGCCTCGAGATGAATCTGCTGAGAGCGGCTAGGCAGCCTGTCACTCTCTGCACACCCTTGAGGTCTCGAATTGGGCCCATCCTCGTGACTGCTGAGATTTTTTCGGGGTTGGCCTCGATCCCCCGTTGTGAGACAACGTAGCCTAGTAGCATGCCCCGAGGCACGCCAAAGACACATTTCTCGGGGTTGAGCTTCACATTCTTGGCCCGGAGGCACTCGAACGTGGTCTCGAGATCGCTGATGAGGTTCCCGACTTTCTTGGTTTTAACCACGATGTCATCGACGTAGGCCTCGACGGTTTTGCCTATGTGCTCGCCAAAGATATGCTGCATACATCGCTGGTACGTTGCCCCGGCGTTTCGAAGGCCGAAGGGCATTGTAACGTAGCAATACATACCAAAAGGCGTAACAAAAGAGGTAGCGAGCTCGTCGGATTCTTTCATCTTAATTTGGTGGTAGCCGGAATACGCATCAAGGAACGAAAGCACTTCGCACCCAGCAGTGGAATCGACAATCTGATCAATTCTAGGTAAAGGAAATGGAACTTTTGGGCATGCTTTATTCAGACCAGTGTAGTCTACACACATCCGCATTTTTCCATTCTTTTTCCTAACTAACACAGGGTTAGCTAGCCACTCTGGGTAAAATACCTCCTTGATGAACCCGGCCGCCAAAAGCTTGTGCACCTCCTCGCCGATGATCCTGCGCTTCTCCTCGTCGAAGCGGCGCAGGCGTTGCTTCACCGGTCTGGAACCGGCCCGGATTTCCAAGGCGTGCTCGGCGACTTCCCTTGGTATGCCCGGCATGTCCGAGGGGCCCCACGCAAACATGTCGATGTTCGCGCGGAGAAAGTCGACGAGCACTGCTTCCTATTTAGGCTCGAGGCTGGCACTGACGGCCAGCGTCTTGCCATCGGTCGAGGTCGGGTCGACGGGTATCCGCTTTGTGTGCTCCGCCGGCTCGAAGTTGCCAGCGTGACGCTTCGCTTCAGGAGCCTCCTCGGTGGCCAGGGCGGCTAGGGCCTCGAGCGAGTCGAGGTGGACGTTGGCCTCCCCACGCTCGACGCACTCCACGTCGCAGTGGTATGCGTGCTCGTAGGAGGTGTCGATGGTGATGACCCCTTTTGGCCCCGGCATCTTGAGCTTTAAGTACGTGTAGTTGGGAACCGCCATGAACTTGGCGTAGCCTGGCCGGCCGATGATGGCGTGGTAGGCCCTTGGAACCCAACCACCTCGAAGGTGAGCGTCTCCCGGCGGAAGTTAGCCGGCGTGCCAAAGCAAACCGGTAGGTCGATGCGCCCGAGGGGGTGGGCCTTCTTCCCCGGTACGACTCCGTGGAATCCCCCGACGCTGGGTCGGAGCTGGCCCTCTGAAATTCCCAGGAGGTCAAGTGTCTCGAGGTATATGATGTTGAGGCTCGAGCCCCCATCCATCAACACCTTGGTGAACCGTACGTCGATGATAACGGGGTCGACGACGAGGGGGTACGCCCCGGGTTTATGACACGGTCCGGATGGTCGTCACGGTCGAACGTGATTGGCGCATCAGACCAGTCAGGTACCGGGGGGCGTCGTGGCTGAGCGCAAAGATCTCCCGGCGCTCCTTCTTTCTTTCTCGAGGTGAGAGCCCGACGGTCGGCCCCCCGTAGATCATGTAGCAGTCGCGCACCGGGGGAAGTTGCCGTCCGCGTCCCCACCGCCGCGCCGATTGTTGTCATTGCCCTTAGGCGCGTCTTCTCTCTTATCGCCGAGCTTGGAGTAGTAGCCTTTCAACAGTCGGCAGTCTTTAACTTGTGATTTACGGGGCCCTTGTGATAAGTGCAGGGGCCCTCGAGCATCTGGTCGAAAACAGCCCCGTCAGGGGGCCTCGAGGCTTCTTAGGCTCGAGGGCGCCTGCGAGCACTTCTTCGTCGTCGTCGTTATTGGCGTCGCGCTTCGCCTTCTGACCTTGCGTTTGCTCTTCTTCATTTTGTTGCTGTTATTGTTGTCGTTCTTGGCGTCGTTGCCTTTGTTCGAGCCCTCCGGCGCGGCCACCGCCTTACCTTTGTCCGTGGAACGGCCAAAGAAGGCCCCCACCGCCTCGTCGCCCGAGGCAAAGCTGGTAACACGGTCCATCAGGTCCTCGACCGTCCTGGGACGGTAGCGTCCTAGCTCATGAACTAGCTCTTGGCATGTCGTGCCTGCGAGGAAAGCTGAGATGACGTCCTCATCAGGCACGTGGGGGAGCTCGAGGCGCTGCTTCGAGAACCGTCGAGCAAAGTCGCGGAGGGGCTCGTCCGCCGCCTGCCTGCAACGCCGTAGGTCCCAGGGGTTGCCTGGGCGCACGCAAGTCCCCTTGAAATTCCCGTCGAAGACCCTGACTAGGTCGGCCCAGTCGTCGATCCGATCCGGCGGGAGCCCCTCGAGCCACCGGCGGGCGGTGTCCGAGAGGTAAAGCGGGAGTTGGCGTATGATCACACGGTCGTCGTTCTTCGCTCCGCCCAGTTGGCAGCCTAGGCGGAAGTCCGAGAGCCAGAGCTTGGGCTCGACCTCCCCGTCATACTTACGATGTTGGTCGGCGGTCGGAAGCGGTCGGGGAGGGTTGAGCTGCGGATGGCCCGGCTGAAGACTCTGGGGCCCGGGGGCTCGAGGACTTGCCGGTCCTCGTCGCTGTCGTAGCGCCCCCCTCGATGGGCGCTATAGCCACGCTCCTGGGCCCCCTTGTCCTTGCGCCGGCGGTTGATGTCGTTGCGGGCGTCGTTGGGGTCTCGAGGTGGCCGGTTGTCGATGATCCGTTCGCGGACTGGCCTACCTCGAGAGGCGTCAGGCTGGTGGACGGATGCCTCGCGCTCGTTGCGGGGCGTGTCCGCCGGCTTCCCCGAGGCTGCTCCGCGTCGTCGTGACGCTGAGCTCTCGGCTTGCTGCACAGCGGCTGTCTCGAGGAGGTTCTTCATTTCCCCAAGCATGCGCCTGGCGTCAGGGTTGGAGACGGCGGGCAGATCGCGGAGCAGCATCGCCGCCGCCACCACGTTCTGTCCCGCTCGCGGGAAACGCACCTCGGGGCGTGCTGGCGCCCCGTCCTCGAGGATCTGCCGGTGGACCTCTCGAGCTCGGCCACGAGCGCCGGCACCTCGAGGCCGGGCTGGTTCTTGTGCTAGGGTTTTCTCGAGCTGCAGCAGGCGTTGTCGGTCCTCCTCAGCCTTGGCGATGGCCTCCCGCAGCTGCGCGAGCTGCGCCGCTCGGTCGTCGCTGTGCTGGGATGGTGCAGCCGGTGCGGGGGGTTCGTTCCTCCCGTGAACACGTGACCCGCCTGCCGCAGCCACGTCTCCGGGCCCTTCGAGGTTGAGCGCCGGCCTGCCGTCGTCGCCCTCGTCCTCGGTGTCGCATACGACCCCCTCGAGTTGGAAGCACTCCCTGGTGGGATCCCAGAGGTCGGGGTCGTGGTAGTCGTATTCGTCGGAGTCGGAGCTGGTGATGCCGCGCCGTGGCTCGTGCCGGGGCTGCAGCTCGCGGTACCACTCCCCGAAGGTGGCTTGACGAGGTGGCCCGACGGCTCGTGAGAGGCCGCGGTCGACGCGTGCGGGGTGGGCAATCTCCAGGTTGGCCATGGCCTGCAGCAGCACGCCGGGCGTTCCTCCTGCTCCGCCGGCTGTCGGCCCTGACTGCGCTCGTTGAGCTGGCGGGCGTAGGCCGCCGCGGAGCTGTCGAGGCCGAACGGGAACTGCCGGCGTCGAGCGCGGTACACCCCGTGCGGGAGGAGGCTGGGCGGCGTCGACGGTGCACGGCTCGGAGGCCTCTGGCCTGGCTCCTGGTCCGTGCGCATGATGAACGCGAAGTCGCTGGGCGGGCGCGGGCGCGCCCGGGAAGTCTCCGGCCGTGCGCCGGGCAAGCTCCTCCTTGGGAACTCCGCGCCGGCCGCGGGAAGTGGGTGTATGCCGCCGGCACCGCCTGTGCCTGGCGACGATGATGACGACGGCGCCGCTCACGGGGTGGCGACGCGTGATGGTGTGGGCGACGTGCCATGCTCCTCGCACGGGGCGGCGCGACACGCCCTCCACTCGGGCCCTCCGTGGAGAGCAAGGTCAGCTCGTTGCCGTTGTCAGTGGCCAGGAACTCGAGGCTCCCGAACCAGATGACGGCACCGGCAGAGAACGAAGGAGTCGAAGCAGCCATCCAGGAAACGGCGAGAAACCGACTCGACACGCGAAGGCCCCTACCTGGCGCGCCAACTGTCGGTGTTTCGAACCCGGGGGTATGACACCAACGAGTAATATGATCGCGTGCTCTCTTCCTGGATGGTGATGGATTTATCCTGGTTCGGGCAAAGAAGGCCCTACGTCCAGCGGGGGAGGAGGTTCTTGTATTACTTGCACCTAAGTGCTTGTACAGGGGCGAATACAAGCTTGGTGAGCGTGGACCGGAGTCCGGACTTGAGTGTGTAGGCGTACGTGTGTTCTAACGTGTTTTTCCCGAGAGACGGAATGAGGGCCCTGGTGTCCCCTTTTATAGAGCAAGGGGAGGCCAGGGTTACACAAGGGTATTACAGGTGTCGGGGTGTATTGTGTCCCTTACGAAGAAGGGTAGGAACCCTGTCTTGTCGAAGACATTGTAGCCGACGTGGGCGTTGCTGTTGAAGCGTCCTTGAAGCGTGGCCTCCATCCTGGGCGCGGACGTGGAGGCGCGGCGAGGTGGAAGCCGTACAGCACCCATCCCGGAACGTACAGAACGCGGCGGGGTCCCTCCGGGTCTTGGGGCACCTGTCCTCCAATAGCATGAAAGTAGTTAGGGCTCGAGGGGCGCGGAGCCGGCCTCGAGGCGGCGCCTACGGGGGGCTCGAGTCCCCGCAGGTATGGGCAAGTCCCGTGAAAATCGATTGAGCGGCAGGCATCTGGGCCTCGAGGCGTGGCTTGGACGTGCCACAGTGGGGCGTGGGTTAACAGTGCTTCACTGGTGCCTTTTCGCCCATACTTGTGGTGAAAACGAGACTTGACTCTGCCCCAGACCACTGTGGCACACGTTGTGTTACAGAGGACGTGACTGGAGTAGGTGGATGAATTAAGTGCGCGGTATGGGGCTGGCATCCGATGTCTGCGCCGCTCGAGGGAGGCATAACGCGTCTCGAGGGATAGGCCGCTGTGCCAGAGAGGCTCGAGGTCCCCGCGTGGGGTCTCGAGGTGTGGAGTTCGGCTGTGGGGGGCTCGAAGGGTAGTGGAGCGCTTGCCCGAGGCCTGGCGTGGAGGGCTCGGGCGAGACGGAAAACGATCGTGTGCCCGAGGCCTGGCTGGAGGGCTCGGGCGAGACGGAAAACGATCGTGCGCCCGAGGCCTGGCTTGGAGGGCTCGGGCGAGACGGAAAATGAGCGTGCGCCCGAGGCCTGGCTTGGAGGGCTCGGCTCGGTGGGCCAGCGCTGTAGGCCTCGGGGTCGGCTTTTTAGGGGGTTAGACTAGTTAGGTCTGTTATTAACCGGTTTCTAGGTTTACCCTATTTGTTTGCGTTGATTGGGGGTACCCTTTTGCGGACCCCCGACACCGGGGAATAACATGGGTGTGTACATGGAGCCTCTGATGATGAATTGGAAAAATGCTTGGAATTGAAGGGGTATTGACATACGACGAGCTTCCAGGGTCTAACTTCCACAATGCACAATCTGGTACCAGTAACATGCATGGATACTGGCAAATGGGATATTCTGTGCTGGGTGTCCATGGCAAGTTCTCATGCCCGGTTGTAAGACAGTACGAGATTTATGGTTGAAGAAGGGTGGCAAGTATCGGCGTTCGACAACATCGACAATTCCTGCCTCTTGACCATCCTTTCAGACGGGACACCAAGAACTTTACCAAAGTGTCGTGGTGAGAGATCCTCCACCTCGGATGCTGACCGGTGCCGAGGTTCATGCTCAGATAGATGCTCTCCAGTTCAACGAAACAGACGGTCGTTTTGCAGGGTATGGTCAGGAGCATATGTGGACTCATAAGTCAGGCTGGAAAGACTCCCTTATTATGACGATCTTCTTCTGCCACATAACATTGATGTAATGCACACTGAAAAGAACATCGCTGAGTCGCTTTGGGGAACACTCATGGACACTGAAAAGTCCAAGGACAACCCTAAGGCTAGACTAGACCTGGCACTGTTGTGCGATAGACCAAAGCAAGAGATGTTGCCTCCTCAGCCCGGCAGGAGATGGACACGGCCCAAGGTCGATTTCGTCTTAGGCAGGCCACAAAGGAAAGAAATACTTCAGTGGATCCAGACATTGACATTCCCTGATGGATATGCAGCGAATCTAACGAGAGGAGTCAACTTATCTACTCTGCGAGTCCTACGGATGAAGAGTCATGACTTCCACGTATGGATCGAACGGCTTCTTCCGGCGATGGTTCGAGGCTATGTTCCTGAGCCTATGTGGGTTGTCCTGGCAGAGTTGAGCTATTTCTTCCGGCAGCTATGTGCCAAGGAGATATCTCGGTCCGTCATTGATGATTTGGAGAAAGCTGCACCTGTGTTGCTCTGTAAGCTGGAGAAAATCTTTCCACCAGGCTTCTTCACTCCGATGCTTCATTTGATCGTACACCTCCCAAATGAGGTTCGAATGGGAGGGCCTGTGCAATGGCGTTGGTGCTTTCAGTCGAGAGAAATATGAAGACTCTTCGCAAGAAATGTAGAAACAAAGCCAAAATTGAGGCTTCCATTGCAGAGGCATCCATTCTGGAGGAGGTGTCCAACTTCACTGAAGAATACTACTCCGAGAACCTTCCTAGCATGCATAATCCACCCCCTCGTTACAATGCTAGAGACAATGAATCGAGTCTTAGCCTTTTTCGAGGCCAACTCGGCACGACAAGTGGATCCACAGTTAAGCAGTTGAACTATGAAGAGTGGCGAAAGATCATGTTATGCGTGCTTACCAACCTTGATGAGCTGGACCCGTATATGGGGTAAGTTGTTATCTATCTTCATCCAATTCATCGTCACTTTCCAACACCATTCTTTTTGTTTCGTACAGTGAATTTCTTCATTTGTTCTCGAATGGACCAATGCCTCTTTCTGATGCGACAGCGGAAACCCTAATTGCAAATGGTGGGGGCAAGGGAGGCCTGATTTCATTTCTTGGTTCCGACAAAAGGTACCATCCTACCAAGGTCGTACTTAGTCTGACGTTCCAACTTGCTCTTACGTTCTGACCGTATAACGATATATCTTGCATCGCCTTGCAGGCTCAAACGATGCGTCTATGAGTCAAGAGCTGAGACAGGTTGCAAAAGGCTTTGACCGTAGGGTCAAGTCATTTAACGGTTACGACGTGAATGGATTTCGCTTCCACACATCAAGCTACGAGCAGAGTCGGCCCAATCGAAAAACCACAAATAGCGGTGTTTGTACTCCAGGCAATGACAACCGTGACTACTATGAAAGAATTGAAGAAATATACGGACTTTCATTTCACGGTGAAAAGCCTTTGAATCCTGTCATGTTCAAATGCCATTGGTTCGATCCTGGAAGAACGAGGCTGACACCTAATCTTGGGCTAGCCGAAATTCGACAGGATTCTGTCTATCCAGGCTCCGATGTGTATATTGTGGCTCAACAGGCCACGCAGGTTTATTACACGCCATACGCGTGCAAAAGCAAAGAGCATCTCTTGGGTTGGTATATTGTGCACAAGATATCACCACATGCTAAAACTACCTCTCCCCAATGATGAGGATTATAACTTCAACACAACACGTATGACGGTGAGTTCTTTCAAGAATCTGGGTGCAAGGGACGCTCACGATAGACTTAACCGAAGCGATGGAAATGGAAGTAGAGAATGATGACGAGGACGCTGGGGATGAGGTGGTAAATGCGAAGGACATTAGAAATGCTAGAACGATTCCGTTTAGGCAAGCAAATGAAGACGACGACCTGTCTTCGGATACTGGGAGTACTTAGACATGGTTGACAGTGATGAGGAGACTCATGCTCCGGCTAATCCGGATGATCCAGATTATTTCTAATACATGTAATATTATGTTATATTTTTAGGATCTATTGTTATATTTATATTGCATATATTTGGTTATGTTATTTCTAATACAACATTGTTTGTTCTTTTTAATGAAGGAGGTCGAGGCAAGATGCCGGAGGACGTCAGAGGCGGTTGAGTTGGTTGTACCGCAGCTCGCAGGCCGACGGGCCCTCGACGAGGAGTGGCCGCCGCCGGAGGGAGCCGTCTCCACAGGAGGAGGAGGTGCCGGCCACGCCCGAGGGGCCGCGCGGCAGGAGGAGGCACCATTGGCCGAGGAGGCAGAGGAGGAAGACGAGCAGGAGGAGGACGAGGCGGATGGGTGTTCGGGTGCCTCAGGGGTGTCCACGCCCTACTTGAGAGGCCCCGCCAGCCTCCCGGCGTTGCCGCCACGTGCCCGACGCCTAGTGATCACGCCCATCGGACAGAAGTACATGTTCTAACTACCTGTTCGTACGATGAGACTCAAAATAGAAGTAGAAGGTAATAATCTTTTTTTAATCACTTGTGCAGGTCATGGGACTTTGTGGGCCTAAAGGCCGCAAACCCAACGGCATCCTGGGTCTCCTGTGCCGCGAGCACTACCCCGGCATAGTACAGTATGCCAGGAGGCACGAGCCGACCTACACCTTGACCACTACAGCGTCGCCCCAGACCCAGACTTCCCCAACAAGGCCGCGCGGGTTAGAGCGGAGCTGTGGGTAAGTCTTCGTCAAACAATATCAAATGCATCATATTTTTTCTTTAATTACTGTCTCGCCTCATATTATGTCTGTATGCAGAACTACTTCAAGTGCGAGCCGGGGAAGGAGGCAGTGGCGGAGGTGGCGGCCAGGGCTTGTAGGAAGCTCGTCACCGACATGATCTACGAGGCGAGACTGCAGGCCATCATTACCTACAACGCCACGGTCTTGGCCACGAGGGTGACGAAGGCCCAGGCGAGAGGCATGACGTTGGGCCGGGCGCAGTTCTTGCAGGTAAGTGATTTCTTTTGAGATTAAGCTTTTGGTACTTTCATCTGACGCTTAGACGTGAAATACTTGATGATGTGCAGATGATCCCCAATGGTGCCAGTCGTTTCCCGAGTCTGGGAGATGATCGTGGACCGGGGGCTATCCGAAGAGTGGGCGGCCCACCACGCCGAGGCCCAGGAGGCGCGTCTGCCCAGATGCCAGGTGTACCACACCACCAGGGCAACCGCAACCTCGCCGAGTACGCACAAGCTTGGGTACGTGAAAGACTTATCAATTCCTCGATCAAATGTTGCCTGATGCTAATCATCTTGTTGTCTTCCCGCAGTTGGCGGCACACGGTGGCCAGCCTTGCGGCACGGTGGCGGCATACGCCATGTCCACAAGGGCAAGGCAAGGCCACGGCAGCGGAGACCTCCTACAACCCCGACGATCCCGCCGACGCGTACACCAACTCCAAGCGTCCACTCCCGCCTCATGACTACTCAGAGGCGGCAAGGGCGGTCCATGGGGATGACTTTGATCCCGCCCCCCGCGGGACCTAGACGGGAGCATCGTCATGAGGATTGGGGAGGGAAGAAAGAACAGGCGGTTCTGGCTTGGAGACGGCGTCACGACACGACCTCCACTCCCACTCTGTCCCGTCTCCGAGCAAAGCACGAGCGGGAGCGTCCCCATACGCCCACGCCCTCGCCTGCGCAGTCGCGGTCGCCGAGCTCGAGGTTATTTCTATTTAACTCATCGTACATTGATCTTAAATGTTTTGCATTGTTCTAACATTCACTTTGTATTATCGCAGGCCCGCCTGGAAAGAGAAAGGCAGGAGCGCCATGTGTCCGAGACCCAAATGCGGTCACAGATGTGGCCCAGATGGAGGCTCAAGAAAAGCAGATGGCGGAGCTCATCGCCTTCATGGCCTCCCAGGGATGGTCGTGCCCCAGACGCTCATGGCTCCTCCACCGCCGCCTCTGGACCCCGGAGCTGCTCCTGTGAGTATCAATACTTCAGTGTTTCATTTATTTCATTTCTTGTCTGACATGACCTTTTGCAACCTCCTCCGTCAGAAGTTCGAACAAACCACCGATGGAACCAGACCGGAGTCAACCAGGCGGCAGTTCTCAGGGGTGGAACGGTTGGCCGGGGGTGTAGTAGATTGAACTTTGGACTATCGTGTGTCAATGAAGTCTCATGTTGTTGAACTATGTGATTTGAGGACATATGTTATTGAACTATGTGATGTGATGTGAACTATCAGAATATATATATATATATATAATATTCTGTGACGTGAAATGTGATAGTATATGTGATATGTGATGAATATGATATATATGTTTGATAGTGTCGGAGAAAAGGAAAAACAGAAATAAAAAAACAAAAATTAGCATGTTTGCCGAGGGTTGCTCTCGGCAAAGAGGCCCTTTGCCGAGGGCTATGACCATAACCCTCGGCAAAGCTGAACCAGAAAGCCATTTCCCCAGCTTTGCCGAGGGCTTTGGTCATAGCCCTCGGCAAAGCTGGGGAGACTGAAACGAATTTCCAAGGGTTTGCCGAGAGCCGGCTGAGCTAGCCCTCGGCGAAGAGGTCCCAAAAAAAATATTCGAAATTTCTTTGCCGAGAGCTGACCCCGGATAACCCTCGGCACAGAAAAATAATAATATAAAATTATCGCTTTGCCGAGGGCCCGGCTCTCGGCACACGTAACGCCTTTGCCGAGAGTCAGGTTAGCCCTCGGCAAACCTACCGTCAATAGGGACCGCCGTTAACGGCCACTTTTTTTGCCGAGAGCCGGTCGGGACCCTCGGTAAAAGGTTTGCCGAGAGCCCGATAAATGGCCCTCGGCAAAGGATCCTTTGCCGTGAGGTTTTTTGCCGAGAGCTCTATGCCGAGGGCTGCTCTCGGCATAGGCTTCGCCGAGCGCCAGATGGTCTTTGCCGAGTGCTACAGGCACTCGGCAAAGCAGCCGTTTCCAGTAGTGACTACTTCAGATTCTAAAAGACTGATCTGACAAATCTCAAGGTTAACAAAGCCACCAGCATAGATATGTCGTTATCAACAAGACTAAGTCAATAGATTAATGACAGGTCAGCTGGCCACACTAAAACCCCGAAGTCACAATAAACACCTTGTTGTTAATGAGCATGTCGTCTACTACTAAATAAATAGTATAGTCAAATACCAGAATGAATACAAGTGTTCATACTAATTGTTAGTCAAAAACATAACCTAGATGAACATGTTCCACCATGAAGAACCCTAATAAGTCACTAAGTTATACTCAGTTACATGGATTATACTTTACATAATTTGTTAATCAATTCACGTATGTATTTGAGCTGCACATATTAATTTATCTTATCTCTGGGAACGAGCGAGTGCTCGTTTGGTCAGAAGCACGAGCCGTGCACTCGCCACCCCGGGTTCGATCCCGGTGCCCGCGTATTTCCGTGCTCGGTGCATGGGAATGGGGAGCAAAAAGCTCTTCGGTTCAAAAAAAAAATTATCTTATCTCTCTGATATTTTTTAATATGAGTGTAAGAGCTCTTGGTTTGTATTTGAACAATTGTGTATACCATCAAACGATGTAGAGACTAGAACCTCATTCCATATCATCCAAAAGTTTGAACTGCATGCAAGTTTGAACTATGATTGTAAACTAGAGATATGCACAAGTGTTTCGTGCAGATCGATCTCTTTGGTTATTTTGAACAAATTTCGAATCCGAGGTTATAGCGCGAATGTATGTGCTTAATTGTGCAATACAACAAAATTCAAAAAGATAAAAAAGAGAGAAATGTTTGGTACACACTTCTGTGGAAAAAAAAATAGCAACCCGATCAGACGATGAAAATGAAATACTATATCAGCAGCAGGGATAGATCACCCTGAATTTTACCCCATAGAGATCAGCACGAACTTCTTTGTCGTTTACACAGCATGCGCATGCGATGATGATATCGATATTCGATCTACCGTACATACTACCGCGCGCTGGAGCCGTACAAACTCGGTCGTGTCCTCTCGATCTCGATCTCTTCAATAATCCATGCATTAGCAGACTAGCATCCAAATCCAAGCGTCCGGCGTGCGACATACTCCGTACACACACGTACCTACTCGTTCTGTTTCTAAATAACTGTCTTTAGAAATCCGTATTTCCACGCTTTCCGGATGACAATTAAAAAGGGACAGAAGGAGTCCTTTGGAACTAATAAGGTGTACGTACTGGTATAGTATGTATAATTATATATACCGTTAATCTGCAGGCTTCATCTTCTAGGAGCTTGCTGGATGCAACTTCAATGGCGTGTACGTGCTTGAATTAGCAACTTCATCAATGGCCCGCGCGCCACCGCGCGCCAACTGATATTTGAACGGAGAAGCTAGCTACTAGCATATTTACGCATCAATAAGCAGCTCGAATTCACTTCTTCAATTCTCGCCTGGTGAAACTCCAAATTTCTGAGCTTTGCTTCTGAATAAATTCGGTGTCTACGGACTAATAATAACAGTTCGTCAATTAATCATTATATGTTCGTCGATCTACTAATAATAATAGCTAATCCCTGGTCGGGGAGAGCTCGAGGATCCGGCCGGAGAGCGCGCTGACAAGCGCCGCCTTGAACCCGGGATCCCTGGTGAGGGTCACGGCCATGTGCTCCGCGAGGTTCTTCCTGGCGACCTCCGACGACGGCCCCGTCGCCGCCGCCGCCGCAGTAGCCTCTGCTTGCTTCCTCTCTGCTGCTGGTGCTGCAGCGGCAGTGGCGCCGCCTCCGGCCGCACGGCGGCCTCGTTCGCTTGCGCCGCCGCCGACCTGGCGGCGGCGCCGCCCTTGCCGCTGCCGTCGTGCTGCGGCGGCTGGGCGTGGTTGTGGTCGCCCTCGTACGTGGCCACGAGGATGGTGCTGTCGTCCGCGCTGCGCTGCACCTTCTTCTTGACGGGGCACGACGGCGCGAAGGAGCACCGGAAGTAGGCGCGCGGGCACGGGTTGTCCTTGGTCACCTTCTGCCCGTACTTGCGCCATTGGTACCCGTCCTTCACCACCTGTCGTTGTTTGAGTTAGTTTTAGCTGACCGGAAAATGCTACGGCGGCGCGGCGAGGCGAGCGAGAGAGAGCTTGCCGGAGTACGTGTACGTTACTGTACTTACGAGGCTGAGGTCGGAGGGGTCGGCGTGGACGTATCGGCGGGACACCTTGGGCTTGCACTCCTCCCGGATGGCGGCGCGCCTGCCGGGCTCGTGGTGGAACGCGGCGGCAGCGGCGGCCGACGTGCACTCCATCTGGTCGGGGGCCGCGACGAAGGCGCTGGCCGCGAACGGCGGCGACGGCGACGGCTTGTGTGCTGGTGCTGGGCGGCGGTGTCGAGGCTGTCGCCGGCGCTCCGGATCCGCTTCCTGGACGGCGAGGCCGCCGCGGAGCCGCCCTCGGACGTGGAGGAGGAGGACCCCGCGCGGTTGGCGGCGGCGGCCACCATCATGTCGTTGACCTGGGCCTGCAGGTCGGTGTACTTGGCCACCACCGCGCGCAGCATCTCGCTGAGCCGCTTGTTCTCGTCGCCGACGCGCCGGAGCTCCGCCTCGAGCGCCTCCACCTGCAGCATAAACCGACCGACGACCGATCCCCGATCAGCAAGCTGCGCCACCGCCACGTTTGTAATCCGCCGGAGGTCGGCTCGATCGCTCGTGCGTGCATACTGCATACCTCTCGGTCTTTCTTGACGGCCAGGAAGTTCTCCTCGACCAAGGCCTTGGTCGTCGGCGCCGGTTTCGCCGTGGGAAGGAGGCCGACGTTGAGGTCGAGGCTCAGGGAAGGCTGCCCGATTATCCACGGGTCCATGGCCGCCGCTGCCGTCGCCCCCGCGAGAATCGTTGGCCCCTCAATCGCGTACAGCCGAGCAGAGGCACGCGCGGCTGGTATTGGAAGGATGAGGAGTTGCTGCTTAATTGTGCATGGATGGATGAGGGGGGCATGGCTGCAGGAAGGCGAATATATAGGCAGCGTGCTGCGTGCTTCAAGTTTGGTGGGAGAAGAAGGCTGCTGCTGGAGTCGTGGACTGAGTGGCTGCTGCTGGCTGGTGCGTGGCTGGGCGGAGAGCGAGAGCGACGGCTAGTGCCCTTTCCCGGGGGTGGTGGTTGGGGAGACGTGGTACGAAGCATCTTGGGAAGCGAAGGGAAGGCCCTGTCAGAATGCCCGTCGTCGTCGTCTCGGTCGTGACAGAATATACTCGGGAATGGATTATATACGTGGGTTATTTACGGGCCATTCCGGCGTCGATGTGATCTATGCGTGGCGCGAGTTTTTATTTAATTTGTCGCTTAAACTAATCGTCTGGCCGACTGCAGCTGCAGCTGCAGTGTGGCGGGCGCGGGAGCTGGCCGGACCCGGAGCCGGACTCGATCATCACATATCAGCCCAGGCCAGCGCTTGGAAAATTAGTAAAAGGCGAGGGAAAGGGTCGCCGGGGTCAAACGAAAAACACCACAAGCTAAGGTTGATTACAGGTGGGTAGGGGGTGCGATTTGGCACTCCCAATTAGTAAGTCGCAAACGGAGGAGGAGGACAGCGCTGCCTGCCGCGGGTTTAGCTTGCATTTTGGGACGATTAGCTTGTTGACTCCCACTCCTCCCTCCTCCCTCCTCCCTCCTCCCTCTTGTTGTTGGCTGGTCTCTGTCTAACACTCTAACTGTACGCACCAACATGTCTCATTAGCTGGAAATAAACAGCTCTCAACGATTCACGCCAAAGGCTTCATGTTTCACTTATTTGGGACTAACTACATACATACAGTACGTGTACTGCAACTCTGTTGTCAAATGTGCATCATTTCCCAACACACGATCTCCCCCCGAACTAATTAAAAACCCCGCCAGGAGGAGTGATACGATCAGATCAGATCAGATCAGATCAGATCAGGTGGTGGTGGTCGTGACCTGCCACCTCTCGCACGCAGGAGGGTTGTTGCTGACGACCTATCTTAAATCCTAATTACGATACGCACGTGATTAGCCCGGCCGGTTCTTCATGCTTTTGGGTTATTAGTAGATTATTAGAAAAAAAAGGAAGTAGCCTGGACGACTCGCGGTGTGCTGATGTTGGCACGAAATATTAATTCATTGGACCTGGACCCGGCACGCTGGAGCGGGGGACAGTCGGAGACCCCGGATTGACGAGAAGAAGAAGGACGACGCGACGCACTCGCAGCAGCAGCAGCAGCAGCCAAGCCTGCAGGCACGACTTGGACCTGGCGCGCCACGCCTGCTGCCTGCTGCTGGTGGTTGCCAAGAACAAGTTGGCTTTGGCTTGATCTCTTCGCACCAACTAGACGGACGGAATGGGTAAAGCTGGGGAAGGAAACCACAGAGACTAGGTCGATCGGATCTGTTGATCTCTTCCTGAAAAAGGCCAGGGCAGCACGTTTCCTCGAGTTGAAGATCATCATATCCATGCATGCAGGCAGCCCAGATTATTATTATATTATTACTATTACCGAATGTGGGTACATACTGCGGTTGTTGTGGTCATGCAGGGAAAGTTGGTCTTGAAATTATCCACAAGAAAAGGCACGAGTATCCGAGTACGGGATCCCATGATGTTGAAAACAGAGGACTGCATTGGCCGGAGGGAAGTTCCGCTTTTGACAAGAGCAGGACGGACGACGGACGCCACGTACGTAAAAGCTAGCAAGGCAGCTAGCTAGCTAGTAGCTTCCTTCTTCTCGTCATCAGCATCGGTGGCGTAGAAGAATACGTAAAGAAATTCATTCCCACATCGTGCCTATAGGCTACTAGACGTACTACACTTACAAATGATTTTAGGCCTTGTTTAGTTTAGTTGCTCCCCGATTTTACAAAATTGGCAAGGTTCTTCATCGCATCAATCTTTAAATATATGCAAGAAAAATTAAATGTAGTAGGTAAAAAAAATAATAATTAATTGTACTTTTAGTACGTACATGTCGAGACGAATCTTTGGAGTCTACGTAGTCCATATTTGGACAAAGTTTGTCAAATAACAACGAAAACGCTTTTCCATCTAAACAAGGCCTTAAGACAAATTAAGATTCATGGTAGTTGAGTAGTAATCCATGTTTCTCCGAAATTGACCAGACTATTTATTATCACACACACACAGGCCCGGCCGGAGTCAACAGGATCCGGTTCTGGTTTTAATCGCCGCAGTACGTTTACATACAGCAAGGGAAGCTGTATCCGACTAGTACTGCTGCTACTTCCAGCATCAGTACGTCTGAAGTCTGAACTGGATGGACCGCCGCCACCACATTTGCGACGGCCCTGTACGTTCTGCAAATCTGATGAATCTTTGGTGCATGCACATGCACCACCGTCTTTCACGTTTCCCACATTTGGTACGCCGCCGCAATATAGTCTACAGTACTAGTCAGCAGGGAATCTAGTGATCTGCATGAGTTTTTTTTTGGCACGTTGCATGACACCTGATAATAGGCTTTCAAAGTTCCTTATCGGGGTCTCCATGCACTCTGTTCCACGAGTGGGAAAAGAAAAACCGAGCGGCACTACTGCACAGAATCCAAAGACTACCTGGGTTATCCGGTGACTCGTCACTTCTTCGATCAACCCAATGCTGTAGATGCCCTCGGGGTGAAGAAGTCACACCCACACAAAAAATGGTTCAGGTTCACGTTCAGTGCACTTGCATTATAGTCGCCCTGATCAATCACCGCTGGTTCTTTTTCAAGCACACAGATTTCACGAAACAACTGACAAAAAAAATTCTGGAATATATGGATACTCCCGTGGTTCCAAATTATAATAAATCTTATATCGGCAAAGGGCTCTTTGCCGAATGCCAAGGCTTTGCCGAGTGCTGACGTGATACTCGGCAAAAAAAAACTTCCAAAAAAATAGAGAATTTTTTTTATTTAATTGAAGGAGGGGCCCACTGGACAGCGCCCAGGCGTCTCCCTGAAATCGCTCGCTCGCGCGAACCTCCTCTACCATTGCACTACACACTCACATACGTTCCATCTCCGTTTCGGTTCCCCATATACTATACTAAACCGAGTGTAACTTGCTTATTTGAAACCCTAAACGAATTCAAATCCATAAGTTGTCAACTACAAAGTTTTCTAACTTTTTGAGATCTACAACTTTTATTTTGGTAGTTTTTCCATCCGAGGTTGTTTATAAAAATTTGAATTTCAAATTTGACAATTTGAAACGTAGTTTTCGTTGATAAGATGATTTCCAATTAAAAGTTGTCAACACGAAAGTTTCATAACTTTTCGAGATCTACAACTTTCATTTTGGCCATTTCTCCATTCGAGGTATTTTTAAAAAAATTCAAATTTCAAAATTTTTAAATTCAAATACAATTTTGCAAGACAAGATGATTTTAAATAAAAAAGTTGTCAACTACAAAGTTTGATAACTTTTTGAGATCTACGTACAACTTTTGTTTTGGTCATTTTTCCATCCGAGGTATTTTAAAATTTTCAAATTCGAACGCAGTTTTGCATAACTAGATGACTTGAAATTTAAAAGTTGTCAACTACAAACTTTCATAACTTGTCAAGATCTACAAAGTTTATTTTAGTGGTTTGACCATTTGTGCATCCGACATTGTGGTTCTAATATCAAAATATGATTTGAAAACTGGCTTTGCCGAGTGTTAAAAAAACACTCGGCAAAGAGCTCTTTGCCGAGTGCAAAAAAAAACACTCCTTTGTCGAGTGCCCGAAAAAGAACACTCGGCAAAAAAAAAATTGGCATTCGGCAAAGAAAATCTTTGCCGAGTGTTTGTATTTGGCACTCGGCAAAAAATTTCTTCGTCGAGTGTCCGAAAAAAACACTCGGCAAAGATTGGTTTTCGCGTAGTGACTGTTTTTTTCTATGTACATAGTTTTTACTATATACATCTATGTGTGTAACAAAAACCATATACTATGACGATTTTACAATTGAAAAATTAAGGACTAAAAAAAGATCACGAGTAGTAAAACTTTATTTGGTTGTACTTGTATTCATCCCAATCAACGTGTGTCGAAGTAGATGAACATGTATCTACCTTAATCTATATGTGTTCAAGTTCACTCTAATCCACATCAAAACACAAAGGATTAAAGTAAATACGAGAACAATCCCCTAACATGTTATTTCGAGTCACCACCTATGTTACCTGGTTTCACAAAACAATTTCCCACTTTCATTTGAGTGATTTCTCAATCACCTACTCTCCTCAATAGCTATCCTTCAACAATCACCACCTATGACCACGTTATTTCTTTGCCCGCCTTCATTGTCTCCGCTATATTCTAGGCATATCTCAAGGTCATTCCTCTACCATGGGATGGCATAATCTGATTCTAGTGTCCCAAATAAAATCACTTTTGTGATACTCTATCAAAACTTACGTGGTACTAAGGGCATAACGAAAGATATGTACGTAGAAAGCTAAAACGACTTATAACTTTGAATAAAAGGTTCAAGGAGTAGGGAAAAGGACTTTGAGGCGCTTGTCTCATGTGAAAGACATGTACTCCCTCCGTATCGTTTTTAGATCACGTTTTGGACAAGGTTTGAGTCAAACATTGGGAATATAAATCATGAATAACTTTTAAATTATTGTGTTTAGAGATATAAAATCATATAATAAATTTGTCTTGAAAAGTACTTTCATAAAGTATACATATACCATTTACAATAAATATTTTTTAAAAAATAAGTGGTCAAAGTTGCACTTTGGAGACCGTGTCGCTGTCCTAAACGTCATCTAAATGCGATACGGAGGGAGTACATATTAAGTATGGAGTGACAATATTTCCTTCAAATTGGCTCTAAAGCGCGGAAAGAAAAAGTTTCTAACACTTACACACTATGAGGAGTAAGCTCTAAACTCTAAACGGAACAATCACGTTCATGCAGTATGAACCTGGTGACTCTCACTATACGTGGTGCGTACACGTATGGTCTACAAATTGTCAAGCTACTCGTTGGCCAAAAGATTAAATGACTTCGTTGGTTTGAATTTATTAGCGGTACTACGACTTATTTTTTCTCAAAGAATAGGGCAATGCTACGGTACAACTTTTACTTCTTAGGAGGTAATACTTCAAATAAATATAAACCCTTGATTTTTTAGATTTTTTTATTTTACAATTATTAATTAATTAATCCAGCAAAGGAAATAAAATATTGTCGAATCCCCAAGTCATGGAAATAGATAGCCGCAGTTGATTTTAGCCTTTCTTGTCCGTGGTTAGGATAATCGTGTGAACAGGAAATATATTAAATTAAGAACCATAAGTGTTAAACTTGTAAACGCAGAATTATTTCAAATCTCAATGAATAATTGTGTTAAAGTGATTAAATAGTACAGAAAAGTAAAGTGAGAAATTTGTCATATACTAACTAAACAAATATTAAATACCATTAAACAAGTCATATAACAAACGCATCACATCACGCCACATGCAAATCAAGTACAGGTCTACTCGTAAAAAAATTCAAAGTACTAGTCACGTTGACAAACATGCAAATTCAATATGTCACATGTAAAATTACATGGTAATCAAAATATATGAAGTTTAAAGTTCTAAATAAAAAGATCTATCATATCTGTCATATCATACATGCACCAATCAAATCTAGAAAAGATATTGTGTATCTAAAACTTCCCTAATTTATCCTACTTTACAAAATAAAAAAATATATAAATATATATTTCACCTATTACCTTCTCAGAGGTAATATGCGATAATAACCGTCCGATCAAAACAAATGAACGGCGCGTAGTCATTTGGAGGTACCGCAGCAAAACCCCAAGAATAATATTGATACAACCAAAAATACGTTAAAGCGAACATGTCCATTAATGTCTAAACCCTAGGCCGTGCATGTGCACGTGTCTCGCGGAAAAGGAACGATTGGGAGTGGTATTTTGTGTCCATATATATGCGCCATTGACTCGGAGAACATGTGTACAGTGCACTACTAGCGTAGCGGGCGGAGTATCGCAAGAACATGATCATCATGCCGTTATTATGAATTAAGCACACGAATGTTGTGATCCGTTCCGCACGCACATGGCCGGGCCACATGTTTCATGAAAAGCGCTTCCTTCTTCTAGAGCGTATAAAAGGCATACAGTAGCAGTACTAGGAGAGCCGAGCGGGGGTGCGCGCCCCTGTTTCGTTCGGAGTGATTTGATTGGAGAGAAAAAAAAGGGCACGTGGAACATGTGACCGCGACAATATCCTCCTGCTGCCGACCGGAGCGCACTCTCTCCCAGCCTCCAAAGTCCAAACAAAAGAGGGAAAGAAAACCCAGGCGGAAACACGCGCGAGACGGAGTCGCCGGGCCGCGGGCGCCCTCTGCGCGGCGCCGGGCGGATGCCGTCCGGTTCGGCCGGGCCGCACTCGGCGCTCGCGCTGGATGGATGCGGATGCGGTCGCCGTCGCGTGGACCCCGTCGAAGATGCGAGCGAGGCCGCGGCCGCCGCCGCCTGCGCCTGCTTCTGCGCCTGGCCTGCCTCGCGGAGTCGCGGGAAAGCTAGCTAGCGAAGTCGCCCCGCGCCCGCCGCGCGTCGCGTGGAGCCAGCCGCTGGAGCCCCGCGGCACGGATCGGCCACGGCGCGCCCGGTCGGCAGGCAGGTGGGACTTGGCCGCTCTCGTTTCGTTCGTCCGAGGCCATGGGCCCAGGCCCGGCAGCAAGTGGCCGGCCAGCGACTTGTCGGTCCTGGACCTTGACCGGCTCGCTGGGCTCCCGGTTCCAAGGCCCCCCCGTGACACTGCTGCGTGGAGTCATGCGGATGCGGACGTGGATGCTGACGGAGGATGGTTCGGTGGTCTCGTCAAAGTTCTACTGCTGCCACTACCGCCAGTGACTGGCGACTTGTCTTGTCTGCGCCCAGTCACGTGCGCAACTGTGCTGCACGGATTGGATTGGATGCAAGCTTTGGATTGGATTGGACTTGCGTGCGAAAGTCAAGCCTTGACCAAGGTGCCTTTGGCTCTTCTACACACTCTCGCGTCTTGCTACAGTATATACACCCATTTTAACATATAAAATGGTTGTTATACTCCCTCTGTATCATAAATAGAAGATGTTTAGGACATCGACACGGTCTCCAAATCGTAACTTTGACCATTTATTTTTTAAAAAATATTTGTTGTAACATGCTATATACTCCCTCTATATAAAAAAAACTGACGTTTAGGACATGATTGTGGTAACCAAGGAGTGATTAACTAGGGGGTATTCTTCCAGTTTTATTCTTATTAAATAGGGTTGTGGGTGTCTATTATACAAGAAACTCTTCTATCTCAATTGGTCAGCTCTTTTATTTTGCGCTTTTTTAGGCCCATGCGGTGCGGCCGGGTGGCCTTCCCCAATTGAACGGGCGTGCATGCGGCGCGCATTAACTGAGCGTAGCTCAGCTGGTTGGGTTCCTTGTGGTGGAACCTGCCCACCCGGGTTCAAGTCCTCGACTTGACACGGGTGTTCGTATTTTCCTGGATTTATTCCAGGATTTAACGGCGCTATTCTTTCAGTGGTAGACGACGTGCCCGTCGACAGCGAGGCGCCTGTGGTGACTTCGTCAATCTCGAGATTTGCCGGTCCAACTCGGTTCTTCGGAGGTGCTCATAGGGGTAGGGTGTACGTGCGTGCGTTCATAGTAGGGGTAGGATGAATGCATGCTCGTGTTTGTGAGCGTCTGCGTCTGTAACTGGGTCTCCCAAAAAAAATACGTCTGCGTTGCATGTGGAACGGTGCGGCGTTTTTCAAACTCATGCGGTGCCAGGTTTTTTTATATGAGGGAGTATATATTTTTATGAAAATACTTTTCAAGATAAATTTATTTATATAATTTTTAAACTCAATAATTTAAAAGTTATTCAATGATTTGATATTTCTCAATGTTTGACCGAAACCTTTTCCAAAACGTCTTCTATTTACGATACGAAAGGAGTATGTGGGCTTGACGGAGAATATATACTCTCTCCATATAAGTAAGAAATAAATATCGTTTACGACTAGAGATGTCAACGGAGAATTTTCCGTCAGAGGTTACTCCCACATCCCTGTCTCTATGGGGGAAATTTTTCCCGTCCCGGCCCGTAAAGACTCGTGGGGAACACTTCTTTCCCGTCCTCATTCGGGGATCCTCATCCCCACATCAGCAATATACTACATGACAATAAATAGAGATTTTGCAAACAAGATAATAGATCTCAAATACGCATAAGTAAATAATATATTATTTTAAATAATCAATAGACGTACGTATCCAATATTTATCACAATCTGCATACACATAAGACATGATCTTATATATGTATGTAGGAATTGTGCCTTTTTAGATGTGTCTCAAGCATCTCGGGTCCCCGCGGGGAACGAGGACGGGGGACTGCATATCTATTTAGGACAACGATACGGTCTTCAAAGCATAATTTTGATCACTTGTTTCTTTAAAATATTTGTTGTAAAGTGGTATATGTATATTTTTATGAGAGTACTTTTTAAGATAAATTTATTTATATGAATTTTAAATCTCTAAACTTAACAATTTAAAAGTTATTAGGCTGGCTTTAGACCCGTGCTTTGGCATGGGACATGCGAGATAATTTTTTTAACGCGTAGATAACTGTGTCTCCTCCGCCAACAAATCTGTCCCGTGAGGGTTCGAACTCTGTGCGGCAGGGTACAATCAGAACAGCTAGAACAACCGGTCTAGCGCTCACTTCATATTTCTTGCAAGGCGTAGGTTATCTTAAATTTTTAATTGTCTATATGAGAGTTGAGAGGTTACTTAGCCTGACACTTCCAAATTTACGGAGGACAATGAAGGACTTCTCTGTTTTAGTGGTCAATATAATATGTTTTGTTTTGGAACGTAGGTCGATATATAATATGTGACGTTTTGGGCGAAGAAGAGAAAACAGGCTAAAACAGCTTTGTTCTCTTCTCAAAACACCATGTGCATCGTTGACACGGAGGTAGGGGCGCACTATATATATTTTGGGTCAGAGCTTCTAGCTTCTCATTGTCAATTCCGGTACCATGAATATGATGCATGTTTTGGTTAATTTCCTAAAAAGGTGTGGACAAGTAATAAAAAAGGAACAACTTTAATTTATTTGTTCGACTAATAAGGTTTTGCTACATATTTATTGTTGTAAATAAGAGAAGTTTTGCTACACTACGTGAAAACCCACTGTAAGAGCGCCCCCCTTTCCACTGTAGGGGCGGTTGGTGATTGAACCGCCCCTACAGTGACATCTTAGGGCCCAGCATCTCCAACCGCCCCTACAAAACCACTGTAAGGACGGTTGGTGATTGAACCGTCCTTACAGTGGGACCACTGGGCGGTTCAATCACCAACCGCCCTTACAGTGGGATGCCACTGTAAGGGCGGTTGGTGATTGAACCGCCCCTAGAGTGGTCCACTGTAGGGGCGGTTGGTGAATGAACCGCCCCTACAGTGGACCACTGTAGGGACGGTTCATTCACCAACCGCCCCTACAGTGGATTGGATGAACACCTTTATCTTCAATAAACAGGTGCAGTTTTCTATTTTGATCCGTAGATAAAATTGTAACTAGTCTTTCTCCCTCGTAGTAACTCCCAAATGCAATGATTCTTTTTCCTAATTTTCTAAAATCATGCTCTATTACTGTAGGATGATCAATTTTCGTTGCGACTATTTTCAAAAAAATCAAATTTTAAATTTAAACTAGCTATAACTTTGAATAAGATTTACAACTACACTTTGCCTCAAATGGAAAACTTTTGAATACCACTTTTGTATAACTCATCAAGATATACATTAGATACATAGGTCATTTTTGCATTTGAGAAAGTTTTAGTAAACACTAGTAACAAAATCACGAATCTACATTTGACTTGGTCAAAGTTGGTCAAATGAGCCACTAAATTACCTCGAATAGAAAAAAATTTGAATACCAATATTGTTCCACACATCAAGATCTACATTTGATACATAGGTCTTTTCTGCATTTGAGAAAGTGTTGGTAAACACTAGCGACATGGTTTCAAAATCCGAGATGTGATTTGGTCAAACTTAGTCAAATGAGGCACTAAATGGTCTCAAATGGAAAACTTTTGAATATCACTTTTGTATAACTCATCAAGATATACATTTTATACATAGGTCATTTTTGCATTTGAGAAAGTTTTAGTAAACACTAGTAACAAAATCACGAATCTCAATAGACTTTATGAAACTTCATGTGGATTTAGAACTACACTATGCCGACACTTTGTCAACTGCAAAAATGACCTATATATCAAATGTAGATCTTGATGAATGGACCAATATTGGTATTCATGACTTTTCGAGTTGAGACTATCTAGGGTTTCGAAAATTTGCTTTGAACTGTGAAAATTTAAAATTCAAATTTGAAACGTGCAAACTTTGTCGAATGAAAACTTGACAGAGACAAGTTATGTATATCTTGAAGAGTTTAGAAAACTTGATATTCATAACTTTTCTATATGAAACATTTTGGGGCTTCAAAACGGCAGTCTAAGTGTCTCTTTTTTAAAAAAAACAAGATTTGACTTGGTCAAAGTTGGTCAAATGAGCCACTAAATTACCTCGAATGGAAAAATTTTGAATACCAATATTGTTCCACACATCAAGATCTACATTTAATACATAGATCTTTTCTGCATTCGAAAACTTCTGGCCACCACAGTTTTGCACAGACTTCAGGTCGTGCTATTTACACATGCAACTTCTGGTCGCTGTTTATACGAACTCGGGCTTCGGGCTTAATTAAGTGATAACTTAATATAATTAATGATACTTAATAAATAAATAATAAAATATCACGGGCTTCGGGCCGTGTATTTAGGTGCAATAGTGGACTTCGGGCCACTATCCTGCGCAAAACAGAGAAAAAATGCGCAGCTGGGTATGAATGGGCCAACTGGGCCAAATCCAAGCTTCTTGGGCCAGCCTTCTGGGCTTCGGCAATCCGTGGCCGTCCATCCTGATGGATGGTCCAGATTTTCCGAGAGCCATATAAAAGGGAAGGGTCAAAACCCTAACCCTATCCTTTCTTTTCCTCCTTTTCTCTCTCTCTCCTTATCTTCTCAACCAGGAAACAGCAGGGAGGAAGAGCCAAGAGGAGCGGCGGCGTGCTTCGGCCTGCACGCATGTTGGTCAGGTGGACCCTTCTTCACGTGCGGGTGTAGGCCTGGTGGCGCCCCTTGCTTGGCTCGCGGTCAGCCGGGCTGCTCCCTGCGCCTGGCTCGCGGCGCCGGGCGGCCGCGCCCCCCGCGCCAGCTCGCGGCGGCGGCCGGGCGCCAAGTGGCGCGCCAGCCCGCAGTCGGGGCTGCGCCCATGCCCAGCCGGACGGTGGCTGGCTGGCCGGGGCCACGCCCAGCGGTGGCTGTGGAGCCGCGCCCGCGCCCAGCCCGACGGCAGCTGGCTGGCCAGGACGCGCCCAGCGGTGGCCGGAGCCCGCCCGCGGCCTTTGCCTCGGCTTGTGGCGGCCGGCTTGGCGGAGCCGCGCCCGGCGGCGGCGGCGGCCGGCCAGGGGTCGCGTCCACGCCCCAGCTCGTGGCGGCCGAGGGCCGCGCTGGGGCCGTGCCGGCGGCTGGGGGCCGCGCTTGGCTGTGGCCGGCTGGCTGGGCGGGCCGAGCGCCTCCGCGCGCCTGCGGCGGTCGGCTGGGGACCGGGGGCCGCGCCCCGGTGCTTGCTCGCGGCGGCCGGGCGGCCAAGCCGTCCTGTGCCTGCTCGCGGCGGCCTGATCCGTGGTGTTCACTCATCTTCGGGATGGTGGTGGCCCGATCTGCTCGTCTTCGGGACGACAGTGGCTATTCCTTGGTGGGTGAGGGAAGATTTAGTTGGAGGCTAACTTGAAGTTGAAGGTAATTTATCTAGTTGACATTTTCCTCGAGTTGCATCCTATATAAACTAGTTGGATGCATGCTGACATCCTTTTAATAGTTGGGGTGACACTTTCATGCTTTGGATGATTATTGTATTCTCATGATTTTAATTATGCAATGATTTTAATGGTAGTCTAACAAGCAGCATGCCTATTTTATAGGATTGTGCTTCTTTCTAATTCCAGCCTATTTTACATAGGGAAGAAGAAAGAAGTCAATGGAAAGATTACTGTTGGCCACAACACAAGATATGGATGGTAAGACGCAGCATGCCTAGTTCCAAGTTCTCTCAGACCCTTTCAAGTTCTATCATCTTGCCCACTGGATGCTTAGGCAACAAGCTGCTTGTTTAATCTATCTGCTAAGAACCCTATGTTTGCTCTTGATACAATGCATCTTTAGTTTGAAGCAGATTTAGTCACATCTATTTCTCTATACACATTTGTTTTTCTCTATACATTTTGTTGTTGTCCCAAAAAAAAAACTTAGTTTGCTCTGTGTTAGCCCACTTGATTTAAGAGTTGTGGCATGTTCTTCTGTGCATATAAGCTAAATTACAGAAACTCTGATTGTTCCAACTCAATGGTTATATATGTATTTCTGAGTAAATTCATCTAAGCTAGAGATTCTACAATTCAGATAAATCATTTTTGCAATGCCATGCTTAATTTCACGTTAACATTCATGTTTGCTGAGCTCCAACGGTTATCCGCGTCAATGAAGAAGCTAGAGAAGGAGCTGAAACACCAAGAGTTGTACAAGGTACATTTTGTGTTGAACCAAATACATTCGCATACAACTTGTCAGTTGTCACCGTGTTGATTTAAAAATGTCTGTAATCTGTGTGTCAGAACGAGCATACCGGATGAAGCTGCAGAAGCCCAACGAGCGGCTGCTTGCCTCATCAAGTCAAGCCTCGACATCATGGTCGCCGTGAGTGACATCTTTATCACCAGGAAAGCTTCAAATTGCTTGCAGATTGGTGACTGGTAAAGAGGCTGACAAGCTAGAAGGTTACTGTTGCTTCAGGTATGTGATGAACATGAATGAAATGTTTACAAGTTACTGAAATCTGTGTGGTGCTATGCATGATGGAGAGGTGGTCTTGTGGGTAATGCCCAATCAGGAGGTGCTTATGTTGCAACTAGATAGAATTTTGGTGATAAATGACTTGTGAAACCTCTGTGATGGATATGAAATTGTAATACATTTTGATGGATGATATTGTATTGTCTACCTATATCTGTAATGGATACATGTTGTGGTTTGAATTATATCAATATTTATTTTTTTGTTGGAAAATACACTGTAAGGGCGGTTGGTGATTCAACCGCTCTTACAGTGGACCACTGTAAGGGCGGGTGATTGAACCGCCCTTACAGTGGTCCACTGTAAGAGCGGTTGAATCACCAACCGCCCTTACAGTGGGTCCACTGCCGCCCTTACAGTGACCCACTGTAAGGGCGGTTGGTGATTCACCCGCCCTTACAGTGGACCACTGTAAGGGCGGTTTGTGATTCAACCGCCCTTACAGTGGACGGCGGTTTGTGGGAACCGCCCCTGCAGTGGTTTCTACTGTAAATACGGTCTGGCAGGGGCGGTTGGGCTAACCGCCCTTGCAGTGCATCACCAACCGCCCCTGCTGTGTCCTGCTGTGGTAGTGCTACATACTCTTCTCCTATATACAAATGTTAAAAGCAGCGCGCTGACTGAATATATCAGCACCAACTACTACCCGAGACTGAGACAAGCAGACGGTTTACTGATGGGGAAACGACATATCTAATCTTGAAGTGCATCATCAGCTGTTATCCGGATTCCACGATAAAATAAAGAGCCGACTAAGCACGTGCATGCTGCCGGGGAAGTCTATCTATCTATACTATACTATATAATATTATTATAATACATATACATATTTTGATAGATATAAGTTGACAAATTTTGTAGGGAAAAGTATTTGTAGCACTTTCGTTGTATTTTGACAAACTTTGTCCAATATGGACTAACTAGGTTCAAAAGATTTGTCTCGATATGTACATACTAAAAGTACAATTAGTTTTTTTACATACATTTAATCCTCTATGCATGTCGGTGGTACAAAAGGGTACCCCCCGATCACGCAAACACCCGAGCGCTCTGTCTCCGTCTCGCCCGAGCCCTCCCAGCCAGGCCTCGGGCGAACGCTCCGTCTCCGTCTCGCCCAGCCCTCCCAGCTAGGCCTCGGGCGAACGCTCTATCTCCGTCTCGCCCGAGCCCTCCCAGCAAGGCCTCGGGCGAACGCTCCGTCTCCGTCTCGTCCGAGCCCTCCCAGCAAGGCCTCGGGCGAACGCTCCGTCTCCGTCTCGCCCGAGCCCTCCCAGCAAGGCCTCGGGCCCGAGCCCTCCCAGCAAGGCCTCGGCGAGCACGATCGCTCTCTCTCCGTCTCATTCGAGCCCTCCAGGCCTCGGGCGAGCGCGCCCCCACACCTCGAGCCTTAACGCACGGACCTCGAGCTGCACAGACAGCCGTACCAGCCCATACCACGCATTTAATGCCTTCACCTGCTCCAGTCACGTCCTCTGAGATACAGCACGTGTCACAGTGAACCGGTGTACAGTCAAACCTTCTTTTCATCACAAGCATGGGCAAAAAGGCACCAGCACTGTCGCGCCATGCCCTGCACTGCTGTGCCATACTCTACACTGTGCACATCTAAATCACCACTTCGAGGCCGGCTCTGCACCCCTCGAGCTCCCGAGAGCACCACTTCGAGGCCTGCTCCGCGCCCCTCGAGCCCCCGTGGCACCCCTTCGAGGCCGGCTCTGCACCCCTCGAGCTCCCGAAAGCACCACTTCGAGGCCTGCTCCGCGCCCCTCGAGCCCCCGTGGCACCACTTCGAGGCCGGCTCTGCACCCCTTGAGCTCCCGAGAGTACCACTTCGAGGCCTGCTCCGCGCCCCTCGAGCCCCCGTGGCACCACTTCGAGGCCGGCTCTGCACCCCTCGCTCCCGTGAGCGCCACCTCGAGACCGGCTCTGCACCCCTCGAGCTCCCGTGAGCGCCACCTCGAGACGGCTCCGCGCCCCTCGAGCCCCCGTAAACGCCACCTTGAGGACAGCCCTGCGCCCCTCGAGCCCTGACAGCTCTCTTACTTTTGGAAGACAGGCACCCCAAGACAAAGAAGGTCCCTGCCACGTCCAGTACGTCCCGGGATGCGCGGCATGGCCCCTGCGACGCCGCGTCGCCACGTCTGACACACAGGACGGAGGCCACGCTTCAAGGACGGTGCAACAGCAACCCCCACGCCTGCTCCAGCACTTCGACAAGACAGGGTTCCTACCCTTCTCTCCGTATGGGGCACCATACGCCCCGACACCTGTAATACCTTTATGTAACCCTGGCCTCCCCTTGCTCTATAAAAGGGGACACTAGGGCCCTCATTCAAGGAGGGGAACACCTCACACGAGTCCACGCACACTAGAGTTCGGACTCCGGTCCCGCTCAAGTGAGCTTGTATTCACCCCTGTAAGCACTTAGGTGCAAGTAATACAAGAACATCCCCCGCTGGACGTAGGGCCTTCTTTGCCCGAACCAGGATAAATCCTTGTGTCATCTTGCATCACCATCCATCAGGAGGAGAGCACGCGATCGTATTACTCGTTGGTGTCATACCCCCGGGTACGAAACACCGACAGTTGGCGCGCCAGGTAGGGGTGCGCGTGTCCGAGTCATTTTCTCGCTATCTCCTGGATGGCTTCTTCTACTCCTTCGTTCTCTGCCGGTGCCGTCGGCTGGTTCGGGAACCTTGAGTCCCTAGCCGCCGGCAACGCAACGAGCTGACCCCCTCTCCATGGAGGGCCCGAGCGGAAGGCGTGTCACACCACCCCGCGCGGGGGGCATGACGCGTCGTCTGCACCACCACCACGCGTCGCCACTTCGCGGGCGGCGCCGTGGTCACCATCGTCGCCAGGCACAGGCGGTGCCGGCGGCGTACGCCCACTTCCCCGCGGCCGGCGCAGAATCCCCGAGGGGAAACCTGCCCGACGCGGCCGGCGACCTCCAGGGCGCGGGCGCGCTCCCCAGCAAGTTCGCGTCTTTCACACGTGCGGACCGGCACGTCTGGTATCCCACCAGGGAGTGCTTCCAGCTCGAGGGAGTGGTGCGACGACGACGACGATGACGACGTCAGGCCACGCTCAACCTCGGAGCGCCCAACGACGTGGCTACGGCGGGCGGTTCGCGCGTTCAGGCAAGAAGCAAATCCTCGGCCTCGGTTGCAACCGCCTCAACACGACGACAGCAGGGGCGCAACTCGCCAGGTGCGGGAGCAATCACCAAGACGAGGAGGAACGACAACGCCTGTTGCAGCTCCAGCAAACTCTGATGCAGACCCACCCCACCTCGAGGAACCGGAGCTCGAGGTCGGGCTCGAGATGCCCACCGACGGACCCTCGGGGACGGGGCGCCAGCACGCCCCGAGGTGTGCCTCCCGCGAGCCCCAGCAAAACGTGTGGCGGCCACAATGCTGCTCCCGATCTGCTCGCCGTCTCCAACCCCGACGCCAGACGCATGCTTGGGGAAGTAAGAGCCTCCTCGACGGCCGCTGTGCAGATAGCCGAGAGCTCGGCCTCGCGCCAGCGCAGGGCAGCCTCGAGAAGCCAGCAGACGCACCCCGCAGCAAGCACGAGACGTCGGTCCGCCAGCCGGACGCCCCAAGCCAGACTAGCCCAAAAGCGGTCGCGGACAGCCGGCAAAAAACCCTCGAGCCCCCGGCCCCAGGGTCTTCAGCCGAGCCTCCGCAGCTCGACCCTCCCCGACCGCTTTCGACCACCGACCAACATCGTAAAGTAGACGGGGAGGTCGAGCCCCAGCTCTGGCTCTCAGACTTCCGCCTAGGCTGCCAACTGGGCGGAGCGAAGGGCGACGACCGTGTGATCAACGCCAACTCCCACTTTACCTCTCGAACACCGCCCGCCGGTGGCTCGAGGGGCTTCCGCCGGATCAGATCCATGACTGGGCCGACCTAGTCAGGGTCTCGACAGGAATTTCAAGGGACTTGTGCGCGCCCAGGCAACTCCTGGGATTTCTGCGACGTTGCAGGCAGGCGCGGACGAACCCCTCCGCGACTTCGCTCGGCGGTTCTCGAAGCAGCGCCTCGAGCTCCCTCACATACCTGATGAGGAGGTCATCTCAGCGTTCCTCGCAGGCACGACGTGCCAAAAGCTGGTCCACGAGTTAGGGCGCTACCGTCCCAGGATGATCGAAGACTTGATGGATCAGGTCACAGTTTCGCCTCCGGCAACGCGGCAGTGGGGGCCTTCTTTGGCCACTCCGCGGGGCCAAGGCGAAGGACAAGAAGGCAAGGCGCGACGACGAGGACGACGACGACGAAGAAGTGCGCATGGGCGCCCGCCGCAGGAGCTGGCTAAGTTGGCACCCACGCACGACGCCGCCCCTCGAGCCGGACGTGGGATTCGACTTCGACGTCACTCCTCGGGCTGGGCTCGGGGGCTCGACGTCCTTCGACGCCCCTCCTCGAGCCGGACTCGGGAGCTCGACCTTCGACGCCCCACCTCGAGCCGGACTCGGGGGCTCGACCGTCGACGCCCCACCTCGAGCCGGAATTGAGGGCTCGACCTTCGACGCCCGCCTCGAGCCGGACTCGGGGGTCGATGTCCCTTCGACGCCCCTCCTCGAGCCGGACTCGGAGGCTCGACCTTCGACGCCCCACTCGAGCCGGACTCGGGAGCTCGACCTTCGACGCCCCTCCTCGAACCGGACTCGGGGGCTCGGCCTTCGACCTTCAGCGCTGCCCCACGAAAACAACCCCGAGCCCGACTCCAGCTCGGAGCGTCGAACAGCGCGGTCTGGTACTCCTCCCCAGGATCTTCTGCCGCACGCTCAGCCTTGACGTCCGAGCCAGGAGGAGGAAGGGCCCCTACACCGCCGTCCACATCAGGAGGCAGCATGTCCTCCTCGAACAACCGGTGCCATCTCCCACGACGTCGAGAAGGTAACCGAATACCTTAATGTGCCTATCTAACTGCGTCTCGAGCGGTTGACAGGCACACACGGCGATTCCGCATTCGCTCGACTACCGGGGCCCTCCGCGGCCGCCGCTCCGACTTCCTGACCGTCGTCTTGGTGCCACGAACTCCACTCCCGACGAAGGCTTCTTCAGGAAGGTAAAAACGGGCTCAGGCCTAAGTCTCGAAGCAGCGAAGGCTGGCCCTCGAAAAAGGGTTCGACAGCCGGCTTCGAGCACCCAAAACCGGCCCCGGCCCTAAGTCTCGAAGCAGCGAAGGCTGGCCCTCGACGAAAGAGGGTTCGACAGCCGGCTTCGAGCACCCGAGTCAGGGACACCGAGGGGCGCCACTCGCGGATTACTCGAGGGCCGAGCCCTCGAGGCCCTCACGTGTATCCAAGGCGGGGAGCTCGACGTGCAGTGAGATCCCCTCGGAGGGAGGAATCGAGCCACCGGTCCTATCGAATGGACCCGACACTCCTGCAGACTGAGCCCCCATGCTTTATGAGACCGCCTCCGGGCCACAGTCGACCCTATCGAACGGGGCACGAGCTCTCACTTGGATTCCCCCGTTACCAGCTCACAGAGAACCTCGATACTCGCCCGATCCGTTCGTGGTAGTACGAGCATCCCACCCCGCATCCTTTCGAAAGGGTTCAGCGGGATGACAAGCCAGGGTAGCCGGCGTACCGGATAGCTAGCCGGACGGTCGGCTCAGCCTGGCACCCCTCGACGAAAGAGGGTTAAATAACTCGAGCAGTTGCGACTGATCTTTTTCCTTGTGTGAGCATGAGATTTTCAGGCTTCGGACGAACGCCCCTCCGAGCCAGGCCTCGGGCAGAGTTTCCCACGACAAGAAGAAAGGCGCGCCCAGCGGGCAGAAGGTTTCCCAGCGACGGAGGTTTCTTCAAAAGGATCCAAAACTCGGGGACTCGACACTCCAACACCACTAAAACTCGCAAAAGCCCACGAGGGAGTTCCAACCACTCCCCGTGGGCTCGGGGGCTACTGTCGGTGGTACAAAAAAGGGGTACCCCCGATCAACGCAACACACCCGGGCTCTGTCTCCGTCTCGCCCGAGCCCTCCCAGCCAGGCTCGGGCGAACGCTCGTCTGTCTCGCCCGAGCCTCCCGCAAGGCTCGGGCGAACGCTCTATCTCCGTCTCGTCCGGAACCCTCCCAGCAAGGCCTCGGGCGAACGCTCGCTCCGTCTCGCCCGAGCCCTCCAGAAAGGCCTCGGGCGAACGCTCTATCCGTCTCGCACGAGCCCCCCAGCAAGGCCTCGGGCGAACGCTCTATCTCCGTCTCGCCAGGCCCTCCAGCAAGGCCTCGGGCGAACGCTCTATCTCGTCCAACGAGCCCTCCAGCAAGGCCGCGAGCGAGCACGGTCGCTCTCCGTTCTCGTTCGAGCCCTCCAGGCATCGGGCGAGCGCGACCCCACACCTCGAGCCGCCGACGAACGGGAATCCTTTCGACTTCCATGCACCTCCCAGGTTCGCTGGCTCGACTCCTCGACCCCTCGCTCCCCGTCCCAGTCCGTTCTTTCCACTCACCCTTCGGCAACCCCCCCTCGACCCTTTATCGCCTTGTCCACACCCTACCCGACATTTTTCGCCTCACCTCCATTCTACCCCCGCTCACAGCGACTCCCCTCTCTTCCCTCACACCCACTCCCCGCCTCATGCTTCTAGGCTCGTCTTACGACCCCCTCTCGTGCCCGACTTTAGCTCGACCTTCTCGACGCCCCTCCTCGAACCCCTCGGTCCCTCTTCGGCTTCGCTCGCGCCTTTCCGTCACGACGCCAGTCCACTCACAGAACCCCCTGGTACTCCTCACCATCATTCTACCCTCCTTAGTCTACCTCTCCGAGCCGGACCTAACTTCCCTACACCGCCGTACCACAGGAGCCCTGTCTCTCAAACGGTGCCATCCCCCCCCCTCCCGAACCTTTAATCTTTACTATCTGCTTCGCCTTACGGCACACCCGGCGATTCATTCCGATCTACCGGGACCCCCCCCGCCGCCCTCCCATCCCTCCTCCCGCGCTCCATGCGACACGAACATTCTTCAGGAATTCCCCCTCCTCCGAATCTCAGCTTCCCGACCCTCGCTTTTCCCGTCCACCGCCGCCGAAACCTGCTGCCAGCTCCCTTTCGCACGAAAGACTCAAGGCTCACCAGGCTACGACTCGCCCCCTCCCAACCCCTCCCCCATGCACCCTGGTTATACCCGCCGCCCCTCTCCTCCGCCCCTCACCCTGTTCCCGTCCGAATGAACCCGCACTCCTGAGACTGAGCCACAAGTTTATCAATGGGCCCCACAGTCTCCCTTTCTCGAACTGCCTTCTATTCTCCTCGATTCATCGTCAACTATCCCCCCAATCTGATCCTTTCCTTACGAGGATCCCCCCCCCTCGAATAGGTTGACTCCCCTCCAGCCGGCACCTTCATGTTCCGATTCCTCACCCCTTACTCACACAGGGTTCTCTGATGGTACCCCTGATCTTTTCCTTGTGTGAGCATGAGATTTCACTTCGACAGCCTCTTCCCTCTCGTTTTCTCGGAAAGCGCGCCCTCGGGCAGGCTCTCCCACGGCTGCTTCGTCCCTCACTCCTCTTTCCATCCACTTCCACTCAACTCGCTCCTGAGGGAGTTCCTGCACTCCCCCGTGCCTCGGGGGCTACTGTAGAAGTACCAAAAAGGGGTCCCCCGTTCGCATACCGTGCCCGGCCTCTCATGCATTTCTCTCCCTTTCCGTCCGCCGATCTTTCCAAGCCGCTAGCTCCCTCCGTCCTCTGAGCCTCCAGCCCTCCACATTGTCTCTCCCCTAACCCTCCAAGCCTCCCAGCAATCCTCGCCCCTCCGTCCTCTCCCTCCCCATTCTCGGGCGAACGCTCTACTCTCTGTATTCGACCTCCCCTGACAAACCTATCTGCTATTCCCTTCTTATTCGCTCCATCCTCTCGCTCCTCCGAATCTCCCTCGCTCGTCCAGCCTTCTCCATCCACCTCCAGCGAGCCCCCCACCTCCCTTAACGCAACCTCGAGCTGCACAGACAGCCGTACCAGCCCATACCACGCATTTATGCCTTCACCTGCTCCAGTCACGTCCTCTGAGATACAACACGCGTCACAGTGAACCGGTGTAGAGTCAACCTTCTTTCACACAAGCATGGGCAAAAGGCACCAGCACTGTCGCGCATGCCCTGCACTGCTGTGCCATGCTCTACACTGTGCACATCTAATCACCACTTCGAGGCCGGCTCTGCACCCCTCGAGCTCTGAGAGCACCACTTCGAGGCTGCTCCGCGCCCCTCGAGCCCCCGTGGCACCACTTCGAGGCCGGCTCTGCACCCCTCGAGCTCCCGAAAGCACCACTTCGAGGCCTGCTCCGCGGCCCCTCGAGCCCCGTGGCACCACTTCGAGGCCGGCTCTGCACCCCTCGAGCTCCCGAGAGCACCACTTCGAGGCCTGCTCCGCGCCCCTCGAGCCCCCGTGGCACCACTTCGAGGCCGGCTCTGCACCCCTCGAGCTCCCGTGAGCGCCACTCGAGGACCGGCTCTGCACCCTCGAGCTCCCGTGAGCGCCACCTCGAGACGGCTCCGCGCCCCTCGAGCCCACGTAAACGCCACCTTGAGGACAGCCCTGCGCCCTCGAGCCTGACAACTCTCTTACTTTTGGAAGACAGGCACCCCAAGACAAAGAAGGTCCCTGCCACGTCCAGTACGTCCCGGGATGCGCGGCATGGCCCCTGCGACGCCGCGTCGCCACGTCTGACACACAGGACGGAGGCCACGCTTCAAGGACGGTGCAACAGCAACCCCCACGCCTGCTCCAGCACCTTCGACAAGACAGGGTTCCTACCCTTCTCCGTATGGGCACATACGCTCCGACACCTGTAATACCTTTATGTAACCCTGGCCTCCCCTTGCTCTATAAAGGGGACACTAGGGCCCTCATTCAAGGAGGGGAACACCTCACACGAGTCCACGCACACACTAGAGTTCGGACTCCGGTCCCGCTCAAGTGAGCTTGTATTCACCCCTGTACGAGCACTTAGGTGCAAGTAATACAAGAACATCCCCCGCTGGACGTAGGGCTTCTTTGCCCGAACCAGGATAAATCCTTGTGTCATCTTGCATCACCATCCAGGAGGAGAGCACGCGATCGTATTACTCGTTGGTGTCATACCCCGGGTACGAAAACACCGACAATGCATGTGTCCTAAGATTTGATGTGATGTGTACTGTGCAAAATTTTTAGGGGAATTTGGGGAACTAACATGGACTGATAGTAGTCCTGATTCATGAGGATGGTCAATCAACCAGTTTGACTGTGTGGCACCAAGCTACTGTAGGTCAAAGCGTCAGACTGAGAGATTATACGGTCCAAGAAAACGAGCCTTGCAAACCAAAACTCCTAGTAGTATCTACCCAGAAGCATGCCGATGACAGAGAGATAGACAGCCACTACTCGATGGTTACTGCATGCCGTAGTGGGTACGAGAATAATGCATGCATCGTGACATGGCGGGGCGCTAATGAGGTTTTAACAGCTCCATGACCGGCCGGCCGGCCGTCCGGCGAATTATGAGGGCGCTAGGCAGCTAGCTAGCTCCAGATCCAGATGGGTCTGACCGACCTGAATGTTGCATGCGCGCATGATCGATCATCGTCCAGGCATAGAGTGTGTGTGTCTGGACAAAAAAAAAAAAAAAAAAAAAGGGTGCATGAATGCAGTAGTAGTGCCGTAGCGACGAGAAAGTGGAGTGGAAGAAGAGAGAAGAAGAATTGAAGAACGACGACGACGGCGACGCAGCTTCCATTTTCCTCACGCCGCCGGCAGCTGGCTCGCTCTTGCATTGAAAGAGTGCTCGCCTGGACTATCTTTTTCACGGTTGAATTCCGGCAGCGGCAAGGCAAGTGGTGCTAGAACACCTCAACCATCAAATCAATTCATCAATTCATCATGGAAGAATAACTCGATGCGCGCATGGACCGGGGACGCCAATCCGTGGGCCGGGCGTCGTCAATACCACTGAGCTGCTAGCTACTACTAGCATGCAAGGCCGGTCGCTCTCTGACAGCAGTCGCTAGCGTTTCGGTCTGCCTGGCCTTTTCGGCTCTACTACCTCACGTTCTGGAAGGGGTAGTTTGCCCCTCGAGGGCACTCTTGGACTCTTGGAGGCAAAAGCACTACTGGGAAAAGCTGAGAGAAAGTGGAAATTGATAGAAACACTTTGTTTCTGTTTTGTCAAGCAGGTTGGAGCGGAACGAACGGAACATGGCTTGACCGTGTTAACCCCCGAGAGATCAACTGCGCAGTCCGCAGACATGTTAAATCTGGTCCATACCTAATTACTTTTTTATACCGCGACTAACTTTAGGTAATTGAAGATAGTGTCTGCTACCATAAAAGGTCTGGTGAACAAATGATCACCGTGCTTTTGGTGAAATTTAGTGCGGAGAATGTGTGTCTGTGTGACATATATGGGAGAAAAGAGCTATGGGAGTTTACAGCTAACGATATATGTTTGAAAAACCGACGACTAAATACCTACTATTTGTGTCTATACAAGGTAGGAGCTTTTCGTATTTTATTTCCCATTACGTCAGATAAACCAGCATCTTAGGCCCAATTCAGGAGAGCTTCCTCTTGCTTTAAAAGCACATACTACACAGGGGGGGGGGGGGGGGGGGGGGGTTGTTCCCAGCCGGGGCTAGCAATCGGGGCGCACTACTACAAAACAGGCCTTTGGACGATCTATCAAGTGATCTTTAGTCAAAAGGTCATACACGCCGCCGCCTGCCTAGGGTTTGGGTGTGAGCTGCTGCCGCCGTCTCCATCTTCTCACCGTTGGTCCCCCTCCCTCCTCCTCCGGTATCTCGCCGGAGGTTGGAGGGAGTGGGGATCCATCGTTTTCAATAAGTTTTTCTAGTAGATCGAGTCATCTAGGTTAGGGTTTCTCCATGTCAAGGACCTTGGTATTGGGAGTGTATTTCCTCCTCCTCCTTTCCGGCGACGGCAAGGAGGCAGGGTGGATCCGGTCTTTCCATGGTGGCTCTATTGAAGATGAGGGCGACAACTGCGACGTCAACATCTACATCGACAAGACAACATGGAGACTTTGTTTCCGGGCTTCGACATCAAGACGAAGATGATGTCGCCGTCGTAGAATAATTTTCTCTGGTCCCTTCTTCGTTTTATTGTGGTTGGATCTGGCCACGATGAAGGACTAGGGAGAATAATTTTTAGATCAGTCTTCCTCATTCTTCGGTGGCAGAAAGAAGAAGACAGAAGACATAAGGAAGAAGAGTTTCTCAACTCCGCCTGTAGGAATGTTGGTCGTCCGTTGGGGCATATGTTCTCAGGCCGAAAACAATTGTTGCCGAGTATTTGCCTGTGCGGTCATCTGTACGAAGCGTCAAACAAGTTTGGATTTGAGAGTTTGAGACTTTCACAACGTGGGTATAATATAGATGAGAATCAGTTTCTGGATACATGTTTTTCAGAGTACTTATAATACGATGATGTACCCAGCTATAATTTAATACAATTCTTCTTTCATCTAAAAAAAAGTGAGCTTTAGTCTTGGCAAAAATTTGCGTCCGGGGTACCAACCGGGGCTAAAGGTGAATCTTTAGTCCCGGTTGATATTACCACCACGAACTAAAGGTCCTGGACCTTTAGCCCCGGTTGGTAATACCAACCGGGACTAAGCGTGCTTGAGGTGAGATGTGCTGAGTTCGAATCTCATACAAGACACATTTATTTTTCCTCTGTGGACCTTTAGCCCCGGTCATTAGCGGAGCCAGAAGCTTTTCGAAGCCCGGGCAATTTCGTTATACAAATATATTTAGTTAAAAATTATAGGATTCTTCTTTGGTACAAATAAATTTTCTCTTTGAACATCGATGGCGAGCCCGGCCGACCACCGGGGTGGCCGGGCGCTGGCTCCGCCACTGGCCCCGCTTGGAAGCACCCGAGACTAAAGGCCCGGGACCTTTAGTCCCGGATTCTTAGTCCCGGTTGGGATACCCGGGACTAAAGGCCCTTTTCAACCGGGGTTAAAGGCCCTTTCTGTAGTAGTAGCGGGTGCTTCCAACCGGGATTAATACTCTCACGAGACAAAAATAAATGTGCATCTGTGAGATTCGAACTCAGCACCTCTTGCCTCGCGCACAACTTACCTACACAACTCAGTTACACAACTCGTGTGATATAGTTATGGACGTTTTCGTTTTGAATCCACTCGTGAAGGACCTTTAGTCCCGGTTGGTAAAGGTTGGTTTACCAACCGGGACTAAAAGTCTTTACACTAGTCGAAAGAGGATTTTTCCTAGCGCCTCAATTTTTTACTGGCGGTTTGAGTTACCACGCGCCTGTAGAAATGAACCAGTGGGTCTCAAGTCTAGAACCGCCTGTAGAAATCCATTTCTACAGGCGGATTGTTAAGACAACCGTCTGTAGAAATAAGACATTTCTACAGGCGGTTCGTTAAGACATCGTCTGTAGAAATATATGTGTTTTTTAAAATTTGATTTTTTTCAATCTATCTCGAATGAGAAAACACCCAAAATAAAAGTTGTTCGTCTCAAAAAGTTATGAAACTTTGTTAATTACAACTTTTTAATTTGAATTCATGTTATCAACGAAAAATATGTTTGAATGGTCTCAAATTTGAAATTCAAATTCTGTAAACGACCTCGGATGAAGAAATGACCAATACAAAAGTTGTTTGTCTCGAAAAGTTATTCAACTTGTAGTTGACAACTTTTAAATTTGAAATTGTTTAAGACCTCAAACAAGCAAATTACACTTGGATTTGTATAATATGTGAGGAACCGAAGGGGTTTTGAACATATGTGTAGTGCAGTGTAGAGGAGGCTCCGCGCGAGGCCGGGTCATGAGTTCGAATCTCACCGGTCGTTTTAGCCGCGAAGTTTGCGCGAAAATGTTGTGACTTGCGACTTCGACGGAAACGGGCGGGGGCGGTGAGGTCCTCCCCTTAATTAAAATATTTTTTCCTATTTGTTTTCGGCTTTTTTCGAAAAAAATTCACAGGCGGTTGACATAGTGAACCGCCTGTGGAAATGTCCATTTTCACAGGTGGTTCGCTATGTCAACCGCCTGTGAAAATCCTTTCCACAGGCGGTTCACAGGCAACCGTCTGTGCTGTGGTTCTATTTCTACTGGCCCCCAGCACAGGCGGTTGCGAAAAACGCCAGTAGAAATGTGTCTAGAACCGCCTGTGGTAGTATCGTTCTGTACTAGTGTTAGTTCCGGACACGATTTTTTTTTCGAGAGTAAAGCTCAGTTGATAGATCGTGTAAAGGCTTGTTCTTTAGTAGTGGCATTCCACCGGCACTAACTAAAAACATGCTCTCTGCTTGACAGTTTACATAACCAACTTGCTTTTTTTTTGGGGCACTGTTGTTTGTTGTTCTCTCTCATCACTGCTACCTAAAACTAAAATATGACCCCCCCCCCCCCCCTTTGAATTGGAACCCCAAGTTAGTTCTAAACTATCTTAGCCCTTCCAAAGATTTCTTTCATTCTCTTGGTTTTTTCTAACTGCTAGAACCTTGTTTCTATCTATTTCTTGCCCTCACTCCCTTTCACGTACTCCCTCACTAACACAGATATATAGAGGAATGACTGATTCATCCAATGTTTGTTAGATTTATTTTGGGCCAGGCCCATTAATATATTTAATAAATCAATAACTCTATGGTGTAATTGTGAGAATTATTGTTTGTACTGGATTGGAATTTAAAGGGACGTTGACTCAACTTATATGGTGGGATTTATTCCATCTAATTTGAGAAGTTGTGAAACGGATCAAGGCGTGCCACACGCGCGGCGCGCGCCGCCGCCGCCGCCGGCCGGCCGGGCCGGGCACGGGCACGGGCTCGGGTCGGGCCGGGCCGGGCCGGGGCGTGGCGTGGCGTGGCGAGGCAGGCAGGCAGGCAGGCAGGTGGGCGTGGCGTGTTAATTTTGTTTTAATACGCAATAATCACGCCGCACTACCATGCCTTAATCACGGGAGTTACAACTCTTTATCTCACCATGATGAAGGAAGTTTTAACTCATTTAATTGCCTGTCTCCTCATCTCCTGCGCTCTCCCTGCGCCCGTACGGGAATAAAAGGAGCAACGCCTCCTCCTGTGCGCAAGGCTGAATGCCCTTTTTCTTCCTCTCCAACCCGAACACATTCCAGAGCTCAGTTCCGCTGCAGGAAAGGCTTTCCATCTCGTTCATCCGCGGCACGGAGGAGCGAGAGGGCAGGTGCCTCCGGAGCCGGTGTCGATCGAGACCTTGCACGAGGGATCGGCAATTAGGTTTTTGGGGAGCGACTACGCGACTGCCCGAACGATCTTCGCCGTCGCTGTTCTTCTTCTTCAGGAGGATCACTGTCTTCAGCTTCGTCTTCTTCCCGGTGATTGGTCATCAGCTTCGTCTTCTTCCCGGTGATTGGTCTTCATCTTCGTCTTCTTCCCGGTGATTGGTCTTCGTCTTCATCTACTGCGACATGACCAAGGAAGTTGGACAAGGATCTGGATCTGCGCTAAGGATGGGCGGGTATGAACTGTTCATCTTCTCTTTGTTTTTCGAACTCAGTATTTTGTTCCGTCATGTTGTTTCAGTAGTACTGTTGAATATGTTGCAGTAGTTGTCTTCTATTGTTTCGTAAGTTATGCAGTGTTGCTGTCAGCTATATTTCTGGTCTACTGTCTGTTATATTTCCTGAATGTTGCAGTAGCTCTGATTCGTTGTTTCAGTAGTTGTTGCATATATGTTTCAGTAAGCCTGTTATATTGTTTCACATGCTTTTCTGCAGTAGATGATATATTATGTTTTATCATCATATATATGATTCACATGTTTGTTTCACATATGTTCCGTACTGCTATGGTCATATGTGATATTATGAAATCACTTTTATATTATTTCTATTATGTCGTCATCATAATGTTAATTTACGGAATTAAAATGACATGGAAATTGCCTTTATTTCTAACAATCCAAAAACCTAATTATAGGCATTTTTGTGTCAGTGGTTTTGCTGCCGTGTTAAAACCTGATGCTTTTGATGGGAAAAACTTCTTGATATGGAGAGCTAAGATGGAATTGTGGCTAATTGCTATGTCATGCTTCATGTGATAGAGGGCAAGCCTGATAACTTGTCTCCTGAGGATGAGGCTAAGTTTAAGGCTGATGACAACCTCTTTCGATGAGCAGTGATTAGCGCACTTGATGCAAAATTCCAGAAAAGCTACATCATACTTCCCACGGGTAAAGAGCTGTGGGATGCACTTGTGGGAAAGTTTGGAGTTACCGATGCTGGTAGCGAGCTGTATCTTATGGAGCAACTGTATGACTACAAGATGGTTGAGAACCGATCTGTTGTGGAACAGGCTCATGAGATTCAGGCACTAGCAAAGGAACTTGAGCTTTTTCCTTGTCCTCTTCCTGACAAGTTTGTGGCTGGCGGTATTATCGCTAAGCTGCCACCGTCATGGAAGGACTTTGCTACCTCTCTCAAACATAAGAGACAAGAGTTCAATGTGGAAGAGCTCATTGGCACTCTTGATGTGAGGAGAGGGCGAGAGCAAAGGACAATGGAAAAGATGTTGAGACCTCTACTGCCAATGTGGTGCAGAAGAGAAACTCCAAATTCCGCAAGTACAAAAAGAAGAAAAACCAGAACAAGCAACAGAACATTCCTAAGACCAATCAGACAACACAATTTAAGAAAAAGGACAACAACAACAAGAAGGGAGGATGCTTTGTCTGTGGTAGTGATGCGCATTGGGCAAGTGAGTGTCTGATCGCAAATACCACGGGGACAATAAATCAGCAAATGTTGTTACTACTGACAATGGTGAAGGAACAACATGGGTACGGTAATTCTTTACCATTCGTTCTTTCCGTTTGTAATTCACCTGAGTGGTGGATGGACAGTGGTGCAAATATACATGTGTGTGCTGATGTATCTCTATTTTCCTCCTACCAGGTCGGGAGGTCTGGCGCCTTGTTGATGGGAAATGGGTCGCGTGCTCATGTTCTTGGTGTTGGTACAGTCATTCTGAAGTTACTTCGGGAAAGACAGTGCCATTGAAGAGTGTGCAGCATGTGCCCTCTATCAAGAAAAATCTTGTTAGTGCTCCCACGTTGTGCCGAGATGGCTACAAAGTTGTTCTTGAGTCGAATAAATGTGTTCTGTCTAAACATGGTTTGTTATTGGTAAAGGGTATGATTGCGGAGGTTTGTTCCGCTTATGTTGCATGATGTGTGTAATAAACTGGTGAATTCTGTTAATATTTCTGATGAGTCAGATTATGGCATTCACGTTTCTGTCATGCAAGTTTTGGCTGTTTAATGCGGTTAGCAAATCTGAATTTAATTCCTAAATTTAATTTAGTCAAAAAGTCTAAGTGCCATGTGTGTGTTGAATCGAAACAACCTCGCAAGCCACACAAGGCTGCTGAGGCGAGGAAACTTGGCACCTCTAGAACTTGTGCATTCCGATCTATGCGAGATGAACGGAATTTTGACTAAAGGCGGTAAAAAATACTTTCTCACCTTTATAGATGACTCCACTAGGTTCTGCTATGTGTATCTCTTAAAATCAAAAGATGAAGCGTTTAATTATTTTAAGGCCTATAAAGCTGAAGTAGAGAACCAACTTGAGAGGAAAATAAAACGTTTAAGGTCCGATCGAGGTGGAGAGTATTTCTCTAATGTGTTCGATGAGTTCTGTGTGGAACATGGGATTGTTCATGAGAGGACACCACCATACTCACCACAATCCAATGGGATTGCTGAAAGGAAAAAAAACCGCACTAACAGAGCTGTGAATGCAATGTTGAGTACAGCGGGATTATCCAAGGAATGGTGGGTGAGGCGATTTTGACAGCTTGTCATGTCCTGAACAGGGTTCCAATAAAGAACAAAGAGATCACACCATTCGAGGAATGGGAAAAGAGAAGATTAAATCTCTCATATTTACGCACTTGGGGTTGTTGGCTAAGGTGAATGGCCAATCAACAAGAAGCGTAAACTTGGACCTAAAACAGTTGATTGTATTTTCCTAGGTTATGCTTTTCACAGCGTTGGGTATAGGTTCTTAATTATTAAATCTGATATTCCTGATGTGTATGTTGATACAATCATGGAATCGAGAGACGCAACATTTTTGAGAATGAATTTCCAATGAAGAATACACCTAGTGAAACAAGTGAAACAAGTCATGAGACTATAATCCCTATGAACCAGAACAAATAGATCATGCTGAGGATACTCATGTGCACATACCTGAGGAGGATGACACTATAGTTACTCAAAAGAGTAAGAGACAAAGGGCTGCAAATCCTTTGGTGATGACTATATAGTGTACCTTGTGGAAGACACACCAACCACCATTAGACAGGCTTATTCCTCTCCTGATGCTGACTTGTGGAAGGAAGCTGTCAGGAGTGAGATGGAATCTATTATGTCTAATGGAACTTGGGAGGTCGTTGACCGCCTTATGGTTGTCAACCTATAGGTTGCAAATGGATATTCAAGGAAAAGCTTAGGCTGATGGTACCGTTGAGAGGTACAAGGCAAGGCTTGTGGCTAAAGGATACACCCAAAAGGAGGGTGAAGATTTCTTTGACACCTATTCACCAGTTGCTCGTTTGACTACAATGCCCACTTTGATTGCCGTGGCAGCTGCATATGGTCTATCTATTCATCAGATGGATGTAAAGACTGCTTTCCTAAATGGAGAGTTGGATGAGGAGATCTATTGGATCAGCCAGAGGGCTTCATTGTGGATGGTCAAGAGAACAAGGTGTGCAGGTTGTTAAAGTCATTATATGGCCTGAAACAAGCACCTAAGCAATGGCATGAAAAATTTGATAATACTCTACTAGCTGCTGGCTTTGTTGTGAACGAAGCTGACACATGTGTGTATTATAGGTATGGTGGGGGTGAGGCTGTTATGTTGTGCCTTTATGTTGATGACATATTGATCTTTGGATCAAACCTCAATGTGATTGAGGAAGTTAAGAAACTCTTGTCAAGTAACTTTGACATGAAAGATTTGGAGAAGCTGATGTTATTCTGAACATCAAGTTAATTAGAGAAGGTGATAGTGGGGTGACTTTGTTGCAGTCCCATTATGTGGAAAAGGTGTTAAGTCGCTTTGGTTATAGTGACTGTAACCCTGCTCCTACACTTTATGATCCTAGCGTGCTATTGCGGAAAAACCGAAGAATAGCAAGGGATCAATTGACATACTCCCAGATCATTGGCTCGCTAATGTACCTTGCGAGTGCAACAAGGCCTGACATCTCATATGTTGTGAGCAAGCTGAGCAGGTTTGTGTCCAAAACTGGAGATGATCACTGGCGTGCTCTTGAGAGAGTGTTGCGGTACCTGAAAGGTACTATGACTTACGTACGTATTCACTATACCGGTCACCCAAAGTGCTAGAAGGCTATTGTGATGCCAACTGGATTTCTGATGCTGATGAGCTTAGAGCCACAAGCGGATATGAGTTCTTGCTTGGAGTGGCGCTGTTTCCTGGAAGTCTTGCAAGCAGACTCTCATTACGAAGTCTACCATGGAAGCAGAACTCATAGCGTTAGACACTGCTGGGGCTGAGGCCGAGTGGCTTCGTGAACTCCTGTTGGATTTACCGGTGGTTGAAAAACCGATTCCGGCTATTTCCATGAACTGTGACAATCAAACTGTGATTGCGAAGGTCAACAGTTCCAGGAGTACATGAAGTCTACAGGCATGTAAAGAGATTTGAAATCTGTCAGAAAACTGAAAACCTCCGGAGTTATAACGTTGGATTATGTCCACACGTCGAATAATCTGGCAGATCAATTCACTAAGGGATTGTCACGAAATGTGATAGAAAATGCATCGAGGGAGATGGGTATGAGACCCATATGAAAATCTACTATAGTGGTAACCTGCTCTATGTGATCGGAGATCCCGTGAAGTAGAGTGGTGAAACAAGCTATGAGTAGATTGAGAGGAAAGTTCCCTTTCGAACCCATCTCTGATGCATAACTTTCCTTCTGTAAGGCAGGTTGGTATTTACCTTAATGTATTCCGAGAGTCTTTTAAAGATGAGATGTTGTCCTACAGAACATCTTATGAGGAATACACCTATATGAGTCAGACTGCTAGTCACAGTCTATGGGATTTGGGCGGTCCCTAAATACTCATGAAAGGCACTGAAGTGTGACTTATATGCTTCAAACAGCGGGGATGTCTGTTGCAGCCTAGTACCAGCAAAGGACTTGAGTGAATCTCACCTCACGCAAAACTGTCAATTCAAGGCATAGTCCATTGTTCAGTTGTGACTGAGTAAAACTCTTGCTCTAGGTGGATGTTCAACTTAACAGTCTCCATCGAAACACTGGTATAAAAGAATTGAGATTCTGGAATTTCACAGTTATTAACCCTAGAGTTTGGTGGGGATTGTTAGATTTATTTTGGGCCAGGCCCATTAATATATTTAATAATCAATAACTCTATGGTGTAATTGTGAGAATTATTGTTTGTACTGGATTGGAATTTAAAGGGACGTTGACTCAACTTATATGGTGGGATTTATTCCATCTAATTTGAGAAGTTGTGAAACGGATCAAGGCGTGCCACACGCGCGCGCGCGCGCCGCGCCGCCGCCGGCCGGCCGGGCCGGGCACGGGCACGGGCTCGGGCCGGGCCGGGCCGGCCGGGGCGTGGCGTGGCGTGGCGAGGCAGGCAGGCAGGCAGGCAGGTGGGCGTGGCGTGTTAATTTTGTTTTAATACGCAATAATCACGCCGCACTAACCATGCCTTAATCACGGGAGTTACAACTCTTTATCTCCATGATGAAGGAAGTTTTAACTCATTTAATTGCCTGTCTCCTCATCTCCTGCGCTCTCCCCTGCGCCCGTACGGGAATAAAGGAGCAACGCCTCCTCCTGTGCGCAAGGCTGAATGCCCTTCCTTCTTCCTCTCCAACCCGAACACATTCCAGAGCTCAGTTCCGCTGCAGGAAAGGCTTTCCCATCTCGTTCATTCCCGCGCGCACGGAGGAGCGAGAGGGCAGGTGCCTCCGGAGCCGGTGTCGATCGAGACCTTGCACGAGGGATCGGCAATTAGGTTTTTGGGGAGCGACTACGCGACTGCCCGAACGATCTTCGCCGTCGCTGTTCTTCTTCTTCAGGAGGATCACTGTCTTCAGCTTCGTCTTCTTCCCGGTGATTGGTCATCAGCTTCGTCTTCTTCCCGGTGATTGGTCTTCATCTTCGTCTTCTTCCGGTGATTGGTCTTCGTCTTCATCTACTGCGACATGACCAAGGAAGTTGGACAAGGATCTGGATCTGCGCTAAGGATGGGCGGGTATGAACTGTTCATCTTCTCTTTGTTTTTCGTAACTCAGTATTTTGTTCCGTCATGTTGTTTCAGTAGTACTGTTGAATATGTTGCAGTAGTTGTCTTCTATTGTTTCGTAAGTTATGCAGTGTTGCTGTCAGCTATATATTCTGGTCTACTGTCTGTTACATATTTCCTGAATGTTGCAGTAGCTCTGATTCGTTGTTTCAGTAGTTGTTGCATATATGTTTCAGTAAGCCTGTTATATTGTTTCACATGCTTTTCTGCAGTAGATGATATATTATGTTTTATCATCATATATATGATTCACATGTTTGTTTCACATATGTTCCGTACTGCTATGGTCATATGTGATATTATGAAATCACTTTTATATTATTTCTATTATGTCGTCATCATAATGTTAATTTACGGAATTAAAATGACATGGAAATTGCCTTTATTTCTAACAATGTTGACCACACCAAGAGGAGGGTGGCCAAAAGTGAAGTAGCGCAGAGAAGGGTATCGTCAAGAGCATAAAGGAGACGAGATCATCATATGGAGAGACGTCGAGTGAGGAGCTTAGGTACGTGGTGCTAGACGTGATGATGCAAGATCTTGCTGGGAGGAGCTAGGGTGATGTGTGAAGGCAATGGCACCGGGTGGAGAGGAGCCAAGGTCGATCATGGAGCCAATGGTGACAGGCGTGGAGGAGTGTCGAGTGTGGCGATGAAGAGGAAACCGACAAAATAGAAAAGTTGGAGCCTCCTACTTCACCTTTGGAAATAATGGATAGTAGGAGGAAGTGTATTTGGGTAGCTAACAAAACTAAGTGGCCAAGTAATTAGGGTGTTGGAGGTGGGGGTTTTTTTTTTTTTTTTGCCTCACCGCTCAAATATAGATTAGAGGAGAGGACATGTTTAGGTAGTCTTTGAGATGCTCTAACTCTCCTGTAAATCTACTACTAATACTCCCTCTGTATAGTAAATAGATGATGTTTTAGACATCGACACAGTTTTCAAAGTACAACTTTGACTCCCTTTATATATAAAAATTTATCAAAAAGTGATATATGTATATATCTATGAAAGTATTTTTCAAGACAAATCTATTCATATGGTTTTTATATTTCAAACTCAATAATTTAAAAGTTATTCATGATTTATATTCTCATGTTTGACCAAAACATTGTCCAAAACGTCATCTATTTCCTATACGGAGAGAGTACACTTTTCAATGTGATTATAGCAAAAACAAATTTTATATCTCTTAACTAAATGAACACTACTAGAGAACAAGCCTTTGGACGATTTGCAAAATCAGCATTAGTCACGAAAAATTTACGCCCGGGATTAGAAAGGTCTTTAGCCCCGGTTGGTAACACCACCGGGGCTAAAGTTCCCCTGCCCAACGGATCATTTGTCAGAGGGGCCTTTAGTCCCGGTTGGTGTCCTCAACCGGGGCTAAAGATTGACCTTTGGCCCCGGTTGGTGACACCAACCGGGGCTAAAGGTTTGCTCCGGCTGTATCCAGCCGGGCTAAATGTTGTCATTTAGCCCCGGCTAGGAACAAGGGCCGGGACTAAATGTCTCTCCCTATATTTGAACTGTTCTTCCACTTTCTTCAGCCCCTGCCCGGGGCTAGGAGCAAGATTGATTTTTTGCTTTGCTGCTTGTTTGCTCTCTTCTCCAGTGATTTTTGTTTGTTAACATATCTCCGACGATTGATCTATTTCATCACATCTACGTCGACATCGACTAATTCAAAGGTTACTTCCTTGAGTTTTTTATAATTTTAGCTGCCATATATATATTGAGTTCATTCACTTGATAGTTTAAATTAGTACCCAAAAACAAAATGTGACCAGTTTAATTAGTTTATTTTAATTTTTTAGAGAATAGAGATCATTTAAATCATTTGCTTACAAAAAATAGAAATATATAATACTTTAGTTTACAAAATGTGACCGGTTTAATTATTTTATTTTAATTTTTTTGGAGAAATAGAAATGAGTTAAATCATTTGTTTACAGAAATTAGAAATATATAATACTTTAGTTTACATAATATGACCGGTTTAATTAGTTTATTTTAATTTTTTGGAGAAATAGAAATCAGTTAAATCATTTGTTTACAAAAGTAGAAATATATAATACTTTAGTTTACTGCTCAACTACAAATGTAGAAGTATGCCTGCTTGGTATGTTGTTTTTCGAGGGCACCAAGCCAGGTATTACACCAGCTGGGCCGAGTGCAGTCAGTATGTCCTCAAAGTTAAGGGAGCTGTGCATAAAAGTACAAGTCTTTTGAGGAAGCTTCTGCAGCTCTAGAGGCTTTCAACTCAAGAATCAACTCAATTCCTACTGCACCTACCCCTACTTTACCTTCCTATCAGGTTGGAGTGGCAGACAGTCCATCTTGTTGGACTGTGATGTGGACAAAATGTGCAGGTGTTGTTAGTTGCTTTGGTTGTGGCCAAGTAGATGAGGCTGCACTGTTATCTTGATGTAATAATTAATTAGACAAGTTCAACTGCTACTACTTATATGCCACCAGTGATGCTTATTAAATTTGGGTGTCATGAACTTGTTTTAAATTTGAGCTAGAAAATTAAATTTGTTGATAAGAATGAGAAATATAATTATGTGATTTTTTACTATGCAATTAACAACATTACAACATATTTATATAATGAAAACTTATTATAAAACCCAAAATACTGCAGACCCAAAACATTGGCGGGAGAAACCCCTTCAGTCCCGGGCGGTGACACCACCCGGGACTAAAGGTGACCTTTAGTCCCGGGGCGTAAGCCGGACCGGGACTAAAGGTCCAAACCTTTAGTCCCGGGCTGCCGTACGGCCTGGGACTAAAGGTCTTTTAGTCCCGGGCGGTGTCATCGCCCGGGACTAAAAGCCTATCCATTCATCCACCCGTAGCGCTCATACCCCCGGTCTCTCCACCCATAGCGCTCTGTCCCCGCCGCCGCCGCTCGCGGTCTCTCCTACCCCCACCGCCGCAGCTCCCGCCGGTCTCTCCTCGCCTTCGCTTGTCCTCCACGGCGATGGACGGGTACCACGGCGACGTCAATGAAGACGGCGAGTTCGACGCCGGCTCGTTCCCCAACTCCGCCGCCTCAAACACCAGGGACTTCATGTCGCAGCCACCGCCGTTTTCCGGCTACGGCTCCGGCTTCGGCAACCCCTCCGGCTTCGGCAACAACGCGCCGTCCACTAGCACTGAACAGCTTCGGCAACCCCCTCTGGTTCGGTTCGCTCGACCTCAACGCCGGCGCGTCGTGGCCCGGCATGACTGGGTATCAGCACACCCTGTAGTCCCCGGAGGAAGACGGCGGAAGCGGCCGGACTCGCAGCCCCCATCCCGTGCGCGGGCTTTCCATTGGCGGCAGGGGTTCCCTTGGCCTCCGAATTCCTCGCCGCGTCGTAGGAGGCAGTGGAGGAACACCCGTGCTAGCCGTGCTGCTGTCCCCGTGCCTCCCCGAGGTCGTCAGGGTGCCCAGGCAGCCGCCACCGACGACGTCCCTCGCACTGAAGTGCCGGTATACACAAAGTTTCTTTGTCCATGAACTGCAAATGTTGTTCAGTCTTTACTTATTGTTCTTTTACTTGTTGTGCTTTGCTTGCTGCATGAATCATTAAGTAATGAAATGACATGCAACCTGGTATTGGTTACTTTATTGACTAATGAAATGACATGCAAGACTCAGAGATTCTCCATAATTTCAGAACATCCTAAGCAGGGCCCGATGGAGTACGAAAAACACTTGTATCTTCTGTGAGTTGTACATTGAAGAGATGCGCAAGGGCAACTGCCCAGGGGGTCAAATGAACAGGTGGGGTTGGCAGAACCTGTCGGAGGCTTTCTTCAAAGCCACCGAATTAGTTCACGATAACGTCAACTTTGGCTACAAGTACCGTAAGCTGAGGACTCTCTGGAATAGCCTACGAAACCTCCTGAACAAAGAAACGGGATTGGGGCGTAATCCAGATGGCTCCGTCAACGCTACAGATGAATGGTGGGAGGAGAACGACGACAAGGTACACCTAAATCGGTTCTGTTTTCATGTTTCAGTGCATGCTTTCGAGAGTTTATAACATGTTGATCTCTATTTTTGTTTTCCAGGAGCAGCTGAAAGGTGCAATGCCACCATACATGGATCTTTTGGATATCATGTTCGGGGGCGCAGCTGTCACTGGGGAGACGGCTTATGTTCCTGGCCGTAAGAATGCACCACTATATGTTAGTACTGATGATGAAGAAGACGTGCGCACCCCTCAGAGCAGTGGCAGCAAGAGGAGCTACAGCAGTCTCAGCAACCACAAACACAGCTGGTACTCCAAGCAAGAGGTCCAGGAGTCCAGTAGTCAGGATGAATGAGAACATGAGGAACTTGAACTTAACTTTGGAGAACAGGACTGCAGTGTTGCAGGAGATGTGGGGTCAGAGAGCAGGCTCACAAGGCCAAGAAAAATGAAAAACTGGAAACCGTTGACCTAGTTGCAAAGCTGGCTAGAGAGGCAGGGGTAACAGAGGAAAATTGAGAGCTGTGGGCTGCTGTGGGCAGGATCGCTAGAAATGAAATCGATACAAGATTTTTCCTGCAGTCAGCTCCCAAAGGAAGGCTGACCATCATTAAAGACCATGCGAGCTCGAGGGTCATTAACTAGACCCTTTTGTCCATGCATTTGTCGTGCCTTTTGTATCGTGAACAAGTCTGTCATGTATATGGTGGTGTTTGAATTATTTATGTGATTTGAATGTTCGAACAAAGTCTGTTATTCGCATTAATTGCTGATGTTCATTTGTGGATGAATTGTGAAGTAATTTGTTTTGTGCGGTTGTGAATCATTGATGGTGTTTCTTTCTGGGTATAAGTGATCTTTCAGGTACTGCTGCATGGGTATATAGGCTTTTGTAAAATGATACTAATTTGTGTTCATTTGTTTTTTTTTCATGTGTTCAGATGGCTGGGCAACCTGGAGCTTCGGTAACTACAGATGACGACGACGATGATGAACAGTGGGAGGATGAATTTTTCAGCCTGTTCTTTGATGCTGATGAAGAAGCTGCAATACAGCTTGGTATGAACATGTATGTCTTGCATTTCGAGAAGCATTACAATAGGTCAGACTATAGGGTGCCAACAATGACTGGCCTGGAGTGGGTACAACAGAAACTAGCAAATGAAACTAGGTGTTACAACATGTTTAGAATTTCTCCAACTATGTTCTATAGACTGCATAAGGTCTTGGTAGATGAGCATGGCCTCAAAGACACTACAAAGTCCACATCTATTGAGGCTTTAGGTCTGTTCCTATGGATGCTTGGTGCTCCACAACCGTATAGGCAAGCTGAGGACAGATTTGAGAGATCTCTAGGCACTGTCCACAACATGTTCTATAGAGTGTTGTCCTGTGTGCTTAAACTTGCAGACAACATCATTACACCTCGGGACCCAGAATTTAGGACAATGCATCCTAGGTTGAGAAACCATAGATTCTATCTATCCTGAATTCAAGAGGTGCATAGGAGCTATAGATGGCAGCCACTTCCCTGTTGTCGTACCACAAGATAAGTTTGTGCAGCACTTGTGTCGCAAGGGCATCAACACTCAAAATGTGATGGTTGTATGTGATTTTGACATGGTCTTCACATTTCTCCTTGCGGGATGGCCGGGGTCTGTCCATGACACAAGAGTGTTTCAGGATGCCATATCAACATTCAAGGATTACTTTCCTCACCCTCCTCAAGGTAGAAACCTAGCTGCTAATTGTTTTGACATTTCTAATTGAAGCATGTAACAATGACAGGTACTTGGTGTTGTAGGGATGTTCTACTTGGTGGATGGCGGCTACCCAAACCGTCCCGGGTACCTTGCTCCTTACAAGGGAACGAAGTACCACATTCAAGACTTTCAAAACGCCGGAGAACCTCAAGGTGTACATGAGATATTCAATTGTGCACACTCATCTCTTAGAAACGTCATTGAGAGGGCCTTTGGCGTTTTGAAGATGAAGTGACGCTTACTGTTGAAAATCCCTTGCTACCCTCCTCAAACTCAAACGTATATTATTACTGCTGCTGTTGCATTGCATAACTTCATAAGGTTGAGTAGGGAATTAGATGACGACTTTCAAATTTTGGATCGTCATTCTAAGTTTGCCTCCTGAAGCCTCGTTTCATCAGCCAGAAACTGTTCCTGCACCTGATAGTGCAGACCGTACACAAATGAATGCCTTTCGTGACAGCATTGCAGAATCGCTGTTTAATAGGTACTGATACATGTGTATGGTTGAGTATTTGTGAGTTGTTATATTGCGGCATGTACTTGTCATTTATTTGTAGCTTGAGAACAGTTTTGTCTGAGGACTTGTGATTTATTTGTTGCTTGAGGACAATAATATTTGGTTACATGAGTTGTAATATTTGGGACTGTAATAAATTTTTTGTTAGAATAATATTTAAACATTCTGTAATATTTGAGTTGTAATATTTGAGCACTGTAATATATTTTCTGTTAGAAAAATTTTGTTGGAATAATATATGTTTATACCATGCATTAAAGAACATCCACATATTTGAAGAGAAAAAAGAGGACAGCCCCCGAGGGTCTTTAGCCCCGATTGGTAATACCAACCGGGACTAAAGAGGCCAGCCATCGGGGCCCGGCTCGGGACCTCTTTAGTCCCGGTTGGTATTACCAACCGGGGCCAAAGGTCCCCCTTTAGCCCCGGGGCGGGGAACCGGGGCTAAAGGTCGGGCCTTTAGTCCTGATTGCTTAGCCCCGGCTCCATGCTCGGGGCTAAAGGCCAATTTGGACCGGGGCTAAAGGCCCATCGTGCAGTAGTGGAACTTGGAGTTGATACTAGTGGTAGTGCGGTCTCTCAACACTGACACGATCGCTAATTAGTTAGTTATTATAGTGGCGAACAAAATTCTTGTTCGTCCTGGAGACACCCACTACTACAGATCAGGCCTTTAGCCCCGGTGGAACCGGGCCTTTAGTCCCGGTGGAACCGGGCCTTTAGTCCCGGGTATCCCAACCGGGACTAGGCCTTTAGTCCGGGTATCCAACCGGGACTAGGAATCCGGGACTAAAGGTCCCGGCCTTTAGTCCCGAATCCTTCCCACCGGGGCTAAAGGTCCACGGACGAAAAATAAATATGTATTGTGTGTGATTCAAACTCAGCACCTCTCACCTCAGGCAAGCTTACCAACTGAGCTACGTAACTCACGTGATGTAGTTCTGGATGTTTTCCTTTTGAATCCACTCGGGAAGGACCTTTAGCCCCGGTTGCTAACACCAACCGGGGCTAAAAGGAGCTTTAGCCCCGGTTGGTAATATCAACCGGGACTAAAAGTCTTTAGCTCCGGACGCAAATTTTTGCCGAGACTAAAGCTCAGTTGCCGATCGTCCAAATGTGTGTTTTCTAATAGTGACCGTACTTAGTGATGAGGAGACTTTATGCGAATTCAAGATTACCAGGCAACGGGGGAAGTTTAGTTGTTTGTGCAGTAGTAGCATAGTAGTGTATACGTACGTTGTCTTGCACGCATTCAACTATTTAAGGTTAGACAATACGCGCGCGCAGGCGGCTGGCTCGCTCGCTCAAACACGACTACTCCAACGACGACGACGCACGTTGCGTGTGCTAATAATATAATTATCGTACTGGATTAGTCAAGCTCAAGCGGCTGCATTGCATGGATTGTAAGTGATTTAATTTGTATGTCGGATCAGCCTTTTGACAAGTACGTACTCCTAGCTAGTAGTCTCCTCCTGGTCCTGGCGGTTGGTGCATAACAAATACGGAGCACCACTAGTCTATACGTATGCTTACTTACTCGTATATCATTATCATTATTATTACTAGTATACATGGTAATTTTGTACTGACAACTAGTACGTACGTAGTAATTGTAAGGCAGCAGCAACGACCACGTGCGCACGCGACTTCTGACCATACTAGTTACTGTACGTACTAATCGATCTGGTCAACAATTTGTAGGGCAACTAATAAAACAGTGTCTCTCCTCTCTCGCAAAAAAAAAAAAAAAAAAAACAGTGTCCATCCAGTGATGAAGCAAACACTCGGTTCTCTCGGGACGAATGGAGTCAAGGACACGCGCGCGAGTCGTCATGGAAATATGGGAGCGATCCAACATGGCAAGGACGGAAAGTGCGTCGTCTGCGTGCAGCTGCATGTGCATGCATGGAGTGCATGATCCAGTAATTGTCTCTAGCGCCTGGCGGCGGGCGGGGCAGCCACCCTTAATTAGTTCCCCCATTTTACAAAATTTTCCATCACATCAATGTTCAGACGTATGTATGGAGTGTTAAATGTAGCTAAAAAAATAATTAATTGTATTTTTAGTATGCATATGTCGAGACGAATCTTTGGAGTCTACATAGTCCATATTTGGACAAAGTTTATCAAATAACAACGGAAAAATTTTGCAAAATTTTTACATCTAAATAAGACGATGATCCGTTCTTCTGCGTCTAGAGCTAGACTAGGTAGCTACACTGCTACAGTACCAATAGCAGTAGACTAGTAGTATCCGCAGGAAGAAGCAGAAGAAGGGGTGAGGACCGCCCGGGAGGAGGCGAAAGCGACGGCCGGATTGATCCGTGTAGCCGCCGTCGCAGGGCAGGGGGGGCCTGGGCGAGGTCTCTGGTGGTGTACTACGTACTGGAGGCGTGCGTTCACACGCCGGCGGCTCTCGGCTCTCTTTTCTCCGGCCGGCGGTCCGCGCCAGTCAATTTCGCCCCTACTTTTCTCGCGGCGGCTGTTGGGGCTGGCTGGCTGGCCGGGTTGGGCGCCCGGTGCCCGATGGCTGCTCCTTGCCGTCGGTGTCGTCGCCGCCGCTGTGCGCTCTCCTTGGATTGGATTTGTTGCCTAGGGTTTGGTTTTCCTACTCGTGCGTCGTCGATCCGCCCTCCCCGTCGTCGTTGACGTGTGAGAGACGTCCTCCTAAACCTAAACAAAGATGCTCGTCTGGTGTGTGTGTGTGTGTGGCGAACAACTGGCAATGAAGAGCAAGCTGACTGACCGACCGATCGGCTGGGGAGGGATACGTACTGATGAAGGCCGAAGAAAAAAGAGCTGGACTACTAGTCTGTTTGAGACGGCGACGTGTAATAATTACTGCATGTAATTATGTACGGAGTATGTACTAGTGCGACGGCGGGAGTACCATTGACGTGTTCGTTTTAATTTCCTTGCTACCCTAATTTAGTCTATTAAAAATAGGCTAATTACAAAACTAGTTTATCAAGCTGGATTAGTTCATGATCGTTTTCACAATATATGTGACGCTACAATAAACATTTACTAATGTTAGATTAACTTGGCTTAATAGATTCGTAAGGTTAACTCCGGTGTGACGGTGTAATTAGTTTTATATTAAGGGATTTTGGATCCTTTCATTTTGGTGGAATTAGAATCTACTCAAAATTACTTTCTTCGTATAAGAAATAGATGTCGTTTTGGACAAGGGTTGAGTCAAACACTGAAACATAAATCATGAATAACTTTTAAATTGTTGAGTTTAGAAATATAAAAACCATATAAATAAATTTGTCTTGAAAAGTACTTTCATAAAAATATTCATATACCACTTTACAACATTTTTTTTCAAAAAAATAAGTGGTCAAAGTTATACTTTGGAGACTGTATCACTGTCCTTATGATATCTATTTTTATATGGAGGGAGTAGGTTATTTGGATTAGAATGTAATGTTCCACCACTTTCTCAAGTTCACATATGAGCTTATCTCATATTCATGGGACGAGAGATGGAATTTGGTTCCATATATTATTTCCACTCTCTAATTTATAGGATGCTCTTCAACTCGTTTCTCTGAACTAGAAATGCAACATATAAATATCTCTCTAATATGGCTAACAATAATTTACAAATATATTACATATAGAACCATATTAACTTAATTAATTTGTGAGTAAGTCATAATTATTAGAAATAATTAAATTCCAAAGATCTAAACGGAACCTTACTATATTTTTAATAGACTGAATTAGTATCGTAACATCCGATGCGATATAGGTACCAGTGCGACCGTATGATACTTCGTACTCCCTCTGTATAGGAAATAGATGACGTTTTGGACATGGTTTCAATCAAACACTGGGAATATAAATTATGAATGATTTTTAAGTTGTTGAGTTTGAAAACAAACACTGGGAATATAAATTATGAATGATTTTTAAGTTGTTGAGTTTGAAAATATAAAAACCATATGAATGCCTTTGTCTTGAAAAATACTTTCATAAAGTACATATATCACTTTTTGATAAATATTTTTTAGTATAAAGAGAGTCAAAGTTACACTTTGAAGACCGTGACGATGTCCAAGACGTTATATATTTCCTAAATGGATGGAGTACATAAGCGTTGTCTGTCTGGACTTATTATTAGGGCACCCGCAATGGTTAGAGTCAGCTGCTAGCTCCAAGCTAACTTCTCTAATAGTACTAACTCTCATGGATGACCTCACGTAACAATCTCACATGACCTTGATATGTGTGTAAGAGCTTAGCTCTTAACTAAGATCTAGCTTTTCTCTCTCCTCTATTAAAATATAAGAAAAATATTTAGAGCTAGCTTAAAAGCCAATTGTTGGAGGTGCCCTTACCACTACTAGAGAACAGGCCTTTGGACGATTTGCAAAATCAGCATTAGTCACGGAAAAATTTGCGTCCGGGACTAGAGAAGTCTTTAGCCCCGGTTGGTAACACCAACTGTGACTAAAGTTCCCCAGCCCAACGGCTCATTTGTCAGAGGGGCCTTTAGTCCCGGTTGGTGTTACCAACCGGGGCTAAAGGGCAATCTTTTAGCCCCGGTTGGTGTATCCAGCCGGGGCTAAATGTTGGTGTAGGGTTATAGGGAAGCTACGCTAGCCGAATGTCACCACTGTGGTAGCCGAAAAACGGTTCCGCTAGTTAGCCGAACGCTACTGCTGAGTTAGCCGAACGCTACGCTGAGTTAGCCGAACGCTACTGCTGAGTTAGCCGAACGCTACGCTGAGTTAGCCGAACGGTACTGCTGAGTTAGCCGAACGCTACGCTAGTTAGCCGAACGCTACTGCTAAGTTAGCCGAACGCTACGCTGAGTTAGCCGAACGCTACACTTAGCCGAACGAGATAGCCGAACACAAGAATTTCGACCCCATAACATAGGAACTACTGCGAGTTATAGATCACGGGACTACCACTAGATGCGCAGTTGCAGCAGAAGACGTCTCGGTGTAGACGTGCGCGTCGCAGCGATGCCGTGTAGATGTTCACGTCCGTTCTTCACGTCTCCACGTGCGGTTCGTCCTTGTGCTCCAGATGCAGCACCTCCGAGGTATCCACACGTACAGGGAAGAAGCGTCATGCCTCCAGACTGCTAGGTCTGCGAGGAGCAATCGGCGCGGGCGTGGGGTGGGCAACGGCTGTTAACAATTAACGTGGGTTTTCAACCCTAGTCGCCCCACCCCTCTTTATATAGGCGTCCCTAATGAGCCGACCGACCTGGAGGCCCATTAGCAAACCCTAATCCCGGTCTGACTCGAGTCCAACTCGAATTAGGCTTCCAACCCCTTAAGCGTGCGACCCTATGGGTTCACGCACACATAGACACGGCCCGAGTACTCCTACTCGCCCGATAGTTGACAGCGGCCTCTAGCAAGACGTGTCAACTCCTATGTATACGCAAAGATCATATCTGACGAACCACCATGATCATATTCACGTAATTCCCTTGCCACACAATATTTGGTTCAACTCATAGGTTAACATTTAACCTAAGCACGGCCATGCATTTTATGATCCAATCATATGAGTGATCCAGTGATATCTCTCTCGCATGGAGAGGGGCAAATCCCATCTTGATCGTCTATGCCTCACAGCATGTTTTCTGACAAACCCGAAGACTAACTTTATGACTACCCTGTTACGAAGTAGCGTTTGATAGTCCCTAAGTAAGTCGATTCACATCTTGAGAACATACCACAATCTCAGGTCGAAGGACATAACGTACATGATGTGTGAAGAGATAATAAGAACATCTCAGGTTGGGTCAGTCCAGCCCCATGTCATACATGTGCCCACATTATTAGTTTGACATCTCCATGTCTATGACTTGTGAAACATAGTCATCAACTAATACATGTGCTGATCTAATATTCATGTGTGTCTTCACATGAACTCCGATCAGGGACAACTATCGAATAACCATACAAGTAAAAGAGTTTCACAGACAATTCACATAATTGCCGATCAATACAAGTTGTCTTTAATGGATATTCAATGGACATATAATAAATCATGGATACAATAGAAATATTATCATCTCTATGATTACCTCTAGGGCATATTTCCAACAGTCTCCCACTTGCACTAGAGCTAATCTTTTAGATATCTAATACCCATAGACCTC
>CM019827.1:95404577-95459325 GCA_009763385.1 Coix lacryma-jobi var. lacryma-jobi | reverse complement strand
TAAGAAGCAGGCTTGGCTTCGACCGGACGCTCTTCAGTATTCGACCGGACGCACCAGGAGGTGAGTCCGGTCGCGTCCAGAGAGGTTCCAGAGAGGGAAATTGATGACCGGACGCGTCCGGTCAGTGGTGATCGGACGCATGGGTGCGTCCGGTCAGTGTATCGTACTGGTGTCAGGGCTAACGTCACGTAGCCGTTAGACACTGACCGGACGCGTCCGGTCACCCCGACAGGTGCGTCCGGTCAGTGTGTAACTGGCTGGACTTACCCCTTCGTGCATGTTTTGAGTTGGGGGGTATAAATATGCCTCCCCCTCATTCATGCTGTCACTCTTGCTCATTTGAAAGGTTGCCAAACACATTGTGATTCCAAGTGAGTGCAAGAGGCCTAGTGAGGTTGAGAGATTTGATAATTGAGTGATCAAACACCTCATTAGTGAGTAGAGAGTAGCAAGTGTGCATCCACTCATCTCATTAGCCTTGCGTTGGTCAAGTGAGAGTTCTTGCTTGTTACTCTTGGTGATCGGCATCACCTAGACGGCTTGGTGGCGATCGGAGAGCTTGGTGATCATCCGGAGGCATTGTGGATGACCCAAGCCAAGTTGTGACCGGTAGCGAGCGATTCACCGGGCCGGAGTGGCGAAGAATCAGCTCGTAGTGAGCACTTGATCCTTGCGCGGATCAAGGGGAGCGATACCCTTGCGCGGGTGCTCCAACGAGGACTAGGGGGGTGTGCCGACACCTCGATACCTCGGCAAAAAGATCGTCGTGTCATCTCTACTCTCTTCTCTACGCATTTACCTTTGAGCAATTCAATTCCGCATTTACTTGTTGTTCTTTCATAAGTTGAATTGCAATGCTAGAGTAGAAATGGTTTAGCGATAGTCTTTTGTGCAATTGATTCTTGTCAACAACTTCTAGGCACTAGGGGGTTAATTGGGGCTTGATAAGTTTTATTATCGCAAGAAGTTTTAGAAAAGCCCAATTCACCCCCCTCTTGGGCATCTTGATCCTTTCAATTGGTATCGGAGCCTCGTGCTCTCGATTTAGGCTTAACCGCCTAGAGTTAAGATGTCCGGAGGTGATGGACCACCTCCCATGTTTGAGGGAGACGACTTTCCATATTGGAAAATCCGTATGGAGTCGTACCTAGAAGCGGTTGATGTGAAATGCCGTGATGCCGCCATAACCGGCTTTGCCAAGCCCAAGGAAGGCACAAGCCTCACTCCTAATGAGGAGGAAAATGATAAATGGAATGCAAAGGCCAAAAACATTCTTTTTAGAGGCATTTGCAAAGATGTGTTCAACCGTGTTCGGAACCACAAAAATGCCCATGATCTATGGGAAAACATTTGTGCGCTCCATGAGGGAACCAAGAGTGAGCGTGAGGAACGCTATCATTTAGTTATGCAAAAAACTTCACTCTTTTGATATGCATGCTAATGAAAGTGCAAATGAAATGTACTCACGGTTGAATGTTCTTGTAGAAGAGCTAAATGGACTTGGCCTCACGCAAATGCAACCATCCGATGTTGTGAGGAAGATTCTTGTGTCCTTCCAATTGAGAAGTATGGACACATCGTGACGGTGCTACATCAAGGTGATCTTTCCACCGCTACACCAACTCAAATCTTGGGAAAGATCAATGCGCATGAGATGTACATGCACATCACACCAAGTGGTGGCTCCTCCACCGACAAGAAGAAGGACTTGGCCTTCAAAGCTAGCCATGACAAGAAGGGCAAGTCCAAGGCTATTGAGGTGCATCATGAGAGCACAAGCGATGATGAAGATGATTCCAACATTGCTCTCATGGTGAGAAGGACCACCAAGATGTTGAAGAAGCTTCACAAGAATGGAGTCAACTTTGACTCAAGAAAGAAGAAGTTCTTCACAAGTAGCAAGAGGAGGCCAATCTCCGAAATGGATTGCTACAATTGCGGTGAGCTTGGCCATCTTGCTCATCAATGCACCAAGCCCAAGAAAGATAGCTACAAGAACAAGAACAAGGGCAAGAAGTATGACTCATCAAGTGAAGATGAGAAGAAGAATGAAAAGCCCTACAAGAAGAAGATGGCAAGAAGAAGCAATACCACAAGAAAGGTGGAAGGCTTACATTGTTGGTGATTGGCTCACCGACATTGACTCCTCCGGTGGCTCATCAAATGAAGATAGTGATGATGAGAAGGAGAAGGTGGCCGCTCTAGTCATTGGCTCCTCTACACCACCACCACCACCGTCGCCATCATCATCTACACACCTATGCCTTATGGCCAAGGGTGACCGGAAGGTACAAAACGATGATGACTCTAGTGATAGTGATAGTGATGGTGAATTTGAGGCTCCCTTATGATGAACTTGTCAAATTGCTAAATGACTACTCTAAAATCATAAGAAAGACTAGAGCTAAAAATGAGAAGCTTGTTGATGAAAATGAATCTCTTGTTGAAAAATGTGATCATGCTATTCATGCTAGTGATGAACTAAAAGATGAACTTGCAACTATGTCATCCACTATCAAGGAGCTCAAGTCCTCTAACAAGGAGCTCAAAGCTAAAAATGAAAAACTTGATAAGATGCATAGTGACTTTCCACTAGTCATGCTTTGCTTAAGGAACAATATACTCAAGTGAAAGTAGATTATGATACTCTCACCATTGCTTATGATATGCTTTCACATGAGACACATGATGCTCCTAACCTTGTTGTTAAGTGTGACATAGCAACATCTTGTGAGGACTTGGTTAGTGAGCATGTTGAGCAAAGTGCTAGTGGCAAGGGCAAGAAGGTTGAGGCCGATCACTATGATGACTATGTCAAGATCAAGAATGAGAATGCAAAGCTCAAGTTGATCTAGAAAGCTTTCAACCACCAAGCAAGTTATCATTCAATCTCATGACGATGACTATAGCATGACACTTGAGCTAGACATGCTAAAAGAAGAGAACAAGAGATTAAAGATGGAGAGGGACTACAAAATGACACCATCTCAATTGGAACTCCAACAAGAGAATGACAAGCTCAAGAAGGAGAAAGAGCACCTCACCACCGGTTTGAGGAACTTCACCAAGGGTCAATGTCTTCAAAGTGAGCTTCTCATGAACACCGTCATGAAGACCAATAGAAATGGCATTGGCTTTCTTGAAGAGAAGATGAAGCAACGCAAGAGCATCACTAAGCCAAAGAAGAAGAAGATTGGAGATGCTATGAGTGTGGAAAGGAAGGACACTTTGCTCATGATTGTGAGGAGCCAAAGCCCACACCCTTGCCCAAGCATGCTAGGCCCTTTGCTTTCAATGCTCACTACATGCTTAGACAAGATTCTAGTGGCAAAGTGAAGGTTATGTTTATGGGGCCACCTAACAAGAATAGGCCAAGGCAAATTTGGGTTGCTAAGTCACTAGTTGAGAAAGTTAAGGGACCGCAACAAGTTTGGGTCCCGAAAGCTCAAGCTTGATTTCTTGTGTGTAGGTGAACTACAAGACCGGTGGATCACATTGGGTAATTGATAGTGGATGCACACAACATATGACCGGAGATCCCCGGATGTTCACCTCACTAGAAGAGAATGTCGATGACCAAGAAAAGATAACATTTGGTGACAACTCAAAGGGCAATGTCAAAGGATTGGGCAAAGTGGCTATATCAAACGATCATACCATCTCCAATGTGCTTCTAGTTGCATCATTAAGCTTCAACTTGCTATCCGTTGGGCAACTATGTGATCTTGGCTTTCAATGCTTGTTCACCGACAAGGAAGTGGTTGTAACCAAGAAAGATGATACACAAGTGATATTCAAAGGCTTTAGATACAACAATCTCTATCTAGTGGATTTCACCTCCGAAGATGCCAACTTGAAGACATGTTTGTTCACTAAGCAATCACTTGGTTGGCTTGGCATAGAAGATTAGCACATGTTGGAATGAACACTCTCAACAAGCTATTGAAGAAGGATTTGGTTAGGGGCTTGAAGGATGTCAAATTTGAGAAGGACAAATTGTGTAGTGCATGTCAAGCCGGCAAGCAAGTTGCAAATACACATCCAACCAAAGCTTTGTGTCAACATCAAGAGAGTTAGAGCTACTTCACATGGATCTATTTGGACCAACAACATATGCTAGCTTGGGTGGAAATCTCTATTGTCTAGTGATTGTTGATGACTACTCTAGATACACTTGGGTATTCTTTCTTCATGACAAATCCGAAGCAACCCCTTCATTCAAGAAGTTTGCCAAGAGAGCCCAAAATGAGTTTGACTTGAAGATCAAAAGATAAGAAGTGACAATGGAAGAGAGTTCGACAACACCCACATTGAGCAATATTGTGATGAAGTTGGGATCAAGCATGAAGTCTCCGCAACCTACACACCACAACAAAATGGGGTAGTTGAGAGGAAGAACCGAACACTAATCACCCTAGCAAGGACTATGTTAGATGAGTACACTACACCGGAAAGATTTTGGGCGGAAGCAATCAACACCGCTTGCTATGCATCAAACCGGTTGTTCCCCCATCGTCTCCTTGGCAAGACCCCCTATGAGCTACTCAACAACAAGAAGCCGGATGTATCCTTCTTTAGAGTGTTTGGGTGCAAATGCTACATCTACAAGAAGCGCCAACACCTAGGGAAGTTTCAACGCCGATGTGATATTGGTTTTCTTGTTGGTTACTCATTGAAGTCCAAAGCATATCGAGTATTCAACCATGCCACCGGGATGGTAGAAGAAACATATGATGTGGAATTCGATGAATCTAATGGCTCTCAAGGAGAGCATGGAAATCTTGATGATGTAGGTGATGAACCATTGAGGGAAGCCATGAAGAACATGCCGGTTGGAGCTATCAAGCCTAAAGATGATGATGATGATGTGCAAGTCATTGACAAGCCATCCTCATCCAATGTACCACTTGATGATGACAAAGATGGAGGGATCCAAATGAAGATACTCATGTCTCCCATGATCAAATGGTGGTACAAGCTCAAGATGTGGTGCTCCACAAGCGGCCCCTCAAGTGGTTGATCAAGGACTACTCCTCTACTACAAGCTCATCCTCAAGATCTCATCATAGGGAGTCCTACAAGGGGTGTAATGACTCGATCTCAAAAACTTGCTTTATTTATTGAACATCACTCCTTTGTGTCTCTTGTTGAGCCTACCATTGTAGATGAAGCTCTAGGTGATCCGGATTGGGTGAATGCTATGCATGAAGAATTAACAACTTCACCCGCAACCAAGTTTGGACACTTGAAGAGCGACCTAAAGGCGCAAGAGTCATTGGGACAAAATGGGTGTTTAGGAACAAGCAAGATGATCAAGGCAAGGTTGTTAGAAACAAGGCAAGGCTAGTGGCAAAGGGGTTCTCTCAAGTTGAAGGTTTGGATTTTGGAGAGACCTTTGCACCGGTTGCAAGACTTGAAGCCATCCGTATCCTCCTTGCATATGCATCACATCATGACATTAAACTATATCAAATGGATGTGAAAAGTGCATTTTTAAATGGCTTTATAAATGAACTAGTCTATGTTGATCAACCTCCCGGGTTTGAAGACCCTAGATATCCTAATCATGTTTATAGGTTGTCCAAGGCGCTATATGGGCTCAAGCAAGCCCCAAGAGCATGGTACGAGCGCCTCCGGGACTTCCTCATTGAGAAGGGCTTCACCATTGGGATGGTCGACACCACACTATTCACCAAGAAGCTTGATGGAGAGATCTTCATTTGTCAAGTCTACGTTGATGATATCATCTTCGGGTCAACAAATGAAGCATATTGCAAGGAATTTGGTGACTTGATGTCGAAGGAGTTCGAAATGTCCATGATTGGAGAGCTCACATTCTTCCTAGGCTTCCAAGTCAAGCAATTGAAGGAGGGGACTTTCATATCTCAAGAGAAGTATACAAAAGACCTCCTCAAGCGCTTCAACATGGATGATTGCAAGCCTATCAAGACTCCAATGCCAACAAATGGACATCTCGACCTAGATGTGGGAGGTAACCCGGTTGACCAAACTCTCTACCGCTCTATGATTGGTAGTTTGTTATATTTGACCGCATCTAGGCCCGACATCATGTTTAGTGTGTGCATGTGTGCTCGTTTCAAGCCGACCCTAGGGAATCACATCTTGTAGCGGTGAAAAGAATCCTTAGGTACCTAAAGCACACCCCAAGCTTTGGCCTTTGGTATCCCAAAGGAGCTAACTTCCAACTCGTTGGGTATTCCGATTCGGATTACGCGGGTTGCAAGTAGATAGAAAAAGCACATCCGGAGGGTGCCATTTGCTTGGGAGATCACTAGTGTCATGGAGTTCAAAGAAGCAAAATAGTGTGGCCTTGTCCACCGCCGAGGCGGAATACATAGCCGCGGGTGCTTGTTGTGCACAAATCCTTTACATGAAGCAAACCCTTTTAGACTATGGTGTAGTTCTAGAAAGGGTACCTTTGTTGTGTGACAATGAGAGCGCGGTTAAGCTTGCTAACAACCCAGTTCAACACTCTCGCACAAAGCACATAGATATTCGTCATCACTTTCTTAGAGATCATGTTTCAAAGAAAGATATATCCTTAGAGGGAGTTAGAACCGAAGATCAATTGGCGGATATCTTCACAAAACCCCTAGATGAGAACACCCTTTGTAGATTGCGAAGTGAGCTTAATGTGCTTGATCTAAGTAACTTTGTCAAAAGGTGAAAGGGGGTGTCTTTGCATTGCATTGTATCATATGCCATGTCTAAATTCCGCTATGCATATAGGCCTGTCAGACGTGGTTAAGATAACCGCCCTAAAAAGCGTGTGAAGAAGCTTACCCATGAGCAAACTTGACAAGCAACTAGATTCAAATCTCGTATTGCATTGCATATGCATGTTTGTTGCTTTGTCGTTTCTTTTCGGTTATGTTTTGAGCAACCGCTGTGTTCGTCCACCGCTAGGGGGAGCATTTGAGGCTCCAATTGGTTAATTCCCCTAGTTTTGGTGGCCACATGTTGTCTCCTCGGGTTTTATTGCCTATTTTATCTAGAAAACTAACTTAGCCTATGGCAACATATTTGAAAATTTGAGGGTTTGAGAGAGGTCACTCCTCTAAGTTCCAACTAGTGTTTATTTGCATCTCTTTGAGTTGGAACTTGGTTGGGAGAAGTCGGCGCGAAAAATCGAGTCAAAACAGGGTTTTCCCTGTGACCGGACGCTTCGACCGGACGCTCCCGGTGCGTCCGGTCAGTGCAAATCACGCGCAGATGAACAGTACCTGCGGCGCGTCCGGTCCCAAGTATTTGCGTGAGTCCGGTCGTCTGCTGCCGTTTGATCGGACGCTCCGTGCGTCCGGTCGCGTACGACAGGACGCGTCCGATCGCTGAAATCAAGTTCGGGAACTCTCTGTTCGTGACCGGACGCTCGGGCCTGTGCGTCCGGTCACACCCCCGTGAGTCCGGTCGCAACTTAACTTGCGCAATAACTTCCTCCGGCTGACTCGTGGGCCCCTCCTCACTCGTCTTCTTCTTCGCCGCGCCCGTGCCCGTGCCCGCACCCCTCCGCGTGCCCCCCCACCACCACGCCTGCGCCGCCGTGCCCCATCTTGCGCCCGCACCGCCCCCCCCGTGCCCGTGCCCGTGCGCCACCCCTCCGCCGTGCCCCCACCACCCGCCTGCGCCGCCGTGCCCCATCTTGGCCGCTCGCATCGCCGTGCCTCCGCCGCGCTCGCCTCCCGCCGCGTTCAACCTGCCGGATCCGTCCCTCGCGGCGCTCGGCTTCACGTCGATCGTACCTCTCGTCCGGCGAGCACCTCCTCGGCCAGCCAGCACCTCCCGTAAGCTCCCCACACCAACCGTGCCTGCAACGTGTTCGTGAAAATGCCCCAACCAACCTTCCTGTCAATCTAACCACGTTTTCACCTTAATTCTCGCGCAGATCCTTCCGGCGAGAGGTTGTGGTGCCCGCACGTGTCGGTCTCTTCCCTTTGCTTGTCCGTTCGTCGCGTCGTGTCAGGTAGCAAAGCCATGCCTATCTCTTCTTTCCTTTTGCTTTGCTTCCGATAGGCTTCTTTTCTCTAGATTATATGCTTATATATATTCCCACCTATCTATTGCAGCGAGTCGGGACCGTTTCAGTGAGCCGTGTGGCAGTGACAGCAAAATCCGGGGCCAAGCTCGCGGATACGGAACGAGGCCAAGCCTCTGAGGTTCAGGTTCTTGTCAGTGGCAGTGATCCTCAGTGGCAGTTGGTCTCTCAGTGGCCGTGGTTTTTGTTGCCGAGTTTCTCAGTTACTTCAGTGCCAGTTGTTCTGTTCTTGTAGCGATGGCTCGCTGCAAGAACGTCGGCGGAGGTCCCGGGGCAGACCCTCCTCCTCCTCGTCCTCCTTCTGGTGACAAGGGGAAGAGGCCGCAGAAGATGGTGTCCAAGAAGCGCAAGCGCCTCGATCGGGATTCAGAGATCGCGCTTGCAGCCGCTCGAGCAGCCGAGAGAGCCGAGCAGGGGGTTCGACAGGTGGTCTCCGGATTCACGACCAGTCTTCTGAGCAGGCCAGTCAGGGCAGTGGTACGCGGATTCGCGACTTCTTACAGAGCAGCAGGTGCAGGCTTGCTTCGGACTGAGGGCGGCGTCGTCCGGATTCAGGATCACGAGTACTCTCTCGACGACCCAGCTGAGCTTCTCCCTCCAGACTTCCAGTTCCCGTCCGAGGCAGCTTCAGCTCTCGCAGCGGCTACAGCCAGTGGTTCAGCTCCAGAGCCCAGCTCAGCTACAGAGACCCAGGCAGAGGGTCAGACAGAGGAGCAGCCAGCTCAGCAGCCACTCCGCAGGTCCACCCGCTCTCGCACTCAGGTGTCTCCTCGACCTGAGGGGCAGAGGCGGGGTGGACGACCCCCTCCGAGGCCACAGGGACCCCCACCTGTGGAGCACTTGGACCTGCGGGCGGCGACGGCACGTCAGGTACAGGCTCTACGTCTGATTCCGTACGAGGAGTGGTTCCCAGCTGCCAGGCACCCTCAGGCCGCCGAGGGATTCTACACAGTTCTTCAGGAGGATTTTTACAGAGCCTATGTCAACAGCGGCGTCCACATCCGTGCTCACAGAGTTTGCCCGCTGGAGACGATAGTTGCAGTTGCTGGTGAGGCCATCCGACCGATGCTTTCATACCTACCTGGCTTGGCAGATCTACTTGGTCGGGGTGGCCTGTACATCGAGGACTGGGTGCGACAGTTTTACGCGTCCCTGTGGATCTCCCCGGATCACCGGTTCCTCCACTTCGCTCTCAGGGGGAGGTCCTACAGGCTCTACAGCTCACGTGCCAGAGAGTACCTCGGTTTGACCGCGTATCCGACTAGAGTGCACACCGTTTGCTATGGAGAGACCGAGCCACCCAGGCGACCTCACGCAGGAGAGATTCCACCAGCGGACTTGGTTCGTGCCTGCTTCCGGGAGCCGTTCGGCGAGGGGTCCAGCCGGCGTCCTCGTGACTTGACGCCGACGGCCCGTCTCGTGAACGAGGTCATGAGGCGCACTCTTCTTCCCGGACAGGCTACAGAGAGGGGCTGACACGTATACAGATCTGGTTAGTTCACCACCTGGTTTCACAGCTCGAGTTCGACATTTGGGATGTCATTATTTCTGAGATGGAGGACACATTGGCCGAGGGCTTCAAGGGTCACCGCCAGCTTCCCTATGCTCACATCATCTGTTACCTTTGAGGCGGCTTATTCCGGGTTTGCTTCCAGAGCTTCTCCAGTCTCCGACGGAGTTCCCCGTGTACGACACTCGCCAGATTGCCGGGGACCGTCCAGACACTCGTCCGAGAGGTCAGCGCCAGAGGCCGGTTGTCACCGAGACAGAGGCACAGCAGGACGAGACTGTCAGTCAGTTGGCAGAGGCTGAGCTTGCAGCACTAGAGGCAGAGGGAGAGGACCCTGACGATGAGTTCCCGTCTGACAGCACCGACGACGACTACGCTCCTCTTCCGAGGATGCGTCCACAGGGAGCTCACGACTCCGAGGCCTCCTCCTCGCGTATGGCCGGCTCCGATCCAGCTCTTCTAGCTATACTTTCTCGGATGGAGCAGCAGCAGTCCCGTCTTCTGAGGAGGTTCAGCGTCAGGCTGAGGAGCAGCGCCGACAGGCACAGGAGCAGGCTCGACTGGCAGAGGCACAGGCAGTGGCAGCAGCTCAGGCACAGGAGCGCCAGGACGCTCTCCAGCGGCAGATGATTCAGCTCCAGACTCAGACTCTTGCCTTCATGGAGAGGATGGCGGCTCTTCCACAGTTACCTCAGCCGTCACAGTTTCAGCTGCAGCAGCCAGGACCGTCGACCTCTTACTTCACGTCAGTGCCTCGTCGACGGTCTCGCCCTTCCCTCAGTACCCGCAGTGGTTTACCTCACCTCAGCCAGGGCAGCTGCCAGGGTTCACACCGCTCCGGTCAGGCTTCACTCCTACTCAGACGGAGTCGGTCCTAGTGACACCGAGGAGCCTGGAAGCCTCTTTCAGCGAGCTCACCGGCCTGCCTACACCGCCCGAGTTTCAGTTGCCGGTGACCTCAGCTCCAGCTCCTGCTCCAGCTACTGGTACACAGAGACACTACCTTCCTCAGTAGCGTCGTCCGAGCCGCCGACCTTTCAGAGTCAGACTCTTCCTGTCAGCTCAGCTCCTGAGACTTCGTTGACAGTGTCAGTGGTCGCGACTGAGACCGTGGACCCTCTTCCAGAGGCCGCTCCAGAGACAGTTGAGCAGACCCAGACCGCTTCTCCTTCACGTCCAGTGTCAGAGGGTCAGTCAGCTCACAGTACGTCGTCCGACGAGGAGACCTACCTGGCTCAGTTCGAGACTCTTCCGCGCACCTCGTCGCCCGGCTCGTCTGCTCCACTCCCGCCTTCCGACCCTTAGGTTTTGGTCTTTGATGCCAAAGGGGGAGAGAGCGTATGTTAGACGTAGGGGGAGCCTGTGAGAGGGTTTCGGTTCTTTTGTTTGATCTTGCACTCATATGCATACATGTTTATCTTTTGGCACCCGTACGATATGTGTATGTCTTTGGTTGTGACATGTGGTGCTACACTTGTTATATACTCATGTCACTCGTTTATGCTCAGTTGTGACATGTCATGCTTCACTCGTTATCTTATACATGTCACTTGCTTATGCTCATTTACTTTGCTTCCGCACTTATACTCCGATAAATGAGCTTGTTCATAAGTACTTGTGTTAATTCTTATATGTTGAGTACTTATGTGGACTTGGTTCGTATAAGCATGCCTAACCTTTTGATCTTATTGTCACATGCTTATATAAACAAGTTGTTGAAAACCTCACCTCTCTTTCAAACATACTTGAGGTTGTCATCAATCACCAAAAAGGGGAGATTGTGAGCATCTAGGCCCCCAGTGGGTTTCGGTGATTGGATGACAACGGTAAATTACTATGACTAACGTGTGTTTTGCAGAAACAGTTGAGTTAGGTCATGGTAATGATGATCGTGAGGGCACTATGGTATTCATGCCCCCTTAGCGATGGAATTCGTTCGGTCTTCAAAGGATGGACGACGAAGACGGTGATAGGCTAGTGCTAAGTGTCATTTGGTGTTGAAGGACACTTAGAGTAGCATAGGTCTTTGCTTTATCTTTGGCCGTACTATAAAGAGGGGTTTGAATGAGTAGCTTGACCTAGGTGAGACTTTTGAGTTAGGTGTGGTGCACACTTGTTAACCAAAGCCCTAGGTAGCTTAGAAAGGTCCCTAAGATCATAAGGAAGAAAGTTCGTGAAGGGAGCGTCGCAAACCGAAGTCGTTTCGGACTTCAAAATGTGACCGGACGCTTCAACCCTAATGACCGGACGCTGGGGCGTGCGTCCGGTCAGTTGGTTTGGCTGAGAAGCAGGCTTGGCTTCGACCGGACGCTCTTCAGTATTCGACCGGACGCACCAGGAGGTGAGTCCGGTCGCGTCCAGAGAGGTTCCAGAGAGGGAAATTGATGACCGGACGCGTCCGGTCAGTGGTGATCGGACGCATGGGTGCGTCCGGTCAGTGTATCGTACTGGTGTCAGGGCTAACGTCACGTAGCCGTTAGACACTGACCGGACGCGTCCGGTCACCCCGACAGGTGCGTCCGGTCAGTGTGTAACTGGCTGGACTTACCCCTTCGTGCATGTTTTGAGTTGGGGGGTATAAATATGCCTCCCCCTCATTCATGCTGTCACTCTTGCTCATTTGAAAGGTTGCCAAACACATTGTGATTCCAAGTGAGTGCAAGAGGCCTAGTGAGGTTGAGAGATTTGATAATTGAGTGATCAAACACCTCATTAGTGAGTAGAGAGTAGCAAGTGTGCATCCACCCATCTCATTAGCCTTGCGTTGGTCAAGTGAGAGTTCTTGCTTGTTACTCTTGGTGATCGGCATCACCTAGACGGCTTGGTGGCGATCGGAGAGCTTGGTGATCATCCGGAGGCATTGTGGATGACCCAAGCCAAGTTGTGACCGGTAGCGAGCGATTCACCGGGCCGGAGTGGCGAAGAATCAGCTCGTAGTGAGCACGTTAAGTCATTAGTGATCATTTTAGAAAAAACCATCATCCTCTTGCCCGGGTTCTCCTATTCGATCATGCTATACCCTTGGGTTGCTCCAACGAGGACTAGGTTGTTTTGCCGACACCTCGATACCTCGACAAAAAGATCTCGTGTCATCTCTACTCTCTCTCTCGCATTTACCTTTGAGCATTCAATCCGCATTTACTTGTTGTTCTTTCATAAGTTGAATTTCAATGCTAGAGTAGAAATGTTTAGCGATAGTCTTTTGTGCATTTGATTCTTGTCAAACACTCTTCTAGGCACTAGGGGGTTAATTGGGGCTTGATAATTTTATTATCGCAAGAAGTTTTAGAAAAGCCCAATTCACCCCCCCCCTCTTGGGCATCTTGATCCTTTCACCGGCCTCCTCCGTTTTCGGCCGATTTTTCCGTTAACGCTAGTACACGGCCTATTTCTACCCCATCATCCCCCTCCCGGCGCCCGGTTCGCCCAAAGGACGGAAGCCTCGCGCGCTGGAAATGCATGGGGCATCTTGGGCACCCCGCTAGCTATCTGCGACTATGGCCAAACCCGCGCGGACGCGCCGGCCTCCTCCGTTTTCGGCTGATTTTTCCGTTAACGCTAGTACACGGCCTATTTCTACCCCATCGTCCCCCTCCCGGCGCCCGATTCGCCCCAAGGACGGAAGCCTCGCGCGCTGGAAACGCATGGGGCGTCTTGGGCACCGCGCTAGCTATCCGTGACTGTGGCCAAACCCGCGCGGACGCGCCGGCCTCCTCCGTTTTCGGCCGATTTTTCCGTTAACGCTAGTACACGGCCTATTTCTACCCCATCGTCCCCCTCCCGGTGCCCGGTTCGCCCCAAGGACGGAAGCCTCGCGCGCTGGAAACAAATGGGGCGTCTTGGGCACCCGGCTAGCTATCCGCGACTGTGGCCAAACCCGCGCGGATGCGCCGGCCTCCTCCGTTTTCGGCCGATTTTTCCGTTAACGCTAGTACACGGCCTATTTCTACCCCATCGTCCCCCTCCCGCGCCCGGTTCGCCCCAAAGACGAAGCCTCGCGCGCTGGAAACGCATGGGGCGTCTTGGGCACCCCGCTAGCTATCCGCGACTGTGGCCAAACCCGCGCGGACACGCCGGCCTCCTTCGTTTTCGGCCGATTTTTCCGTTAACGCTAGTACACGGCCTATTTCTACCCCATCGTCCCCCTCCCGGCGCCCGGTTCGCCCCAAGGACAGAAGCCTCGCGCAATGGAAACGCATGGGGCGTCTTGGGCACCCCGCTAGCTATCCGCGACTGTGGCCAAACCCGCGCGGACGCGCCGGACTCCTCCGTTTTCGGCCGATTTTTCCGTTAACGCTAGAACACGGCCTATTTCTACCCCATCGTCCCCCTCCGGCGCCCGGTTCGCCCAAGGACGGAAGCCTCGCGCGCTGGAAACGCATGGGGCGTCTTGGGCACCTAGCTAGCTATCCGCGACTGTGGCCAAACCCGCGCGGACGCGCCGGCCTCCTCCGTTTTTGGCCGATTTTTCCGTTAACGCTAGTACACGGCCTATTTGTACCCCATCGTCCCAGTCCCGGCACCCGGTTCGCCCCAAGGACGGAAGCCTCGTGCGCTGGAAACGCATGGGGCGTCTTGGGCACCCCGTCTAGCTATCCGCGACTGTGGCCAAACCCGCGCGGACGCGCCGGCCTCCTCCGTTTTCGGCCGATTTTTCCGTTAACGCTAGTACACGGCCTATTTCTACCCCATCGTCCCCCTCCTGGCGCCCGGTTCGCCGCAAGGTCGGAAGCCTCGCGCGCTGGAAACGCATGGGGCGTCTTGGGCACCCCGCTAGCTATCCGCAACTGTGGCCAAACCCGCGCGGACGCGCCGGCCTCCTCCGTTTTCGGCCGATTTTTCCGTTAACGCTAGTACACGGCCTATTTCTACCCCATCGTCGCCCTACCGGCGCCCGGTTCACCCCAAGGACGGAAGCCTCGCGCGCTAGAAACGCATGGGGCGTCTTGGGCACCCCGCTAGCTATCCGCGACTGTGGCCAAACCCGCGCGGACGCGCCGGCCTCCTCCATTTTCGGCCGATTTTTCCGTTAACGCTTGTACACGGCCTATTTCTACCCCATCGTCCCCCTCCCGGCGCCCGGTTCGCCCCAAGGAACGAAGCCTCGCGCACTGGAAACACATGGGGTGTCTTGGGCACCCTGCTAGCTATCCGCGACTGTGGCCAAACCCACGCGGACGCGCCGGCCTCCTCCGTTTTCGGCCGATTTTTCCGTTAACTCTAGTACACGGCCTATTTCTACCCCATCGTCCCCCTCCCGCGCCCGGTTCGCCCCAGGAAGGAAGCCTCGCGCGCTGGAAACGCATGGGGCGTCTTGGGCACCCCGCTAGCTATCCGTGACTGTGGCCAAACCCGCGCGGACGCGCCGGCCTTCTCCGTTTTCGGCCGATTTTCCGTTAACGCTAGTACACGGCCTATTTCTACCCCATCGTCCCCCTCCCCGCGCCGGTTCGCCCCAAGGACGGAAGCCTCGCGCGCTGGAAATGCATGGGGCGTCTTGGGCACCCCGCTAGCTATCCGTGACTGTGGCCAGACCCGCACGGACACGCCGGCCTCCTCCGTTTTCGGCCGATTTTTCCGTTAACGCTAGTACACGGCCTATTTCTACCCCATCGTCCCCCTCCCGGCGCCCGGTTCGCCTCAAGGACGGAAGCCTCGCGCGCTGGAAACGCATGGGGCGTCTTGGGCACCCCGCTAGCTATCCGCAACTGTGGCCAAACCCCGCGGACGCGCCGGCCTCCTCCGTTTTCGGCTGATTTTTCCGTTAACGCTAGTACACGGCCTATTTCTACCCCATCGTCCCTCCCTCGCGCCGAATTCGCCCCAAGGCGGGCCTCGCGCGCTGCAAACGCATGGGGCGTCTTGGGCACCCTGCTAGCTATCCGCGATTGTGGCCAAACCCGCGCGGACGCGCCGGCCTCCTTCGTTTTCGGCCGATTTTTCCGTTAACGCTAGTACACGGCCTATTTGTACCCCATCGTCCCCCTCCCGGCGCCCGGTTTGCCCCAAGGACGGAAGCCTCGCGTGCTGGAAACGCATGGGGCGTCTTAGGCACCCCGTCTAGCTATCCGCGACTGTGGCCAAACCCGCGCGGACGCGCCGGCCTCCTCTGTTTTCGGCCGATTTTTCCGTTAATGCTAGTACATGGCCTATTTGTACCCCATCGTCCCCTTCCCGGCGCCCGGTTCGCCCTAAGGACGGAAGCCTCGTGCGCTGGAAACGCATGGGGCGTCTTGGGCACCCCATCTAGCTATCCGCGACTGTGGCCAAACCCGCGCGGACGCGCCAGCCTCCTCCGTTTTCGGCCGATTTTCCGTTAACCCTAGTACACGGCCTATTTCTAGCCCATCGTCCCCCTCCCGGCGCCCGGTTCGCCCCAAGGACGGACGAAGCCTCACGCCCGGAAACGCATGGGGCGTCTTGGGCACCCTGCTAGCTATCCCGACTGTGGCCAAAACCCGCGCGGACGCGCCGGCCTCCTCCGTTTTCGGCCGATTTTTCCGTTAACGCTAGTACACGGCCTATTTCTACCCCATCGTCCCCCTCCCAGCGCCCGGTTCGCCCCAAGGACGGAAGCCTCGCGCAATGGAATGCATGGGGCGTCTTGGGCACCCCGCTAGCTATCCGCGACTGTGGCCAAACCCGCGCGGACGCGCCGACTCCTCCGTTTTCGGCCGATTTTTCCGTTAACGCTAGTACACGGCCTATTTCTACCACATCATCCCCTCCCGGCGCCCGGTTCGCCCAAAGGACGGAAGCCTCGCGTGCTAGAAAATGCATGGGCGCGTCTTGGGCACCCCGCTAGCTATCTGCGACTATGGCCAAACCCGCGCGGACGCGCCGGCCTCCTCCGTTTTCGGCCGATTTTTCCGTTAACACTAGTACACGGCCTATTCTACCCCATCGTCCCCTCCCCGGCGCCCGGTTCGCCCCAAGGACGGAAGCCTCGCGCGCTGGAAACGCATGGGCGTCTTGGGCACCCCGCTAGCTATCCGCGACTGTGGCCAAACCCGCGCGGACGCGCCGGCCTCCTCGTTTTCGGCCGATTTTTCCGTTAACGCTAGTACACGGCCTATTTCTACCCCATCGTCCCCCTCCCGACGCCCGGTTCACCCCAAGGACGGAAGCCTCGCGCGCTGGAAACGCATGGGGCGTCTTGGGCACCCCGCTAGCTATCCGCGACTGTGGCCAAACCCGCGCGGACGCGCCGGCCTCCTCCGTTTTCGGCCGATTTTTCCGTTAACGCTTGTACACGGCCTATTTCTACCCATCGTCCCCCTCCCGGCGCCCGGTTCGCCCCAAGGACGGAAGCCTCGCGCGCTGGAAACACATGGGGTGTCTTGGGCACCCTGCTAGCTATCCGCGACTGTGCCCAAACACGCGGACGCGCCGGCCTCCTCCGTTTTCGGCCGATTTTTTCGTTAACGCTAGTACACGGCCTATTTCTACCCCATCGTCCCCCTCCCGGCGCCCGGTTCGCCACAAGGACGGAAGCCTCGCGCGCTGAAAACGCATGAGGCGTCTTGGGCACCCCGCTAGCTATCCGCGATTGTGGCCAAACCCGCGCGGACGCGCCGGCCTCCTCCGTTTTCGGCCGATTTTTCCGTTAACGCTAGTACACGGCCTATTTCTACCCCATCGTCCCCCTCCCTGTGATAGAACCGACCAATTTATAAAAGCACAAGTGCGAAAACCTCTGCCGGAGCAGCTGAATTAGCACACTTGAGCCCATATAAACCCTGTAGTCCGTGAAATCCTGAGGGATTTCAAAGTTTTTCAATATCTCAGCCAAGATCGCAGGTCAAGCAAATACAAATCATGTCCACAGAGCTTTGCAGCGGAAATAATTTACAATAGAGTTCACAAATAATAATACAAGTTTGAAATACTTTGAAAACAATATAGCTTTGAAATGAATACGATAACATAAGTTGAAATACTTTGCTAGCTTGAGTGACATCCTCCAACAACAGCATAAAGAGAAGAAGTAGGGGACTGCCGAGCCCACCGGCACTGGCCATCACCTCTCGGCGGACCTAACCTTCACCTGCAACAAGGTGGGATAAACCCTGAGTACTCGAATACTAGCTAGACTTACCCATCGGAAACAAAAATAAAGTGACACCAAGGAGTATGCAAGGCTGATATAAATAGTGGAGCTGGCTAACTTTATTTGCAAAAGAGCTTAATTACAGGGGTTCACCATTTAATTATATGAGCAGTCATCTTTTACCCTATTCTTAAACTCTAGGTTTTGCACCTGTACTAGAGCACTCACTTGAATCTAGCAAATAAATACATAATACCATATCAGGTTTGCTTATCAATATTTTAGTTGAACCATCATGTCACATGGAGTTGTATCATGGTGAAGCTCGCCATAGTTTCCACTAACCGGGGGAGACGGCAACTCGAATCGAATTCCAAACCAGCTGGTGAAAGACCTTTAATACCAGCCCACATTCCCCGTCGGGTCCATGCATTGGGCAACCGCTCGATGCTTGTTCGTGGTGGTAATCGTCGCGGTTCAAGCACGGACCGCCCAATTGGAACCTGGCGATGGCCTCACGCGGCAGATCACAATTTCCATACTAGAGGGCGCGACACGGGTCGAAACCGGCCCGAACAGCTTCTAACCGGCTTTGGGGTCGATGATTACGGCACCGACGTATCCCTAAGTAAAAGGGCGCGTTCAAAAATGAACGAGGGCCAACATCGATACAAACCTACACGATCTAACGGACGGACTGCCCCCAAGTTCCAACTTGGTGCCCTGCCTTCCAGTTGACCGTATTTCATTACTACTCAGGTTTTTTCCACGATAGCAAATATAGCCAACCGTGATCCGGTAACTACCCATCAGGGTATTACGGAAACATTCTTAACTACTACTTTTATTAAGCAAGCTAAGCAATTGTACATGTAACTAAACAACAGGATAACAAGGTAGATTAATCAATAACCAAGGAATGGTAATGCAGCAAGTAGGATTTCCCAACTCCTAAACCTAATGCATCACAATAAAAAAGGACTCAAGTAATTTTAATTGCAAAAGATAGGAGGCTTAATATGCTCCGGGGCTTGCCTGGGAACCAACACTAGGTTAGTGGTTGTTAGGTGATACTCGCTTGGCGAGCATCTCCGCTGTAGCACTTGCTTAACTCCGCATCTTCAGGATAATCCACCAAACACCGTCTTCGGGTTTAGCCTCATCATCACGTCCTTCACGATGTATCTACCGTTACCTAAATGAGATGCGCAATGCAAGCGTATGAATGCAAGGGAAAAGCTTATGAAGCAAACATAAGGGCACAACAAAACATTACTAATTACTTCACATAAACAATCAGGATAACTACTAAAGAAGACATAGCTCTAACATCCCACATGTCATGATCACTCCAGCAGGTTATTATTAAAGCAAAGTGTGACACACGGTTCAATAGGCATTCGTAGTGCCTAACTATAACAATCAATCAAGACTATATCAGGCATCACAAATGGAACACATGTATGCACATATTGCTTCTACTTTAGTTAAGCAAGTCAACCATCATTATCTAACATATTTATATAATAAAGGTTAATTAGTTTAATAACATGAAATACACAATCTGAACATTACCAATTCATGACATAGCATCAAAGATCACATAATCAACATTAAGCTATAGCAAACAAGTTCGGTGCATTTATACAGTTTGGACAGCAACACACCATGTACTTTAAACAGACATAACTGGAGCTAAACATATCCAAATAAGGTGATCCTAGACTTTATGGAAAGCTAACAAGATTAGCTACAACTTTGTTATTTACCACAAGAGCTAATTCAAAGGTTATCTAACCAAAAACAGATAACTATACAGCTCTGTCCAACTATTGGACAGCAGGACTGACAGAGCTTCAGAGAAGCATAACTTAAGATACAAATATCACATGAGCATGTAATTAGACATTATAGAAAGATTACAGAGTTATCTAAATCTTTATTATTATTATCTCAAGGTGAATCAATCATTAAAAAAGTCAAACAACATGATTAGTGCGGCTTTGTCCACACTTGGGCAGAACTAGCCACACATCAATAACAGTAACTTAAAACAACCATAACTAAAGATATATAGTACCTGGGAACTTGACCCTAGACTTTTTAGAAAGTTATTAAGTTGTCTACAAATGATCTATAATCATCTTAAGATGATTGACAAGTTAACAAGGTCTAATTAGTATAATTAAGCACCTCTGTCCAGACTTGGACAGATTTACCCATCTACACTAAAACAGCCATAACTCAAGTTATAGAACTCCAACAAACATGATCGAAGACAATTTAGAAATCTTATGAAATGTACTACAACTCTTCTATAAACACCTAAGCATGAATCATAACATAACTAGGCGTAACAAGCCAAACATTCAGATCTGGACAGAATGTAGACAAAGCTTGACATTCAATTTGCAACAACCATATCTCTTAAACTATAAGCCTATGGCCATGCAATTTGGTGAAAAGCAAGATTAAGATGTTATCTACAACTTTCATATACAACACTTTCACAGCAAACATTATTATCTTAATGAAAACATGCACACAACACAAACTGCAAATGCATGATCATATTAACACTATTTATCCTTTGCTAGTATATATATAGCTATAGATATATATATATATATATTTAGGAGATGTCAAGCATACATAAATCATAGCTCCAACTTTCAGAGATGAATCATAGTATTAGTATGTGAGCAAAGCTTGGAAAGTTACATGCATGCAAGCCATAGTTTGTCAACTATATGTTAAACTAGTTTCTATTTATAATTAACCATGTGAGAGTAAGTTAAATAGATATTTCAGATTTTATATGAACACATGACCATGTTAGACATGCAATGGTTACTACAACATATTAGCAAGGTCATGGAACCATCTTTTCCATTTTTACACACATGCATGACACATTTAATAATTAAACCTATTTAATCGGTTGAGAGCAAGATTACTTAATAACTCTAAAACTGGTGCACAAAAATTACCAAATTATTCACAGAGTATCTACATCATGGCAGGAAGCTACCATAAAAATTTCAAATCAAATGGAGCAACCAAACAGTGGAACATATTAAACCCTAGATAGCAAAGATCTTTTTTCACGCAAAAACTTTCTACTGGAAGCTATCATATTATTATACCAGCATGTAGATCTACCAAGAGCTTTCCAAAAAGTCCTCATTTGCTATTTGACGATTTTTCTACAATTAGTTATGATTTTCCATAGTTTCAGGCATGTATGCATACTAGATAAGAAAAACGAAAATACATTTGCATCCAGATCCTTAAAAGTTTATCAAACTAAATCACAAACAAAAAGTCCTTCGCAGTACTATTCAAATGAGTCACGTATCTGCAGAAAACCCCTGTATTTTACCAATTCTTACCAAACGCTGCACGAAGTCCATCTTCTTCTTCCTAACGCACACACAGGAAGCAAGTGACGGTCGTGGCCGACTTAGGCGGTTGGCTGCGGCGGAGGCCAGCGAGGGGCAACCGGGCCAGGGCGTGGCCGAGGCTGTGGCCAGCCAGGGCTGCGCCCTACCTGGCTTGGCCAGTCGCAGCGCCCGACCAAGCAGCACCGTGCGCCCGCCCATGGCTTCAGCATGCGGCCGGCAACAATGCAAGCAAAAAGGAAAGGAGGAGCGAGCGCGGAGGGGCAACGACAACAGCTGGGAGGAAGGCAAAGAGGAGCAAGGGTGGTGCAGAGAGCTCGGTTAAGCAGTGGTAAGGAGCTTGCCCGCCGGCCATGGTGGCCACGGCCGCGAGCAGCAACGCGCAAGCTGAGATAGGCGGAGCGGTGCTTGGGCGAGTGGGGAGGCGAAAGGAGGCTCTGGATGGAGTTCTGGTGCTTCCCATCGTCATGAAGAGGCAGGAAGCGCGTGGCAGAAAAGGTGGAGCTCGAGCTGTGCATGACGAGCACGCGTCTCCTTTGGGGCAAAACATCGAGCACGTGGCGTACGACGTCTTGCGGTTTTGGGCAGCTATTTTGGCGCTTCTCGGGGCCGAACTGGGCCATGGGCCTTTAACGAAGATTGTTGTACTCCCGGTGACCTTCAATTTTATTCAAGGATCTCGGCCATTTGAGTTGTGGATCAGCGGTTAATTAGCTCCAAAGTTGATAGTGTCAGCGAATTAACGACGGATGACCTTGCTGCGATTAAACCCGAAAATCATAGTCCAAACTTCGTCAAATCGAGTGCAACTTTTGTATGCTCTTCTCCAAAGGATTACCTACAACTCTTATTTTTGGACCAACTTTAGTTGTTTAACAAAATTTAGAGAACGCGGCTTGCCAATGTCAACATTGCTGATTTCCAGACTTAGAATATTTTGTGGCTGGAAAATTGCAGCAGATTTGAACTTGGGTGCCCTGTTTGACACTTTTAACTTCGGATTCAAGCTTCGGTCCTTTAACAAAGTTTGTTGTACCCATCATGATCTATATCTTTTCTTCAAGGTCAATTCTCAGAATATGGATAGAAGCTGTACTTTCATGTTGGTCAAAGCAGCAAGTTGATATGTCCTTAATTTAGAGGTTTAGGCCATTTGAGGCATTTTCTTGACATTTGCTCAACACGAACCTTTCATAACTTTTGTTCATGAGTCCATATAGAGTCGATTGGGCATAATTGCAAGACTTAATAGAACTCAAATGATCTCCTTCGCTTAATAAGCCATTATAGGTAAAGCTGTGACTCGTCATTTCATGTGACTTTTTGATTCCAAACTTCGCGAAACTTTTCCACCGTTACTATAGATAGGAATGGAGGTGGGTCACATGAAAAATCCATGTTTAGAATTATTCTTGAATATTCATAAATTAGCGGTCGTTATTAAACGGCTCCATTAATTATTTCCCGAATAATTAGAACTGAGGCTTTGTTTCCGAGGTTGATTCCAAAACCTCTGTCGTCAATGACAATACTTAGAAATTATTTCTCAATCATCGCCTGATAGAACATGTCTGTGGTAAACTGTCTGCTCGACTGGCGTCAAACACCTGGGGTGTTACAACCCTTCCCCCTTAAAAGAATCTCGTCCCGAGATTCCGGACGAAAGACTTTTCAAGGAAGAGAAGCATATCACTTGTCCTTATTAGCCACCAAGAGTTCAAGATACTGACTTCCCAGCATTAAATAAACTATCACGAATAGAACAACTTTTTGGTCTTTCAAATCGTCTTCCGGTTATTTGCTTCTGTCTGAAGAATTTCCTTTGCTGATTTCTATCGAGCATTGATACACTTAAGAAATTACTGTTATGTTGTAGTAGGAAAAACCAAAATTGTACTGTTACTTTGGAAGAATTCAGGATAATATTGCCAAAAATGCTAGATCTTTGTCTAGTTGACATTATTACAAATTCACTTCCTTCAAGATTGGGAGGAACTGGCTGACCAACAACCACTGTGTATACCATTGGTGAATGTACGTTCTAGCAGATAGCAGTCGATGTGAAAGCTACATAAAGTTCCATGTGTGCAGTTCTCTTTCTCTGATGATATCATTGTATTATCTGAGTCGGTTAAGAGAGCGGTGAATGTGATAGCTGACTCAATCAATTCCACTCTTTCGCCGATCCTTCTTTACGAAAAAAAAATCTCATCTCCCAACAGCGACAGACACTTAGGTTGTATTTGATGCAACCTCTTGGGTAAAATATCTATTACCGAATTTCTGTCCTACTAAGCAGATCAACATCATTCTTCTTCATGATGTAGTTGCAACTCAGTGGAACTGACTGGTCGAACTACCTCGGTCATCGAGTGACTGTCTTAAATTCACTCAGTAATGCAGGGACATAATCCAAAATCTGTTGTTTGACACTTCAATTTGCCATCAATTCGTACTTTTTAGGAGTTGATTTTTGTAGAACACCTTGACTGCTCAAGAATAAATGACTGATTCTGAGTGTCCTTTTCTAGCCTCACCCAAAATAGTTTAGAATAATCTTTTCATAGTAGCCAACATATCACCAAGCAATCCTTATTCCAGGTGTAATTTTTACTGAGTTACTAGGCTGATGTATTATCTTGTACTGCCATTGTAATTTCTCCGAGATAGAGTTGGTCTGAACACGACAGAAACTGGGATGTACGAGTACCACAAACAACGTTAGTTGGCTCACAGACTTCTGATATAACACTGTCGGTGAGAAATAGCCTTCATAGCTACCAAAGAGTCATTTCGGAACTCGATATTAGCCTTTCCATGGCTGAAACTGATTAGTTGTCTCTCAACACTAAAAGCTCCAAGGCTTCAGCTTTTACTACAAGCAATGCTGAATATCGAGGCGTTGCGGTTACCACCAATGTCAACACGGAATCAGGCATATCTGGGAGGATCAGGTTGATTATAAGATCATCACGCATAAATTCTTATTAAGTTCAGATAGAAAACTTTACGTTCTCAAGTATCTTATCCAATAACACACCATCTCTGTTACTTATCCCGTAGCTGGTACTTATCCACCTTAACTATTTTGTGCTACTTCACTGCACTATGACCATATATGTTGTTTGGTCATTGTTGTAGATTAAATAAAGTCCTTTGTCTACCACCTCTTTCAGTTTGTTACGCTTTCATTACTGAGTGATTCTGGAAAAGGTAATCCTCTTTGTCATCTTCAAAAAGAAACACTGCCACATCTGATCTGATATATGGATTTTTCTGAAGGAATATAGAAGATAACAAAGAGAAAGCTTCATGAAAGATAACACATTGGCGTAGTTTCCATAATAGATCTTGATCATAACCCACGGTACCAGCGCTGTGCCGAGCAGCACAAACTTGTGTCGGCCGCCACAAGAGGCTCTCGGTTTTCGTCGTGACACCATAAGTTCTTAACCAAGACACCATTATCGAATCCACAACCAGTGAGAAATTGCTCATGACGCAGATAAATCTTGCTTGAAGAGAGCATCACAAGCAAGGCATAAGCTAGCAAAACAAGGATGATCACAAGGTATGAAAATCACAAAGAAGGTGATTTCAAGAACAAAACATGGCGCAAGACAACAAGGATACGTCTTGTGCACACCAAGGTTATGACAAGCAAAAGATTAGATGAACTTGATTTGGCAAAACAACAACAAAAGGGCAACCGAGGGGATACATGGATTTGGGCATGGTCTTCACAACTGTTGCAAGGCAAACTACGGTCAAAAGGCTGAGGTTAGCAGGAACTTAACTTGGGTGGTTAAACCAACAAGGGCCTTCACAAGAGATACAAAACATCTGTGGCTTGGAAAACACTAAAAGTGGGCCAAGCTTGGGTCTACAGGTTAGGCAAAGGCATGGCTACACAAACAAGCATAGGCATACCATGGTTTGGAACTAGCATTTAGGAAGCTTAACTTGGGCTAGATGGTCTAACCAAGGTCATGGACAGGCATAGGTACAGATCTTTGGTACAAGCATTCTAAACCATCAAATTAGACACCACAACAAAGGACTTTAAGCAACAAGGGTTCTACTAAAGACATCTCGGAAGGTCAAGATGGTTTGGTCAACAAAGGCTTAACAACCACTCATGTACTCACCGAGGACAAAGGTTGACTAACCAAAGCATCACTTAGATAACAAAACATCTACACATAGCCTTAACAAGCATTGGTAGACACAAACAAATAGCTTAAGAAACCAACACTAATTACCAAGTTCAGACCAACCAACATCTACCTATAGCACACAAGCAAACATAGACATGCAAAACATGATAGACAGATGTTGTCATTGTTTTATTTCCTGTTTACTAGATTGGAGCATAACTCTTTAGAAGCAAACATACCAAACAAATCAAGGCATAATTGTTTGTTAACCATAAATAGTTTACTACTTCAAGCTACAAGTCACTTATTTAGTTTAAGAAACCAACAACAAGCAACCAACTGATGCTAGTCTACATTCCAAAAGGAATAAACCGATACTAGGTAACAACAACTAACAAGCAACATACAACAACTTAATCTAGGCTACAATCAATCATAACAACAGTTTGAGAATATTCTAAACATGCTATAATTGCTAAGATTGCAGCCCACTTAAATTGCTTGCAAATATTAATTCTTACAAAGCATATAGGTTAGTAAGGATTAAAGCTAGATTAGAGAGCAATTATAAAGCATGGTGCACATAAAACATAATTCTAGGCATAACTAGGTATGAAAACAGTTTGTATACATCTTAAACATGTTAGAGAAGTTCATGATTAGCCCAAATTAAATTCCTTACATGCACTTATTAATTTCCTTAACTTAGCAAAGTGAATTAGAGAGCGATCCAATCTATACCCAGAGAACTCTGGAAGATTAGAGCAGCTCACTCCTGCTTTTAGTAGGCTACTACAAGCATTTTAGTATTTTGAAATACGTAAAACAGCCTACACAAGGCTAGCAAGTGGTCATGCTTAAAACAACTTAAACAGGTTTAATGCTATTTAGTGTTGTCAAACAACAAGTTGTTCATTATTGGAATAAAGGCAAGAAAAGCATGTTCATGATCAAAGCACAACAAGATGGATGCTCGTCCTATACGTCCTCACAAATTGCCAGCCTGAAGCGGCAATCACGTTCTAGGTCGGTGGCATAACACGCACTCTCGGTATAACTAGTCGTCAGCTATGCATACGCATTCGAGGTTAGTGTGCCTGCAGAAATCTCATTTCAGCCCATTCCCACAACAGATATAGATACATTGCACGAATTTAAATCTAGATACTATCTTAGGTGCATACCTAGTATACACGTAAGTAGTATATGCACCAATCTGAATAGTATTAATCCCACAATTAAATACCTTCACCCGCATTCGTGTGCTTACGAGTACAGGTTCCAGTACCAACTAGCTCTTCCCTAGACCAACGGTTGTTTGGTCATGCTCTCACAACTCACACTTACCTGAGCGTAGGTGCGACGTTGCATAAAATAAATTCATCTACCCCACATATATGAGTACATCACATGTGAGGGCTACCTCCAACATTAGACCACAAGGTAGCATAGTGCGGTCATCTATACGTACCTTTTGAGTCGACGTGTCGTTACAAGAAAGTAAAACCCCCAAAGTTAGTATTACTTAACTAAGCCACCTGAAAGTCCTAATTGGTCATAACTGGAGGTTGTCGCTAGCATATAGTTTATAAATTAGGTTTTTGACAAACTTGCCTACTAGCTAAAAGTTTTTAGATAAAATAGGTTTTTCAAAACCAAAACTTTGTTTTAAACCATGCACATGACAGTATTATGATTAACCTTGCTCTGATACCAGCTGTGACAGAACCGACCAATTTATAAAAGCACAAGTGCGAAAACCTCTGCCGGAGCAGCTGAATTAGCACACTTGAGCCCATATAAACTCGGTAGTCCGTGAAATCCTGAGGGATTTCAAAGTTTTTCAATATCTCAGCCAAGATCGCATGGTCAAGCAAATACAAATCATGTCCACAGAGCTTTGCAGCGGAAATAAATTTACAATAGAGTTCACAAATAATAATACAAGTTTGAAATACTTTGAAACAATATAGCTTTGAAATGAATACGATAACATAAGTTGAAATACTTTGCTAGCTTGAGTGACATCCTCCAACAACAGCATAAAGAGAAGAAGTAGGGGACTGCCGAGCCCACCGGCACTGGCCATCACCTCTCGGCGGACCTAACCTTCACCTGCAACAAGGTGGGATAAACCCTGAGTACTCGAATGTACTCAGCTAGACTTACCCATCGGAAACCAAAAATAAAGTGACACCAAGGAGTATGCAAGGCTGATATAAATAGTGGAGCTGGCTAACTTTATTTGCAAAAGAGCTTAAGTTACAGGGGTTCACCATTTAATTATATGAGCAGTCATCTTTTACCCTATTCCTTAAACTCTAGGTTTTTGCACCTGTACTAGAGCACTCACTTGAATCTAGCAAATAAATACATAATACCATATCAGGTTTGCTTATCAATATTTTAGTTGAACCATCATGTCACATGGAGTTGTATCAGTGGTGAAGCTCGCCATAGTTTCCCACTAACCGGGGGAGACGGCAACTCGAATCGAATTCCAAACCAGCTGGTGAAAGACCTTTAATACCAGCCCACACTTTCCCCGTCGGGTCCATGCATTGGGCAACCGCTCGATGCTTGTTCGTGGTGGTAATCGTCGCGGTTCAAGCACGGACCGCCCAATTGGAACCTGGCGATGGCCTCACGCGGCAGATCGCAATTTCCATACTAGAGGGCGCGACACGGGTCGAAACCTGGCCTGAACAGCTTCTAACCGGCTTTGGGGTCGATGATTACGGCACCGACGTATCCCTAAGTAAAAGGGCGCGTTCAAAAATGAACGAGGGCCAACATCGATACAAACCTACACGATCCAACGGACGGACTGCCCCCAAGTTCCAACTTGGTGCCCTGCCTTCCAGTTGACCGTATTTCATTACTACTCAGGTTCTTTTCCACGATAGCAAATATAGCCAACCGTGATCCGGTAACTACCCATCAGGGTATTACGGAAACATTCTTAACTACTACTTTTATTAAGCAAGCTAAGCAATTGTACATGGTAACTAAACAACAGGATAACAAGGTAGATATTAATCAATAACCAAGGAATGGTAATGCAGCAAGTAGGATTCATCCCAACTCCTAAACCTAATGCATCACAATAAAAAAGGACTCAAGTAATTTTAATTGCAAAAGATAGGAGGCTTAATATGCTCCGGGGCTTGCCTGGGAACCAACACTAGGTTAGTGTTTGTTAGGTGATACTCGCTTGGCGAGCATCTCCGCTATAGCACTTGCTTAACTCCGCATCTTCAGGATAATCCACCAAACACCGTCTTCGGGTTTAGCCTCATCATCACGTCCTTCACGATGTATCTACCGTTACCTAAATGAGATGCGCAATGCAAGCGTATGAATGCAAGGGAAAAGCTTATGAAGCAAACATAAGGCGCACAACAAAACATTACTAATTACTTCACATAAACAATCAGGATAACTACTAAAAGAAGACATAGCTCTAACATCCCACATGTCATGATCACTCCAGCAGGTTATTATTAAAGCAAAGTGTGACACACGGTTCAATAGGCATTCGTAGTGCCTAACTATAACAATCAATCAAGACTATATCAGGCATCACAAATGGAACACATGTATGCACATATTGCTTCTACTTTAGTTAAGCAAGTCAACCATCATTATCTAACATATTTATATAATACATAAGGTTAATTAGTTTAATAACATGAAATACACAATCTGAACATTACCAATTCATGACATAGCATCAAAGATCACATAATCAACATTAAGCTATAGCAAACAAGTTCGGTGCATTTATACAGTTTGGACAGCAACACACCATGTACTTTAAACAGACATAACTGGAGCTACACATATCCAAATAAGGTGATCCTAGACTTTATGGAAAGCTAACAAGATTAGCTACAACTTTGTTATTTACCACAAGAGCTAATTCAAAGGTTATCTAACCCAAAAACAGATAACTATACAGCTCTGTCCAACTATTGGACAGCAGGACTGACAGAGCTTCAGAGAAGCATAACTTAAGATACAAATATCACATGAGCATGCAATTAGACATTATAGAAAGATTACAGAGTTATCTAAATCTTTATTATTATTATCTCAAGGTGAATCAATCATTAACAAAGTCAAACAACATGATTAGTGCGGCTTTGTCCACACTTGGGCAGAACTAGCCACACATCAATAACAGTAACTTAAAACAACCATAACTAAAGATATATAGTACCTAGGAACTTGACCCTAGACTTTTTAGAAAGGTTATTAAGTTGTCTACAAATCATCTATAATCATCTTAAGATGATTGACAAGTTAACAAGGTCTAATTAGTATAATTAAGCACCTCTGTCCAGACTTGGACAGATTTACCCATCTACACTAAAACAGCCATAACTCAAGTTATAGAACTCCAACAAACATGATCGAAGACAATTTCGAAATCTTATGAAATGTACTACAACTCTTCTATAAACACCTAAGCATGAATCATAACATAACTAGGCGTAACAAGCCAAACATTCAGATCTGGACAGAATGTAGACAAAGCTTGACATTCAATTTGCAACAAGCCATATCTCTTAAACTATTAAGCCTATGGCCATGCAATTTGGTGAAAAGCAAGATTAAGATGTTATCTACAACTTTCATATACAACACTTTCACAGCAAACATTATTATCTTAATGAAAACATGCACACAACACAAACTGCAAATGCATGATCATATTAACACTATTTATCCTTTGCTAGTATATATATAGCCTATATATATATATATATATTTAGGAGATGTCAAGCATACATAAATCATAGCTCCAACTTTCAGAGATGAATCATAGTATTAGTATGTGAGCAAAGCTTGGAAAGTTACATGCATGCAAGCCATAGTTTGTCAACTATATGTTAAACTAGTTTCTATTTATAATTAACCATGTGAGAGTAAGTTAAATAGATATTTCAGATTTTATATGAACACATGACCATGTTAGACATGCAATGGTTACTACAACATATTAGCAAGGTCATGGAACCATCTTTTCCATTTTTACACACATGCATGACACATTTAATAATTAAACCTATTTAATCGGTTGAGAGCAAGATTACTTAATAACTCTAAAACTGGTGCACCAAAAATTACCAAATTATTCACAGAGTATCTACATCATGGCAGGAAGCTACCATAAAAATTTCAAATCAAATGGAGCAACCAAACAGTGGAAACATATTAAACCCTAGATAGCAAAGATCTATTTTTCACGCAAAACCTTTCTACTGGAAGCTATCATATTATTATACCAGCATGTAGATCTACCCAAGAGCTTTCCAAAAAGTCCTCATTTGCTATTTGACGATTTTTCTACAATTAGTTATGATTTTCCATAGTTTCAGGCATGTATGCATACTAGATAAGAAAAACGAAAATACATTTGCATCCAGATCCTTAAAAGTTTATCAAACTAAATCACAGCAAACAAGTCCTTCGCAGTACTATTCAAATGAGTCACGTATCTGCAGAAAACCCCCTGTATTCTTACCAATTCTTACCAAACGCTGCACGAAGTCCATCTTCTTCTTCCTAACGCACACACAGGAAGCAAGTGACGGTCGTGGCCGACTTAGGCCGGTTGGCTGCCGGCGGAGGCCAGCGAGGGGCAACCGGGCCAGGGCGTGGCCGAGGCTGTGGCCAGCCAGGGCTGCGCCCTACCTGGCTTGGCCAGTCGCAGCGCCGCGACCAAGCAGCACCGTGCGCCCGCCCATGGCTTCAGCATGCGGCCGGCAACAATGCAAGCAAAAAGGAAAAAGGAGCGAGCGCGGAGGGGCAACGGACAACAGCTGGGAGGAAGGCCAAAGAGGAGCAAGGGTGGTGCAGAGAGCTCGGTTAAGCAGTGGTAAGGAGCTTGCCCGCCGGCCATGGTGGCCACGGCCGCGAGCAGCAACAGCGCAAGCTGAGATAGGCGGAGCGGTGCTTGGGCGAGTGGGGAGGCGAAAGGAGGCTCTGGGATGGAGTTCTGGTGCTTCCCATCGTCATGAAGAGGCAGGAAGCGCGTGGCAGAAAAGGTGGAGCTCGAGCTGTGCATGACGAGCACGCGTCTCCTTTGGGGCAAAACATCGAGCACGTGGCGTACGACGTCTTGCGGTTTTGGGCAGCTATTTTGGCGCTTCTCGGGGCCGAACTGGGCCATGGGCCTTTAACGAAGATTGTTGTACTCCCGGTGACCTTCAATTTTTATTCAAGGATCTCGGACCATTTGAGTTGTGGATCAGCGGTTAATTAGCTCCAAAGTTGATAGTGTCAGCGAATTAACGACGGATGACCTTGCTGCGATTAAACCCGAAAATCATAGTCCAAACTTCGTCAAATCGAGTGCAACTTTTTGTATGCTCTTCTCCAAAGGATTACCTACAACTCTTATTTTTGGACCAACTTTAGTTGTTTAACAAAATTTAGAGAACGCGGCTTGCCAATGTCAACATTGCTGATTTCCAGACTTAGAATATTTTGTGGCTGGAAAATTGCAGCAGATTTGAACTTGGGTGCCCTGTTTGACACTTTTAACTTCGGATTCAAGCTTCGGTCCTTTAACAAAGTTTGTTGTACCCATCATGATCTATATCTTTTCTTCAAGGTCAATTCTCAGAATATGGATAGAAGCTGTACTTTCATGTTGGTCAAAGCAGCAAGTTGATATGTCCTTAATTTAGAGGTTTAGGCCATTTGAGGCATTTTCTTGACATTTGCTCAACACGAACCTTTCATAACTTTTGTTCATGAGTCCATATAGAGTCGATTGGGCATAATTGCAAGACTTAATAGAACTCAAATGATCTCCTTCGCTTAATAAGCCATTATAGGTAAAGCTGTGACTCGTCATTTCATGTGACTTTTTGATTCCAAACTTCGCGAAACTTTTCCACCGGTTACTATAGATAGGAATGGAGGTGGGTCACATGAAAAATCCATGTTTAGAATTATTCTTGAATATTCATAAATTAGCGGTCGTTATTAAACGGCTCCATTAATTATTTCCCGAATAATTAGAACTTGAGGCTTTGTTTCCGAGGTTGATTCCAAAACCTCTGTCGTCAATGACAATACTTAGAAATTATTTCTCAATCATCGCCTGATAGAACATGTCTGTGGTAAACTGTCTGCTCGACTGGCGTCAAACACCTGGGGTGTTACAACCCTTCCCCCCTTAAAAGAATCTCGTCCCGAGATTCCGGACGAAAGACTTTTCAAGGGAAGAGAAGCATATCACTTGTCCTTATTAGCCACCAAGAGTTCAAGATACTGACTTCCCAGCATTAAATAAACTATCACGAATAGAACAACTTTTTGGTCTTTCAAATCGTCTTCCGGTTATTTGCTTCTGTCTGAAGAATTTCCTTTGCTGATTTCTATCGAGCATTGATACACTTAAGAAATTACTGTTATGTTGGTAGGAAAAACCAAAATTGTACTGTTACTTTGGAAGGAATTCAGGATAATATTGCCAAAAATGCTAGATCTTTGTCTAGTTGACATTATTACAAATTCACTTCCTTCAAGATTGGGAGGAACTGGCTGACCAACAACCACTGTGTATACCATTGGTGAATGTACGTTCTAGCAGATAGCAGTCGATTGAAAGCTACATAAAGTTCCATGTGTGCAGTTCTCTTTCTCTGATGATATCATTGTATTATCTGAGTCGGTTAAGAGAGCGGTGAATGTGATAGCTGACTCAATCAATTCCACTCTTTCGCCGATCCTTCTTTACGAAAAAAAAATCTCATCTCCCAACAGCGACAGACACTTAGGTTGTATTTGATGCAACCTCTTGGGTAAAATATCTATTACCGAATTTCTGTCCTACTAAGCAGATCAACATCATTCTTCTTCATGATGTAGTTGCAACTCAGTGGAACTGACTGGTCGAACTACCTCGGTCATCGAGTGACTGTCTTAAATTCACTCAGTAATGCAGGGACATAATCCAAAATCTGTTGTTTGACACTTCAATTTGCCATCAATTCGTACTTTTTAGGAGTTGATTTTTGTAGAACACCTTGACTGCTCAAGAATAAATGACTGATTCTGAGTGTCCTTTTCTAGCCTCACCCAAAATAGTTTAGAATAATCTTTTCATAGTAGCCAACATATCACCAAGCAATCCTTATTCCAGGTGTAATTTTTACTGAGTTACTAGGCTGATGTATTATCTTGTACTGCCATTGTAATTTCTCCGAGATAGAGTTGGTCTGAACACGACAGAAACTGGGATGTACGAGTACCACAAACAACGTTAGTTGGCTCACAGACTTCTGATATAACACTGTTCGGTGAGAAATAGCCTTCATAGCTACCAAAGAGTCATTTCGGAACTCGATATTAGCCTTTCCATGGCTGAAACTGATTAGTTGTCTCTCAACACTAAAAAGCTCCAAGGCTTCAGCTTTTACTACAAGCAATGCTGAATATCGAGGCGTGCGGTTACCACCAATGTCAACACGGAATCAGGCATATCTGGGAGGATCAGGTTGATTATAAGATCATCACGCATAAATTCTTATTAAGTTCAGATAGAAAACTTTACGGTTCTCAAGTATCTTATCCAATAACACACCATCTCTGTTACTTATCCCGTAGCTGGTACTTATCCACCTTAACTATTTTGTGCTACTTCACTGCACTATGACCATATATGTTGTTTGGTCATTGTTGTAGATTAAATAAAGTCCTTTGTCTACCACCTCTTTCAGTTTGTTACTGCTTTCATTACTGAGTGATTCTGGAAAAAGGTAATCCTCTTTGTCATCTTCAAAAAGAAACACTGCCACATCTGATCTGATATATGGATTTTTCTGAAGGAATATAGAAGATAACAAAGAGAAAGCTTCATGAAAGATAACACATTGGCGTAGTTTCCATAATAGATCTTGATCATAACCCACGGTACCAGCGCGTGCCGAGCAGCACAAACTTGTGTCGGCCGCCACAAGAGGCTCTCGGTTTCGTCGTGACACCATAAGTTCTTAACCAAGACACCATTATCGAATCCACAACCAGTGAGAAATTGCTCATGACGCAGATAAATCTTGCTTGAAGAGAGCATCACAAGCAAGGCATAAGCTAGCAAAACAAGGATGATCACAAGGTATGAAAATCACAAAGAAGGTGATTTCAAGAACAAAACATGGCGCAAGACAACAAGGATACGTCTTGTGCACACCAAGGTTATGACAAGCAAAAGATTAGATGAACTTGATTTGGCAAAACAACAACAAAAGGGCAACCGAGGGGATACATGGATTTGGGCATGGTCTTCACAACTGTGCAAGGCAAACTACGGTCAAAAGGCTGAGGTTAGCAGGAACTTAACTTGGGTGGTTAAACCAACAAGGGCCTTCACAAGAGATACAAAACATCTGTGGCTTGGAAAACACTAAAAGTGGGCCAAGCTTGGGTCTACAGGTTAGGCAAAGGCATGGCTACACAAACAAGCATAGGCATACCATGGTTTGGAACTAGCATTTAGGAAGCTTAACTTGGGCTAGATGGTCTAACCAAGGTCATGGACAGGCATAGGTACAGATCTTTGGTACAAGCATTCTAAACCATCAAATTAGACACCACAACAAAGGACTTTAAGCAACAAGGGTTCTACTAAAGACATCTCGGAAGGTCAAGATGGTTTGGTCAACAAAGGCTTAACAACCACTCATGTACTCACCGAGGACAAAGGTTGACTAACCAAAGCATCACTTAGATAACAAAACATCTACACATAGCCTTAACAAGCATTGGTAGACACAAACAAATAGCTTAAGAAACCAACACTAATTACCAAGTTCAGACCAACCAACATCTACCTATAGCACACAAGCAAACATAGACATGCAAAACATGATAGACAGATGTTGTCATTGTTTTATTTCCTGTTTACTAGATTGGAGCATAACTCTTTAGAAGCAAACATACCAAACAAATCAAGGCATAATTGTTTGTTAACCATAAATAGTTTACTACTTCAAGCTACAAGTCACTTATTTAGTTTAAGAAACCAACAACAAGCAACCAACTGATGCTAGTCTACATTCCAAAAGGAATAAACCGATACTAGGTAACAACAACTAACAAGCAACATACAACAACTTAATCTAGGCTACAATCAATCATAACAACAGTTTGAGAATATTCTAAACATGCTATAATTGCTAAGATTGCAGCCCACTTAAATTGCTTGCAAATATTTAATTCTTACAAAGCATATAGGTTAGTAAGGATTAAAGCTAGATTAGAGAGCAATTATAAAGCATGGTGCACATAAAACATAATTCTAGGCATAACTAGGTATGAAAACAGTTTGTATACATCTTAAACATGTTAGAGAAGTTCATGATTAGCCCAAATTAAATTCCTTACATGCACTTATTAATTTCCTTAACTTAGCAAAGTGAATTAGAGAGCGATCCAATCTATACCCAGAGAACTCTGGAAGATTAGAGCAGCTCACTCCTGCTTTTAGTAGGCTACTACAAGCATTTTAGTATTTTGAAATACGTAAAACAGCCTACACAAGGCTAGCAAGTGGTCATGCTTAAAACAACTTAAACAGGTTTAATGCTATTTAGTGTTGTCAAACAACAAGTTGTTCATTATTGGAATAAAGGCAAGAAAAGCATGTTCATGATCAAAGCACAACAAGATGGATGCTCGTCCTATACGTCCTCACAAATTGCCAGCCTGAAGCGGCAATCACGTTCTAGGTCGGTGGCATAACACGCACTCTCGGTATAACTAGTCGTCAGCTATGCATACGCATTCGAGGTTAGTGTGCCTGCAGAAAATCTCATTTCAGCCCATTCCCACAACAGATATAGATACATTGCACGAATTTAAATCTAGATACTATCTTAGGTGCATACCTAGTATACACGTAAGTAGTATATGCACCAATCTGAATAGTATTAATCCCACAATTAAATACCTTCACCCGCATTCGTGTGCTTACGAGTACAGGTTCCAGTACCAACTAGCTCTTCCCTAGACCAACGGTTGTTTGGTCATGCTCTCACAACTCACACTTACCTGAGCGTAGGTGCGACGTTGCATAAAATAAATTCATCTACCCCACATATATGAGTACATCACATGTGAGGGCTACCTCCAACATTAGACCACAAGGTAGCATAGTGCGGTCATCTATACGTACCTTTTGAGTCGACGTGTCGTTACAAGAAAGTAAAACCCCCAAAGTTAGTATTACTTAACTAAGCCACCTGAAAGTCCTAATTGGTCATAACTGGAGGTTGTCGCTAGCATATAGTTTATAAATTAGGTTTTGACAAACTTGCCTACTAGCTAAAAGTTTTTAGATAAAATAGGTTTTTCAAAACCAAAACTTTGTTTTAAACCATGCACATGACAGTATTATGATTAACCTTGCTCTGATACCAGCTGTGACAGAACCGACCAATTTATAAAAGCACAAGTGCGAAAACCTCTGCCGGAGCAGCTGAATTAGCACACTTGAGCCCATATAAACTCGGTAGTCCGTGAAATCCTGAGGGATTTCAAAGTTTTTCAATATCTCAGCCAAGATCGCATGGTCAAGCAAATACAAATCATGTCCACAGAGCTTTGCAGCGGAAATAAATTTACAATAGAGTTCACAAATAATAATACAAGTTTGAAATACTTTGAAACAATATAGCTTTGAAATGAATACGATAACATAAGTTGAAATACTTTGCTAGCTTGAGTGACATCCTCCAACAACAGCATAAAGAGAAGAAGTAGGGGACTGCCGAGCCCACCGGCACTGGCCATCACCTCTCGGCGGACCTAACCTTCACCTGCAACAAGGTGGGATAAACCCTGAGTACTCGAATGTACTCAGCTAGACTTACCCATCGGAAACCAAAAATAAAGTGACACCAAGGAGTATGCAAGGCTGATATAAATAGTGGAGCTGGCTAACTTTATTTGCAAAAGAGCTTAAGTTACAGGGGTTCACCATTTAATTATATGAGCAGTCATCTTTTACCCTATTCCTTAAACTCTAGGTTTTTGCACCTGTACTAGAGCACTCACTTGAATCTAGCAAATAAATACATAATACCATATCAGGTTTGCTTATCAATATTTTAGTTGAACCATCATGTCACATGGAGTTGTATCGTGGTGAAGCTCGCCATAGTTTCCCACTAACCGGGGGAGACGGCAACTCGAATCGAATTCCAAACCAGCTGGTGAAAGACCTTTAATACCAGCCCACACTTTCCCCGTCGGGTCCATGCATTGGGCAACCGCTCGATGCTTGTTCGTGGTGGTAATCGTCGCGGTTCAAGCACGGACCGCCCAATTGGAACCTGGCGATGGCCTCACGCGGCAGATCGCAATTTCCATACTAGAGGGCGCGACACGGGTCGAAACTGGCCTGAACAGCTTCTAACCGGCTTTGGGGTCGATGATTACGGCACCGACGTATCCCTAAGTAAAAGGGCGCGTTCAAAAATGAACGAGGGCCAACATCGATACAAACCTACACGATCCAACGGACGGACTGCCCCCAAGTTCCAACTTGGTGCCCTGCCTTCCAGTTGACCGTATTTCATTACTACTCAGGTTCTTTTCCACGATAGCAAATATAGCCAACCGTGATCCGGTAACTACCCATCAGGGTATTACGGAAACATTCTTAACTACTACTTTTATTAAGCAAGCTAAGCAATTGTACATGGTAACTAAACAACAGGATAACAAGGTAGATATTAATCAATAACCAAGGAATGGTAATGCAGCAAGTAGGATTCATCCCAACTCCTAAACCTAATGCATCACAATAAAAAAAAGGACTCAAGTAATTTTAATTGCAAAAGATAGGAGGCTTAATATGCTCCGGGGCTTGCCTGGGAACCAACACTAGGTTAGTGTTTGTTAGGTGATACTCGCTTGGCGAGCATCTCCGCTATAGCACTTGCTTAACTCCGCATCTTCAGGATAATCCACCAAACACCGTCTTCGGGTTTAGCCTCATCATCACGTCCTTCACGATGTATCTACCGTTACCTAAATGAGATGCGCAATGCAAGCGTATGAATGCAAGGGAAAAGCTTATGAAGCAAACATAAGGCGCACAACAAAACATTACTAATTACTTCACATAAACAATCAGGATAACTACTAAAAGAAGACATAGCTCTAACATCCCACATGTCATGATCACTCCAGCAGGTTATTATTAAAGCAAAGTGTGACACACGGTTCAATAGGCATTCGTAGTGCCTAACTATAACAATCAATCAAGACTATATCAGGCATCACAAATGGAACACATGTATGCACATATTGCTTCTACTTTAGTTAAGCAAGTCAACCATCATTATCTAACATATTTATATAATACATAAGGTTAATTAGTTTAATAACATGAAATACACAATCTGAACATTACCAATTCATGACATAGCATCAAAGATCACATAATCAACATTAAGCTATAGCAAACAAGTTCGGTGCATTTATACAGTTTGGACAGCAACACACCATGTACTTTAAACAGACATAACTGGAGCTACACATATCCAAATAAGGTGATCCTAGACTTTATGGAAAGCTAACAAGATTAGCTACAACTTTGTTATTTACCACAAGAGCTAATTCAAAGGTTATCTAACCCAAAAACAGATAACTATACAGCTCTGTCCAACTATTGGACAGCAGGACTGACAGAGCTTCAGAGAAGCATAACTTAAGATACAAATATCACATGAGCATGCAATTAGACATTATAGAAAGATTACAGAGTTATCTAAATCTTTATTATTATTATCTCAAGGTGAATCAATCATTAACAAAGTCAAACAACATGATTAGTGCGGCTTTGTCCACACTTGGGCAGAACTAGCCACACATCAATAACAGTAACTTAAAACAACCATAACTAAAGATATATAGTACCTAGGAACTTGACCCTAGACTTTTTAGAAAGGTTATTAAGTTGTCTACAAATCATCTATAATCATCTTAAGATGATTGACAAGTTAACAAGGTCTAATTAGTATAATTAAGCACCTCTGTCCAGACTTGGACAGATTTACCCATCTACACTAAAACAGCCATAACTCAAGTTATAGAACTCCAACAAACATGATCGAAGACAATTTCGAAATCTTATGAAATGTACTACAACTCTTCTATAAACACCTAAGCATGAATCATAACATAACTAGGCGTAACAAGCCAAACATTCAGATCTGGACAGAATGTAGACAAAGCTTGACATTCAATTTGCAACAGCCATATCTCTTAAACTATTAAGCCTATGGCCATGCAATTTGGTGAAAAGCAAGATTAAGATGTTATCTACAACTTTCATATACAACACTTTCACAGCAAACATTATTATCTTAATGAAAACATGCACACAACACAAACTGCAAATGCATGATCATATTAACACTATTTATCCTTTGCTAGTATATATATAGCCTATATATATATATATATTTAGGAGATGTCAAGCATACATAAATCATAGCTCCAACTTTCAGAGATGAATCATAGTATTAGTATGTGAGCAAAGCTTGGAAAGTTACATGCATGCAAGCCATAGTTTGCCAACTATATGTTAAACTAGTTTCTATTTATAATTAACCATGTGAGAGTAAGTTAAATAGATATTTCAGATTTTATATGAACACATGACCATGTTAGACATGCAATGGTTACTACAACATATTAGCAAGGTCATGGAACCATCTTTTCCATTTTTACACACATGCATGACACATTTAATAATTAAACCTATTTAATCGGTTGAGAGCAAGATTACTTAATAACTCTAAAACTGGTGCACCAAAAATTACCAAATTATTCACAGAGTATCTACATCATGGCAGGAAGCTACCATAAAAATTTCAAATCAAATGGAGCAACCAAACAGTGGAAACATATTAAACCCTAGATAGCAAAGATCTATTTTTCACGCAAAACCTTTCTACTGGAAGCTATCATATTATTATACCAGCATGTAGATCTACCCAAGAGCTTTCCAAAAAGTCCTCATTTGCTATTTTACGATTTTTCTACAATTAGTTATGATTTTCCAAAGTTTCAGGCATGTATGCATACTAGATAAGAAAAACGAAAATACATTTGCATCCAGATCCTTAAAAGTTTATCAAACTAAATCACAGCAAACAAGTCCTTCGCAGTACTATTCAAATGAGTCACGTATCTGCAGAAAACCCCCTGTATTCTTACCAATTCTTACCAAACGCTGCACGAAGTCCATCTTCTTCTTCCTAACGCACACACAGGAAGCAAGTGACGGTCGTGGCCGACTTAGGCCGGTTGGCTGCCGGCGGAGGCCAGCGAGGGGCAACCGGGCCAGGGCGTGGCCGAGGCTGTGGCCAGCCAGGGCTGCGCCCTACCTGGCTTGGCCAGTCGCAGCGCCGCGACCAAGCAGCACCGTGCGCCCGCCCATGGCTTCAGCATGCGGCCGGCAACAATGCAAGCAAAAAGGAAAAAGGAGCGAGCGCGGAGGGGCAACGGCAACAGCTGGGAGGAAGGCCAAAGAGGAGCAAGGGTGGTGCAGAGAGCTCGGTTAAGCAGTGGTAAGGAGCTTGCCCGCCGGCCATGGTGGCCACGGCCGCGAGCAGCAACAGCGCAAGCTGAGATAGGCGGAGCGGTGCTTGGGCGAGTGGGGAGGCGAAAGGAGGCTCTGGGATGGAGTTCTGGTGCTTCCCATCGTCATGAAGAGGCAGGAAGCGCGTGGCAGAAAAGGTGGAGCTCGAGCTGTGCATGACGAGCACGCGTCTCCTTTGGGGCAAAACATCGAGCACGTGGCGTACGACGTCTTGCGGTTTTGGGCAGCTATTTTGGCGCTTCTCGGGGCCGAACTGGGCCATGGGCCTTTAACGAAGATTGTTGTACTCCCGGTGACCTTCAATTTTTATTCAAGGATCTCGACCATTTGAGTTGTGGATCAGCGGTTAATTAGCTCCAAAGTTGATAGTGTCAGCGAATTAACGACGGATGACCTTGCTGCGATTAAACCCGAAAATCATAGTCCAAACTTCGTCAAATCGAGTGCAACTTTTTGTATGCTCTTCTCCAAAGGATTACCTACAACTCTTATTTTTGGACCAACTTTAGTTGTTTAACAAAATTTAGAGAACGCGGCTTGCCAATGTCAACATTGCTGATTTCCAGACTTAGAATATTTTGTGGCTGGAAAATTGCAGCAGATTTGAACTTGGGTGCCCTGTTTGACACTTTTAACTTCGGATTCAAGCTTCGGTCCTTTAACAAAGTTTGTTGTACCCATCATGATCTATAACTTTTCTTAAAGGTCAATTCTCAGAATATGGATAGAAGCTGTACTTTCATGTTGGTCAAAGCAGCAAGTTGATATGTCCTTAATTTAGAGGTTTAGGCCATTTGAGGCATTTTCTTGACATTTGCTCAACACGAACCTTTCATAACTTTTGTTCATGAGTCCATATAGAGTCGATTGGGCATAATTGCAAGACTTAATAGAACTCAAATGATCTCCTTCGCTTAATAAGCCATTATAGGTAAAGCTGTGACTCGTCATTTCATGTGACTTTTTGATTCCAAACTTCGCGAAACTTTTCCACCGGTTACTATAGATAGGAATGGAGGTGGGTCACATGAAAAATCCATGTTTAGAATTATTCTTGAATATTCATAAATTAGCGGTCGTTATTAAACGACTCCATTAATTATTTCCCGAATAATTAGAATTGAGGCTTTGTTTCCGAGGTTGATTCCAAAACCTCTGTCGTCAATGACAATACTTAGAAATTATTTCTCAATCATCGCCTGATAGAACATGTCTGTGGTAAACTGTCTGCTCGACTGGCGTCAAACACCTGGGGTGTTACAACCCTTCCCCCCTTAAAAGAATCTCGTCCCGAGATTCCGGACGAAAGACTTTTCAAGGGAAGAGAAGCATATCACTTGTCCTTATTAGCCACCAAGAGTTCAAGATACTGACTTCCCAGCATTAAATAAACTATCACGAATAGAACAACTTTTTGGTCTTTCAAATCGTCTTCCGGTTATTTGCTTCTGTCTGAAGAATTTCCTTTGCTGATTTCTATCGAGCATTGATACACTTAAGAAATTACTGTTATGTTGGTAGGAAAAACCAAAATTGTACTGTTACTTTGGAAGGAATTCAGGATAATATTGCCAAAAATGCTAGATCTTTGTCTAGTTGACATTATTACAAATTCACTTCCTTCAAGATTGGGAGGAACTGGCTGACCAACAACCACTGTGTATACCATTGGTGAATGTACGTTCTAGCAGATAGCAGTCGATTGAAAGCTACATAAAGTTCCATGTGTGCAGTTCTCTTTCTCTGATGATATCATTGTATTATCTGAGTCGGTTAAGAGAGCGGTGAATGTGATAGCTGACTCAATCAATTCCACTCTTTCGCCGATCCTTCTTTACGAAAAAAAAATCTCATCTCCCAACAGCGACAGACACTTAGGTTGTATTTGATGCAACCTCTTGGGTAAAATATCTATTACCGAATTTCTGTCCTACTAAGCAGATCAACATCATTCTTCTTCATGATGTAGTTGCAACTCAGTGGAACTGACTGGTCGAACTACCTCGGTCATCGAGTGACTGTCTTAAATTCACTCAGTAATGCAGGGACATAATCCAAAATCTGTTGTTTGACACTTCAATTTGCCATCAATTCGTACTTTTTAGGAGTTGATTTTTGTAGAACACCTTGACTGCTCAAGAATAAATGACTGATTCTGAGTGTCCTTTTCTAGCCTCACCCAAAATAGTTTAGAATAATCTTTTCATAGTAGCCAACATATCACCAAGCAATCCTTATTCCAGGTGTAATTTTTACTGAGTTACTAGGCTGATGTATTATCTTGTACTGCCATTGTAATTTCTCCGAGATAGAGTTGGTCTGAACACGACAGAAACTGGGATGTACGAGTACCACAAACAACGTTAGTTGGCTCACAGACTTCTGATATAACACTGTTCGGTGAGAAATAGCCTTCATAGCTACCAAAGAGTCATTTCGGAACTCGATATTAGCCTTTCCATGGCTGAAACTGATTAGTTGTCTCTCAACACTAAAAAGCTCCAAGGCTTCAGCTTTTACTACAAGCAATGCTGAATATCGAGGCGTGCGGTTACCACCAATGTCAACACGGAATCAGGCATATCTGGGAGGATCAGGTTGATTATAAGATCATCACGCATAAATTCTTATTAAGTTCAGATAGAAAACTTTACGGTTCTCAAGTATCTTATCCAATAACCACCAATGTCAACATTGCTGATTTCCAGACTTAGAATATTTTATGGCTGGAAAATTGCAGCAGATTCGAACTTGGGTGCCCTGTTTGACACTTTTAACTTCGGATTCAAGCTTCGGTCCTTTAACAAAGTTTGTTGTACCCATCATGATCTATAACTTTTCTTAAAGGTCAATTCTCAGAATATGGATAGAAGCTGTACTTTCATGTTGGTCAAAGCAGCAAGTTGATATGTCCTTAATTTAGAGGTTTAGGCCATTTGAGGCATTTTCTTGACATTTGCTCAACACGAACCTTTCATAACTTTTGTTCATGAGTCCATATAGAGTCGATTGGGCATAATTGCAAGACTTAATAGAACTCAAATGATCTCCTTCGCTTAATAAGCCATTATAGGTAAAGCTGTGACTCGTCATTTCATGTGACTTTTTGATTCCAAACTTCGCGAAACTTTTCCACCGGTTACTATAGATAGGAATGGAGGTGGGTCACATGAAAAATCCATGTTTAGAATTATTCTTGAATATTCATAAATTAGCGGTCGTTATTAAACGACTCCATTAATTATTTCCCGAATAATTAGAACTGAGGCTTTGTTTCCGAGGTTGATTCCAAAACCTCTGTCGCCACTGACAATACTTAGAAATTATTTCTCAATCATCGCCTGATAGAACATGTCTGTGGTAAACTGTCTGCTCGACTGGCGTCAAACACCTGGGGTGTTACACTCCCAGCGCCCGGTTCGCCCCAAGGACGGAAGCCTCGCGCAATGGAAATGCATGGGGCGTCTTGGGCACCCCGCTAGCTATCCGCGACTGTGGCCAAACCCGCGCGGACGCGCCGGCCTCCTCCGTTTTCGGCCGATTTTTCCGTTAACGCTAGTACACGACCTATTTCTACCCCATCATCCCCCTCCCGGCGCCCGGTTCGCCCAAAGGACGGAAGCCTCGCGTGCTAGAAATGCATGGGGCGTCTTGGGCACCCCGCTAGCTATCTGCGACTATGGCCAAATCCGCGCGGACGCGCCGGCCTCCTCCGTTTTCGGCCGATTTTTCCGTTAACACTAGTACACGGCCTATTTCTACCCCATCGTCCCCCTCCCGGCGCCCGGTTCGCCCCAAGGACGGAAGCCTCGCGCGCTGGAAACGCATGGGGCGTCTTGGGCACCCCGCTAGCTATCCGCGACTGTGGCCAAACCCGCGCGGACGCGCCGGCCTCCTCCGTTTTCGGCCGATTTTTCCGTTAACGCTAGTACACGGCCTATTTCTACCCCATCGTCCCCCTCCCGGCGCCCGGTTCACCCCAAGGACGGAAGCCTCGCGCGCTGGAAACGCATGGGGCGTCTTGGGCACCCCGCTAGCTATCCGCGACTGTGGCGAAACCCGCGCGGACGCGCCGGCCTCCTCTGTTTTCGGCCGATTTTTCCGTTAACGCTTGTACACGGCCTATTTCTACCCCATCATCCCCATCCCGGCGCCCGGTTCGCCACAAGGACGGAAGCCTCGCGCGCTGGAAACACATGGGGTGTCTTGGGCACCCTGCTAGCTATCCGCGACTGTGGCCAAACCCACGCGGACGCGCCGGCCTCCTCCGTTTTCGGCCGATTTTTTCGTTAACGCTAGTACACGACCTATTTCTACCCCATCGTCCCCCTCCCGGCGCCCGGTTCGCCCCAAGGACGGAAGCCTCGCGCGCTGGAAACGCATGGGGCGTCTTGGGCACCCCGCTAGCTATCCGCGACTGTGGCCAAACCCGCGCGGACGCGCCGGCCTCCTCCGTTTTCGGCCGATTGTTCCATTAACGCTAGTACACGGCCTATTTCTACCCCATCATCCCCCTCCCGGCGCCCGGTTCGCCCAAAGGACGGAAGCCTCGCGTGCTAGAAATGCATGGGGCGTCTTGGGCACCCCGCTAGCTATCCGCGACTGTGGCCAAACCCGAGCAGACGCGCCGGCCTCCTCCGTTTTCGGCCGATTTTTCCGTTAACGCTAGTACACGGCCTATTTCTACCCCATCGTCCCCCTCCCGGCGCCCGGTTCACCCCAAGGACGGAAGCCTCGCGCGCTGGAAACGCATGGGGCGTCTTGGGCACCCCGCTAGCTATCTGCGACTGTGGCCAAACCCGCGCGGACGCGCCGGCCTCCTCCGTTTTCGGCCGATTTTTCCGTTAACGCTTGTACAGGGCCTATTTCTACCCCATCGTCCCCCTCCCGGCGCCCGGTTCGCCCCAAGGACGGAAGCCTCGCGCGCTAGAAACACATGGGGTGTCTTGGGCACCCTGCTAGCTATCCGCGACTGTGGTCAAACCCACGCGGACGCGCCGGCCTCCTCCGTTTTCGGCCGATTTTTTCGTTAACGCTAGTACACGGCCTATTTCTACCCCATCGTCCCCCTCCCGGCGCCCGGTTCGCCCCAAGGACGGAAGCCTCGCGCGCTGGAAACGCATGGGGCGTCTTGGGCACCCCGCTAGCTATCCGCGACTGTGGCCAAACCCGCGCGGACGCGCCGGCCTCCTCCGTTTTCGGCCGATTTTTCCGTTAACGCTAGTACACGGCCAATTTCTACCCCATCGTCCCCCTCCCCGCGCCCGGTTCGCCCCAAGGACGGAAGCCTCGCGCGCTGGAAACGCATGGGGCGTCTTGGGCACCCCGCTAGCTATCCACGACTGTGGCCAAACCCACGCGGACGCGCCGGCCTCCTCCGTTTTCGGCCGATTTTTCCATTAACGCTAGTACACGGCCTATTTCTACCCCATCGTCCCCCTCCCGGCGCCCGGTTCACCCCAAGGACGGAAGCCTCGCGCAATGGAAACGCATGGGGCGTCTTGGGCACCCCGCTAGCTATCCGCAACTGTGGCCAAACCCGCGCGGACGCGCCGGCCTCCTCCGTTTTCGGCCGATTTTTCCGTTAACGCTAGTACACGGCCTATTTCTACCCCATCGTCCCCCTCCCGGCGCCCGGTTCACCCATAGGACGGAAGCCTCGCGCGCTGGAAACGCATGGGGCGTCTTGGGCACCCTGCTAGCTATCCGCGACTGTGGCCAAACCCGCGCGGACGCGCCGGCCTCCTCCGTTTTCGGCCGATTTTTCCGTTAACGCTAGTACACGGACTATTTGTACCCCATCGTCCCCCTCCCGGCGCCCGGTTTGCCCCAAGGACAGAAGCCTCGCGTGCTGGAAACGCATGGGGCGTCTTGGGCACCCCGTCTAGCTATCCGCGACTGTGGCCAAACCCGCGCGGACGCGCCGGCCTCCTCTGTTTTCGGCCGATTTTTCCGTTAATGCTAGTACACGGCCTATTTGTAACCCATCGTCCCCCTCCCGGCGCCCGGTTCTCCCCAAGGACGGAAGCCTCGTGCGCTGGAAACGCATGGGGCGTCTTGGGCACCCCATCTAGCTATCCGCGACTGTGGCCAAACCCGTACGGATGCGCCAGCCTCCTCGGTTTCGGCCGATTTTTCCGTTAACGCTAGTACACGGCCTATTTCTAGCCCATCGTCCCCCTCCCAGCGCCCGGTTCGCCCCAAGGACGGAAGCCTCGCGCCCTGGAAACGCATGGGGCGTCTTGGGCACCCTGCTAGATATCCGCGACTGTGGCCAAACCCGCGCGGACGCACCGACCTCCTCCGTTTTCAGCCGATTTTTCCGTTAACGCTAGTACACGGCCTATTTCTACCCCATCGTCCCCCTCCCGGCGCCCGGTTCGCCCCAAGGACGGAAGCCTCACGCGCTGGAAACGCATGGGGCGCCTTGGGCACCCCGCTAGCTATCCGCGACTGTGGCCAAACCCGCGCGAACGCGCCGGCCTCCTCCGTTTTCGGCCGATTTTTCCGTTAACGCTAGTACACTGCCTATTTCTACCCCATCGTCCCCCTCCAGCGCCCGGTTCGCCCCAAGGACGGAAGCCTCGCGCAATGGAAATGCATGGGGCGTCTTGGGCACCATGCTAGCTATCCGCGACTGTGGCCAAACCCGCGCGGACGCGCCGGCCTCCTCTGTTTTCGGCCGATTTTTCCGTTAACGCTAATACACGGCCTATTTCTACCCCATCATCCCCCTCCCGGCGCCCGGTTCGCCCAAAGGACGGAAGCCTCGCGTGCTAGAAATGCATGGGGCGTCTTGGGCACCCCGCTAGCTATCTGCGACTATGACCAAACCCGCGCGGACGCGCCGGCCTCCTCTGTTTTCGGCCGATTTTTCCGTTAACGCTAGTACACGGCCTATTTCTACCCCATCGTCCCCCCTCCTGGCGCCCGGTTCGCCCCAAGGACGGAAGCCTCGCGCGCTGGAAACGCATGGAGCGTCTTGGGCACCCCGCTAGCTATCCGCGACTGTGGCCAAACCCGCGCGGACGCGCCGGCCTCCTCCGTTTTCGGCCGATTTTTCCGTTAACGCAAGTACACGGCCTATTTCTACCCCATCGTCCCCCTCCCGGCGCCCGGTTCACCCCAAGGACGGAAGCCTCGCGCGCTGGAAACGCATGGGGCGTCTTGGGCACCCCGCTAGCTATCCGCGACTGTGGCCAAACCCGCGCGGACGCGCCGGCCTCCTCCGTTTTCGGCCGATTTTTCCGTTAACGCTTGTACACAGCCTATTTCTACCCCATCGTCTCCCTCCCGGCGCCCGGTTCTGTTGGAAATATGCCCTAGAGGTAATCATAGAGATGATAATATTTCTATTGTATCCATGATTTATTATATGTCCATTGAATATCCATTAAAGACAACTTGTATTGATCGGCAATTATGTGAATTGTCTGTGAAACTCTTTTACTTGTATGGTTATTCGATAGTTGTCCCTGATCGGAGTTCATGTGAAGACACACATGAATATTAGATCAGCACATGTATTAGTTGATGACTATGTTTCACAAGTCATAGACATGGAGATGTCAAACTAATAATGTGGGCACATGTATGACATGGGGCTGGACTGACCCAACCTGAGATGTTCTTATTATCTCTTCACACATCATGTACGTTATGTCCTTCGACCTGAGATTGTGGTATGTTCTCAAGATGTGAATCGACTTACTTAGGGACTATCAAACGCTACTTCGTAACAGGGTAGTCATAAAGTTAGTCTTCGGGTTTGTCAGAAAACATGCTGTGAGGCATAGACGATCAAGATGGGATTTGCCCCTCTCCATGCGAGAGAGATATCACTGGATCACTCATATGATTGGATCATAAAATGCATGGCCGTGCTTAGGTTAAATGTTAACCTATGAGTTGAACCAAATATTGTGTGGCAAGGGAATTACGTGAATATGATCATGGTGGTTCGTCAGATATGATCTTTGCGTATACATAGGAGTTGACACGTCTTGCTAGAGGCCGCTGTCAACTATCGGGCGAGTAGGAGTACTCGGGCCGTGTCTATGTGTGCGTGAACCCATAGGGTCGCACGCTTAAGGGGTTGGAAGCCTAATTCGAGTTGGACTCGAGTCAGACCGGGATTAGGGTTTGCTAATGGGCCTCCAGGTCGGTCGGCTCATTAGGGACGCCTATATAAAGAGGGGTGGGGCGACTAGGGTTGAAAACCCACGTTAATTGTTAACAACCGTTGCCCACCCCACGCCCGCGCCGATTGCTCCTCGCAGACCTAGCAGTCTGGAGGCGTGACGCTTCTTCCCTGTACGTGTGGATACCTCGGAGGTGCTGCATCTGGAGCACAAGGACGAACCGCACGTGGAGACGTGAAGAACGGACGTGAACATCTACACGGCATCGCTGCGACGCGCACGTCTACACCGAGACGTCTTCCGCTGCAACTGCGCATCTAGTGGTAATCCCGTGATCTATAACTCACAGTAGTTCCTATGTTATGGGGTCGAAATTCTTGTGTTCGGCTATCTCGTTCGGCTAAGTGTAGCGTTCGGCTAACTCAGCGTAGCGTTCGGCTAACTTAGCAGTAGCGTTCGGCTAACTAGCGGAACCGTTTTTCGGCTACCACAGTGGTGGCATTCGGCTAGCGTAGCTTCCCCATAACCCAACAGTGGTATCGGAGCCAGGTTACTGCCTCGTTATAGATTCGGTTGTGTGCATATAGAGATATGCGCGGTAGTAGATCGATTTCTGATCATGATTCGTGATCTTGCCGTATTGGTCATGTAACGATCTACTCCTACCGGTCGGAATTCCGCCATCGGAGTTAAGTGATACGTGTAAATCCAATCATGGCAAGATTGAGATCAATCGGATTGATCGAATCGAATCTAGGTCAAGAGCCGGGTGCATGAGATGTACCGCAGCATGTGCAAAAGAACGTTGTTCGGTAAAACGGTCGTAACTTTTGCATACGACCTCGGATTGAGATGATCTTTAAATGAAAATCGATCTACAGAAAATTTTACATCCGATTTTCACCAGCTTGGGCCGGTTTCGTCAAATTTAGATTTGCGAAATAAGGCTCAGAATATTATGTTTTCTGCATTTCAAGATTAGACGTCGGGAACGTTTGACTCTGTTTTGCAGGAATTGATGACTGGTATAGCCCTTATGTGTATGTGATGCATGTATGTAACTGTTTCACGACTTGCATGTCGTGATTATGACAATATGGCTGGAGCCACATATATATTGTCCATTTGATGTAATGGCCTGCGTGCCAAATTGTGATGATCCTACTCGCGACTATGTAATTGTTTTAATTACGCTAGTTGTAGCTAGTCGGTGGATTCATCACTGGAGGATGGCATGCATGTACCATGAAGATGGAGATCATCATGGTGAACAGATTGGTAGGAGATGGAGATCTCCAAAGAAACACTGGGCTATACCAAGTCATATCTGTGTTTATGCTATTCTCTTATTATGTTCTACTTTCACGTATGTTTCATGTTTATTGTCTACATGCAGTAGTGAAAGTGTAGAACGATCCCTCAGTAATGTTCAAGTCATATGCTTCCCCAAACCTTGCACTGTCATATGTCTTGTACAATCGGTGGTGCGCCTATGAAATTAGGGTGTCACTGATTTTCCTTGACCAGGCAGGTTCGTATCGGATACTTACTGCGGAAGGGTTGGTTGCTTGAACAAGGTCATCCTAACGGTTAGGGACCTTGAAGCATAAGGAGTTGAGCACGCATAGAGATGCTGGCCAACAACAAGAGTCATATGTGATATGATTAGCAAAGAGTTGCTTACCGATCTACCTTGTCCACTAGCGGTGATGCTAAAGCTCACTAGTAGACTTGTTAGTTTGGGTCTTGAATCACTAAAAATTCAATAGAGGGATATTGATCTTAGTGGGAGTAAATGTTATTAAAGTTTTAATATCATTTACTCTATCTTGGATACTTTGTCTTAGTATTTTGCATTTACTTTTGTTGTAGATCAATGGCACCTAGCAATCCACCATTTACTTTACGATCAATCCTTGAGAAAGATAAATTGAATGGAACAAACTATGCGGATTGGATCCGCAACCTGAGAATTGTTCTCAGGGCTGAGAAAAAGGAAGATATTCTAGACACCCCAGTACCAGAGGAACCTGCAGATAATGCACCTGCTACTGAGAAAACCGCTTACAAGAAAGCATGTGATGCTGATCTTGAAGTAGGATGCCTGATGCTTGCTAGCATGGAACCAGATCTGCAGATGCAGTTTGATAATAACCATACAGCCTATGATATGATCATAGCGCTAGATGAGATGTTCCAAACTCAGGCTAGAACCGAAAGGTTCAATGTTTCTAAGTCTCTTGCTGAGACTAAGTTAGCAGAGGGTGCAGCAGTTGGACCACATGTGATCAAGATGGTTGGTTACACTCAGAGGTTGGAGAAGCTAGGCTTCCCAATTGGTCCAGAACTGGCTACTGACTTCATTCTCTCTTCTCTCCCACCTAGCTATGGGAACTTCATCTCGAACTACCACATGCATGGCGCGGAGAGGGGCTTGAATGAGTTGTGTGGCATGCTTAAAATAGCAGAAGCAGACATCAAGAAAGGTGCTAGCAGCAGCCATGTGATGGCCATCCAGAACAAGCCCAACTTTAAAAGGAAAGGCAACTTTTGGAAGAATAGGAAGGGCAAGGGCAAGGCCAAAGATGTGATCTCTAAGCCAAACCCTTCTGCACCTGACGCTGCTGGACCAACTGCTGATTCTGAGTGCTTCCACTGTAAGGGGAAAGGTCACTGGAAAAGAAACTGCAAGGTGTACTTAGCATCCTTGAAGAAGGATGGCGGTGGTAAAGGTACTCCCGCTGCTCATACACCTGCTGTTTATATTACAGATATTTTCCTCGCTGACTCTAATATTAATTCTTGGGTATTTGATACCGGCTCGGTTGCTCATATTTGCAATACGATGCAGGGAATGATAAGAGGTAGAAGCGTTGGAAAGGGGGAGGTTCATTTCCGCATGGGCAATAATGCAAGAGTTGCTGCGTTGAACGTCGGGACGATACAACTCCACCTCCCATCAGGATTTATTTTGGAGTTAAATAATTGTTATTTTGTTCCAAGTTTAAGTCGAAACATTGTGTCACCTTCATGTTTGATGAAGGATGGCTATTCATTTGAGAGTAAAGACAATGGTTGTGTAATCTCGAAAAATGATATGTTTGTGGCTTTTGCATCCATTATGAATGGGTTGTTTATTTTAAATCTTGATGATGCACCTATGACTATCTGTAATATTACTGCTAAATGGCCTCGTCTTAATGAGTTAAGTCCTACCTATATATGGCATTGTCGTTTAGGTCATATAAGTGAAAACCGCATGAAGAAGCTCCATGCTGATGGGATTCTAACTTCGTTTGATTTTGAATCATACGAGACATGTGAGGCTTGCTTGCTGGGCAAGATGACCAAGTCGCCTTTCACAGGTTTTCCTGAGAGGGCGTCTGACTTATTGGAACTTGTACATACTGATGTATGCGGACCAATGAGTACGACAGCTAGAGGCGGATTTCAATACTTCATAACCTTCACTGATGACTTTAGCAGATATGGCTATGTCTATCTGATGAAGCATAAGTCTGAGACATTTGAAAAGTTCAAAGAATTTCAGAATGAAGTAGAGAATCAACGTGGCAAGAAAATTAAGGCCTTGCGATCTGATCGTGGAGGTGAATATTTGAGCCACGAGTTTAGCAATCATCTTAAGAGTTGTGGAATTGTTCCACAGCTTACGCCACCTGGAACGCCTCAGCGAAACGGCGTGTCCAAGCGACGTAATCGAACCTTGTTAGACATGGTTCGGTCTATGATGAGCGAGTCAGACCTACGTTTATCATTTTGGGGATACGCTCTAGAAACAGCCGCTTTCACATTAAATAGGGTACCATCTAAGTCCGTAGTTAAGACACCATATGAGATATGGACTGGTAAGAGTCCCAGTTTGTCTTTTCTAAAGATTTGGGGTTGTGAAGTTTATGTCAAACGACTTATATCAGATAAACTAACACCCAAATCGGACAAGTGCTTTTTCGTGGGATACCCAAAGGAGACTTTAGGGTATTACTTCTACAACCGCTCAGAAGGCAAAGTGTTTGTCGCTCGAAACAGTGTTTTCTTAGAGAAAGAGTTTCTCAAAAGAGACAAGAGAGGGCAGAAGGTGTATCTTGAAGAAGTTCAAGATGAGCCAACAGGGATTGACTCCACAAGTGATGCTAATGTAGCAGAACAAGTTGAGCTACCTGTGGCAACAGACATCCCGCCCCAACCACGAAGGTCGGCAAGAATCCGTGAGTTGCGTGGGGATGTGTTATTGTTAGACGATGACGAACCTGCGACTTATGCCGACGCAATGATGGACCCTGATTCCGAGAAATGGCATAGTGCCATGAGATCCGAGATAGATTCCATGGGAGCTAATCAAGTTTGGAACTTGGTTGACCCGCCTGATGGGGTAAGACCCATAGAGTGCAAATGGATCTATAAAAGGAAAAAGGATATGGATGGAAACGTCCAAGTTTATAAAGCTCGACTTGTCGCAAAAGGTTTTCGGCAAGTTCAAGGAGTTGACTACGACGAGACTTTCTCGCCAGTAGCGATGCTTAAATCTATCCGGATCATTCTAGCAATTGCTGCCTATTATGACTATGAGATATGGCAGATGGATGTTAAAACAGCCTTTCTAAATGGAAATTTGGAAGAGGACGTGTATATGATACAGCCCGAAGGTTTTGTTGATCCTGGCAATGCTAAGAAAATATGCAAGCTTAAGAAATCTATTTATGGATTAAAGCAAGCATCTCGGAGTTGGAATATTCGTTTTGATGAGGTGGTCAAAGGGTTTGGCTTCCGTCAAAATGAAGAAGAACCTTGTGTTTACAAGAAGGAAAGTGGGAGCGCTGTTGTGTTTCTAATCTTGTATGTAGATGACATACTGTTGATTGGGAATGACATTCCGATGTTACAAACCATAAAGACTTCATTGAATAATAGTTTTTCTATGAAAGATTTAGGAGAAGCAACATATATTCTGGGCATTAAGATCTATAGAGATAGATCAAAGAGGCTAATAGGATTAAACCAAGAAACGTACATTGACAAGGTGTTGAAGCGGTTCAACATGGAACAGTCCAAGAAAGGGTTCTTGCCTATGTCACATGGCATGCGCTTTAGCGAGAAACAGTGTCCTTCGACATCTGTTGAGCGAGAGCGCATGAGTAAGGTTCCATATGCTTCGGCTATTGGTTCCATCATGTATGCCATGATATGTACACGCCCGGATGTCTCATATGCTCTAAGTGTTGCGAGCAGATATCAAGCTAATCCAGGTGAGAGTCACTGGACACTTGCTAAAAACATCCTTAAGTACTTGAGAAGGACTAAAGATGTGTTCCTAATCTATGGAGGTGAGGAGGAGCTCGTTGTAAATGGTTACACCGATGCTAGCTTCCAAACTGACACAGATGATTCACAATCTCAATCAGGCTTTGTGTTCACAATAAATGGTGGTGCAGTCAGTTGGAAAAGTTCCAAGCAGGAGACCGTGTCTGATTCTACAGCAGAAGCCGAGTACATTGCAGCTAGTGGAGCTGCAAAGGAAGGTGTTTGGATGAGGAGGTTCCTCATTGATCTTGGTGTGTTTCCAAATGCGTCTAGCCCATTGTCTTTACACTGTGATAGCAATGGGGCGATCGCGCAGGCTAAGGAGCCAAGGAATCACCAGAAGAACAAACACGTACTACGGAAATTTCACCTCATTCGAGAGTTCATTGGAAGAGATGAGATTAAAATGTGCAAAATACATACGGATTTGAATATAGCAGATCCTTTGACAAAGGCTCTTCCACAGCCTAAGCACGAGGCGCACGT
>CM019827.1:95363088-95404077 GCA_009763385.1 Coix lacryma-jobi var. lacryma-jobi | reverse complement strand
GCTGGAAAACGCATGGGGCGTCTTGGGCACCCGCTAGCTATCCGCGACTGGGGCCAACCCACGCGGACCCCGTCCTCCTCCGTCTTCGGTCAATTTTGTCCGTTAACCCGCTCTAGTACACGGCCTATTTGCGCGAGGCTTCCGTCCTTGGGGCGAACCGGGCGCCGGGAGGGGGACGATGGGGGTAGAAATAGGCCGTGTACTAGCGTAACGGAAAAATCGGCCGAAAACGGAGGAGGCCGGCGCGTCCGCGCGGGTTGGGCCACAGTCGCGGATAGCTAGCGGGGTGCCCAAGACGCCCCATGCGTTTCCAGCGCGCGAGGCTTCCGTCCTTGGGGCGAACCGGGCGTCGGGAGGGGGACGATGGGGTAGAAATAGGCTGTTTACTAGCGTTAACGGAAAAATGAATCGAAAACGGAGGAGGCCGGCGCGTCCGCGCGGGTTTGGCCACAATCGCGGATAGCTAGCGGGGTGCCCAAGACGCCCCATGCATTTCCACAGCGCGTGAGGCTTCCGTCCTTGGGGCGACCGGGCGCCGGGAGGGGGACGATGGGGTAGAAATAGGCCGTGTACTAGCGTTAACGGAAAAATCGGCCGAAACGGAGGAGGCTGGCGCGTTCGCGCGGGTTTGGCCACAGTCGCGGATAGCTAGCGGGGTGCCCAAGACGCCCCATGCGTTTCCAGCGCGCGAGGCTTCGTCCTTGGGGCGAACCGGGCGCCGGGAGGGGGACGATGGGGTAGAAATAGGCCGTGTACTAGCGTTAACGGAAAAATCGGCCGAAAACGGAGGAGGCCGGCGCGTCCGCGCGGGTTTGGCCACAGTCGCGGATAGCTAGCGGGGTGCCCAGACGCCCCATGCGTTTCCCAGCACGCGAGGCCTTCCGTCCTTGGGGCGAACCGGGCGCCGGGAGGGGGACGATGGGGTAGAAATAGGCCGTGTACTAGCGTTAACGGAAAATCGGCCGAAAATGGAGGAGGCCGGCGCGTCCGCGCGGGTTTGGCCACAGTCGCGATAGCTAGCGGGGTGCCCAAGACGCCCCATGCGTTTCCAGCGCGCGAGGGCTTCCGTCCTTGGGGCGAACCGGGCGCCGGGAGGGGGACGATAGGGTAGAAATAGGCCGTGTACTAGCGTTAACAGAAAAAATCGGCCGAAAACGGAGGAGGCCGGCGCGTCCGCGCGGGTTTGGCCACAGTCGCGGATAGCTAGCGGGGGTGCCCAAGACGCCCCATGCGTTTCCAGCGCGCGAGGCTTCCGTCCTTGGGGCGAACCGGGCGCCGGGAGGGGGACGATGGGGTAGAAATAGGCCGTGTACTAGCGTTAACGGAAAAATCGGCCGAAAATGGAGGAGGACCGGCGCGTCCGCGCGGGTTTGGACACAGTCGCGGATAGCTAGCGGGGTGCCCAGACGCCCCATGCATTTGCAGTGCGCGAGGCTTCAGTCCTTGGGGCGAACCGGGCGCCTGGAGGGGGACGACGGGGTAGAAATAGGCCGTGTACTAGCGTTAACGGAAAAATCGGCCGAAAATGGAGGAGGCTGGCGCGTCCACGCAGGGTTGGCCACAGTCGCGGATAGCTAGCGGGGTGCCCAAGACGCCCCATGTGTTTCCAGCCCGCGAGGCATCCGTCCTTGGGGCGAACCGGGCGCCGGGATGGGGACGATGGTTTAGAAATGGACCGTGTACTAGCATTAACGGAAAAAATCGGCCGAAAACGGAGGAGGCCGGTGCGTCCGCGCGGGTTTGGCCACGTAGCGGATAGCTAGCGGGGTGCCCAAGATGCCCCATGCGTTTCCAGCGCGCGAGGCTTTCATCCTTGGGGCGAACCGGGCGCCGGGAGGGGGACGATGGGGTAGAAATAGGCCGTGTACTAGCGTTAACGGAAAAATCGGCCGAAAACGGAGGAGGCCGGCGCGTCCGCGCGGGTTTGGCCACAGTCGCGGATGGCTAGCGGGGTTCCCAAGATGCCCCATGCGTTTCCAGCGCGCGAGGCTTCCGTCCTTGGGGCGAACCGGGCGCCGGGAGGGGGACGATGGGGTAGAAATAGGCTGTTTACTAGCGTTAACGGAAAAATCGACCGAAAACGGAGTAGGCCGGTGCGTCTGCGCGGGTTTGGCCACAGTCGCGGATAGCTAGCGGGGTGCCCAAGACGCCCCATGCGTTTCCAGCGCGTGAGGCTTCCGTCCTTGGGGCGAACCGGGCGCCGGGAGGGGGACGATGGGGTAGAAATAGGCCGTGTACTAGCGTTAACGGAAAAATCGGCCGAAAACGGAGGAGGCCGGCGCGTCCGCGCGGGTTTGGCCACAGTCGCGGATAGCTAGCGGGGTGCCCAAGACGCCCCATGCGTTTCCAGCGCGCGAGGCTTCCGTCCTTGGGGCGAACCGGCGCCGGGAGGGGACGATGGGGTAGAAATAGGCCGTGTACTAGCGTTAACGGAAAAATCGGCCGAGAACGGAGGAGGCTGGCGCGTTCGCGTGGGTTTGGCCACAGTCGCGGATAGCTAGCGGGGTGCCCAAGACGCCCCATGCGTTTCCAGCGCGCGAGGCTTCCGTCCTTGGGGCGAACCGGGCGCCGGGAGGGGGACGATGGGGTAGAATAGGCCGTGTACTAGCGTTAACGGAAAAATCGGCCGAAAACGGAGGAGGCCGGCGCGTCCGCGCGGGTTTGGCCACAATCGCGGATAGCTAGCGGGGTGCCCAAGACACCCCATGCGTTTCCCAAGCGCGCGAGGCTTCGTCCTTGGGGCGAACCGGGCACCGGGAGGCGGACGATGGGGTAGAAATAGGCCGTGTACTGGCGTTAACGAAAAAATCGGCCGAAAACGGAGGAGGCCGGCGCGTCCGCGCGGGTTTGGCCACAGTCGCGGATAGCTAGCGGGGTGCCCAAGACGCCCCATGCGTTTTCAGCGCGCGAGGCTTCCGTCCTTGGGGCGAACCGGGCGCCAGGAGGGGGACGATGGGGTAGAAATAGGCCTTGTACTAGCGTTAACGGAAAAATCGGCCGAAAACGGAGGAGGCCGGCGCGTCCGCGCGGGTTTGGCCACAGTCGCGGATAGCTAGCGGGGTGCCCAAGACGCCCCATGCGTTTCCAGCGCGCGAGGCTTCCGTCCTTGGGGCGAACCGGGCGCCGGGAGGGGGACGATGGGGTAGAAAGTAGGCCGTGTACTAGCGTTAACGGAAAAATCGGCCGAAAACGGAGGAGGCCGGCGCGTCCGCGCGGGTTTGGCCACAGTCGCGGATAGCTAGCGGGGTGCCCAAGACGCCCCATGCGTTTTCCAGCGCGCGAGGCTTCCGTCCTTGGGGCGAACCGGGCGCCGGGAGGGGGACGATGGGGTAGAAATAGGCCGTGTACTAGCGTTAACGGAAAAATCGGCCGAAAACAGAGGAGGCCGGCGCGTCCGCGCGGGTTTGGCCACAGTCGTGGATAGCTAGCGGGGTGCCCAAGACGCCCCATGTGTTTCCAGTGCGCGAGGCATCCGTCCTTGGGGCGAACCGGGCGCTGGGATGGGGACGATGGGTTAGAAATAGGTCGTGTACTAGCGTTAACGGAAAAAATCGGCCGAAAACGGAGGAGGTCGGTGCGTCCGCGCGGGTTTGGCCACAGTCGCGGATAGCTAGCGGGGTGCCCAAGATGCCCCATGCGTTTCCAGCGCGCGAGGCTTCCGTGCTTGGGGCGAACCGGGCGCCGGGAGGGGGACGATGGGGTAGAAATGTTGAAAATATGCCCTAGAGGTAATCATAGAGATGATAATATTTCTATTGTATCCATGATTTATTATATGTCCATTGAATATCCATTAAAGATAACTTGTATTGATCGGCAATTATGTGAATTGTCTATGAAACTCTTTTACTTGTAGGGTTATTCGATAGTTGTCCCTGATCGGAGTTCATGTGAAGACACACATGAATATTAGATCAGCACATGTATTAGTTGATGACTATGTTTCACAAGTCATAGACATGGAGATGTCAAACTAATAATGTGGGCACATGTATGACATGGGGTTGGACTGACCCAACCTGAGATGTTCTTATTATCTCTTCACACATCATGTACGTTATGTCCTTCGACCTGAGATTGTGGTATGTTCTCAAGATGTGAATCGACTTACTTAGGGACTATCAACGCTACTTCGTAACAGGGTAGTCATAAAGTTAGTCTTCGGGTTTGTCAGAAAACATGTTGTGAGGCATAGACAATCAAGATGGGATTTGCCCCTCTCCATGCGAGAGAGATATCACTGGATCACTCATATGATTGGATCATAAAATGCATGGCCGTGCTTAGGTTAAATGTTAACCTATGAGTTGAACCAAATATTGTGTGGCAAGGGAATTACGTGAATGTGATCGTGGTGGTTCGTCAGATATGATCTTTGCGTATACATAGGAGTTGACACGTCTTGCTAGAGGCCGCTGTCAACTATCGGGCGAGTAGGAGTACTCGGGCCGTGTCTATGTGTGCGTGAACCCATAGGGTCGCACGCTTAAGGGGTTGGAAGCCTAATTCGAGTTGGACTCGAGTCAGACCGGGATTAGGCTTTGCTAATGGGCCTTCAGGTCGGTGGGCTCATTAGGGATGCCTATATAAAGAGGGGTGGGGCGACAAGGGTTGATAGTGATGTCAATTGTGAACAGCCGTCGCCCACCCCACGCCCGCGCCTATTGCTCCTCGCAGACCTAGCAGTCTGGAGGCGTGACGCTTCCTCCCTGTACGTGTGGATACCTCGGAGGTGCTGCATCTGTAGCACAAGGACGAACCGCACGTGGAGACGTGAAGAATGGACGTGAACATCTACACGGCATCGCTGCGACGCGCACGTCTGCACCGAGACGTCTTCCGCTGCAACTGCGCATCTAGTGGTAATCCCGTGATCTATAACTCGCAGTAGTTCCTAGTTTATGGGGTCGAAATTCTTGTGTTCGGCTAACTCAGCAGTAGCGTTCGGCTAACTCAGCGTAGCGTTCGGCTAACTCAGCAGTAGCGTTCGGCTAACTAGCGGAACCGTTTTTCGGCTACCACAGTGGTGGCTTTTGGCTAGCGTAGCCTCCCCATATCCCTTCAGTGGTATCGGAGCAAGGTTACTGCCTCGTTATAGATTCGGTTGTGTGCATATAGAGATATGCGCGGTTGTAGATCAATTTCTGATCATGATTCGTGATCTTGCCGTATTGGTCATGTAACGATCTACTCCTACCGGTCGGAATTCCACCATCGGAGTTAAGTGATACGTGTAAATCCAATCATGGCAAGATTGAGATCAATCGGATTGATCGAATCGAATCTAGGTCAAGAGCCGGGTGCATGAGATGTACCGCGGCATGTGCAAAAGAACGTCGTTCGGTAAAACGGTCGTAACTTTTGCATACGACCTCGGATTGAGATGATCTTTAAATGAAAATCGATCTACAGAAAATTTTACATCCGATTTTCACCCGCTTGGGCCGGTTTCGTCAAATTTAGATTTGCGAAAGAAGGCTCAGAAAATTATGTTTTCTGCGTTTCAAGATTAGACGTCAAGAACGTTTAACTCTGTTTTGCAGGTATTGATGACTGGTATAGCCCTTATGTGTATGTGATGCATGTATGTAATTGTTTCATGACTTGCATGTCGTGATTATGACAATATGGCTAGAGCCACATATATATTGTCCTTTTGATGTAATGGCCTGCGTGCCAAATTATGATGATCCTACTCGCGACTATGTAATTGTTTTAATTACGCTAGTTGTAGCTAGTCGGTGGATTCATCACTGGAGGATGGCATGCATGTACCATGAAGATGGAGATCATCATGGTGAACAGATTGGTAGGAGATGGAGATCTCCAAAGAAATATTGGGCTATACCAAGTCATATCTGTGTTTATGCTATTCTCTTATTATGTTCTACTTTCACGTATGATTCATGTTTATTGTCTACATGCAGTAGTGAAAGTGTAGAACGATCCCTCAGTAATGTTCAAGTCATATGCTTCCCCAAACCTTGCACTGTCATATGTCTTGTACAATCGGTGGTGCGCCTATGAAATTAGGGTGTCACTGATTTTCCTTGACCAGGCAGGTTCGTATCGGATACTTACTGCGGAAGGGTTGGTTGCTTGAACAAGGTCATCCTAACGGTTAGGGACCTTGAAGCATAAGGAGTTGAGCACGCATAGAGATGATGGCCAACAACAAGAGTCATATGTGATATGATTAGCAAAGAGTTGCTTACCGATCTACCTTGTCCACTAGCGGTGATGCTAAAGCTCACTAGTAGACTTGTTAGTTTGGGTCTTGAATCACTAAAATTCAATAGAGGGATATTGATCTTAGTGGGAGTAAATTTTATTAAAGTTTTAATATCATTTACTCTATCTTGGATACTTTGTCTTAGTATTTTGCATTTACTTTGTTGTAGATCAATGGCACCTAGCAATCCACCATTTACTTTACGATCAATCCTTGAGAAAGATAAATTGAATGGAACAAACTATGCGGATTGGATCCGCAACCTGAGAATTGTTCTCAGGGCTGAGAAAAAGGAAGATATTCTAGACACCCCAGTACCAGAGGAACCTGCAGATAATGCACCTGCTACTGAGAAAACCGCTTACAAGAAAGCATGTGATGCTGATCTTGAAGTAGGATGCCTGATGCTTGCTAGCATGGAACCAGATCTACAGATGCAGTTTGATAATAACCATACAGCCTATGATATGATCATAGCGCTAAGATGAGATGTTCCAAACTCAGGCTAGAACCGAAAGGTTCAATGTTTCTAAGTCTCTTGCTGAGACTAAGTTAGCAGAGGGTGCAGCAGTTGGACCACATGTGATCAAGATGGTTGGTTACACTCAGAGGTTGGAGAAGCTAGGCTTCCCAATTGGTCCAGAACTGGCTACTGACTTCATTCTCTCTTCTCTCCCACCTAGCTATGGGAACTTCATCTCGAACTACCATATGCATGGCGCGGAGAGGGGCTTGAATGAGTTGTGTGGCATGCTTAAAACAGCAGAAGCAGACATCAAGAAAGGTGCTAGCAGCAGCCATGTGATGGCCATCCAGAACAAGCCTAACTTTAAAAGGAAAGGCAACTTTTGGAAGAATAGGAAGGGCAAGGGCAAGGCCAAAGATGTGATCTCTAAGCCAAACCCTCCTGCGCCTGACGCTGCTGGACCAACTGCTAATTCTGAGTGCTTCCACTGTAAGGGGAAAGGTCACTGGAAAAGAAACTGCAAGGTGTACTTAGCGTCCTTGAAGAAGGATGGCGGTGGTAAAGGTACTCCCTGCTGCTCATACACTTGCTGTTTATATTACAGATATTTTCCTCGCTGACTCTTATATTAATTCTTGGGTATTTGATACCGGCTCAGGTTGCTCATATTTGCAATACGATGCAGGGAATGATAAGAGGTAGAAGCGTTGGAAAGGGGGAGGTTGATTTCCGCGTGGGCAATAATGCAAGAGTTGCTGCGTTGAACGTCGGGACGATGCAACTCCACCTCCCATCAGGATTTATTTTGGAGTTAAATAATTGTTATTTTGTTCCAAGTTTAAGTCGAAACATTGTGTCACCTTCATGTTTGATGAAGGATGGCTATTCATTTGAGAGCAAAGACAATGGTTGTGTAATCTCGAAAAATGATATGTTTGTGGCTTTTGCATCCATTGTGAATGGGTTGTTTATTTTAAATCTTGATGATGCACCTATGACTATCTGTAATATTACTGCTAAAAGGCCTCGACTTAATGAGTTAAGTCCTACCTATATATGGCATTGTCGTTTAGGTCATATAAGTGAAAACCGCATGAAGAAGCTCCATGCTGATGGGATTCTAACTTAGTTTGATTTTGAATCATACGAGACATGTGAGGCTTGCTTGCTGGGCAAGATGACCAAGTCACCTTTCACAGGTTTTCCTGAGAGGGCGTCTGACTTATTGGAACTTGTACATACTGATGTATGCGGACCAATGAGTACGACAGCTAGAGGCGGATTTCAATACTTCATAACCTTCACTGATGACTTTAGCAGATATGGCTATGTCTATCTGATGAAGCATAAGTCTGAGACATTTGAAAAGTTCAAAGAATTTCAGAATGAGGTAGAGAATCAACGTGGCAAGAAAATTAAGGCCTTGCGATCTGATCGTGGAGGTGAATATTTGAGCCACGAGTTTAGCAATCATCTTAAGAGTTGTGGAATTGTTCCACAGCTTACGCCACCTGGAACGCCTCAGCGAAACGGCGTGTCCGAGCGACGTAATCGAACCTTGTTAGACATGGTTCGGTCTATGATGAGCGAGTCAGACCTACCTTATCATTTTGGGGATACGCTCTAGAAACAGCCGCTTTCACATTAAATAGGGTACCATCTAAGTCCGTAGTTAAGACACCATATGAGATATGGACTGGTAAGAGTCTCAGTTTGTCTTTTCTAAAGATTTGGGGTTGTGAAGTTTATGTCAAACGACTTATATCAGATAAACTAACACCCAAATCGGACAAGTGCTTTTTCGTGGGATACCCAAAGGAGACTTTAGGGTATTACTTCTACAACCGCTCAGAAGGCAAAGTGTTTGTCGCTCGAAACGGTGTTTTCTTAGAGAAAGAGTTTCTCAAAAGAGACAAGAGAGGGCAGAAGGTGTATCTTGAAGAAGTTCAAGATGAGCCAACAGGGATTGACTCCACAAGTGATGCTAATGTAGCAGAACAAGTTGAGCTACCTGTGGCAACAGACACCCTGCCCCAACCACGAAGGTCGGCAAGAATCCGTGAGTTGCGTGGGGATGTGTTATTGTTAGACGATGACGAACCTGCGACTTATGCCGACGCAATGATGGACCCTGATTCCGAGAAATGGCATAGTGCCATGAGATCCGAGATAGATTCCATGGGAGCTAATCAAGTTTGGAACTTGGTTGACCCGCCTGATGGGGTAAGACCCATAGAGTGCAAATGGATCTATAAAAAGAAAAAGGATATGGATGGAAACGTCCAAGTTTATAAAGCTCGACTTGTCGCAAAAGGTTTTCGGCAAGTTCAAGGAGTTGACTACGACGAGACTTTCTCGCCAGTAGCGATGCTTAAATCTATCCGGATCATTCTAGCAATTGCTGCCTATTATGACTATGAGATATGGCAGATGGATGTTAAAACAGCCTTTCTAAATGGAAATTTGGAAGAGGACGTGTATATGATACAGCCCGAAGGTTTTGTTGATCCTGGCAATGCTAAGAAAATATGCAAGCTTAAGAAATCTATTTATGGATTAAAGCAAGCATCTCGGAGTTGGAATATTCGTTTTGATGAGGTGGTCAAAGGGTTTGGCTTCCGTCAAAATGAAGAAGAACCTTGTGTTTACAAGAAGGTAAGTGGGAGCGCTGTTGTGTTTCTAATCTTGTATGTAGATGACATACTGTTGATTGGGAATGACATTCCGATGTTGCAAACCATAAAGACTTCATTGAATAATAGTTTTTCTATGAAAGATTTAGGAGAAGCAACATATATTCTGGGCATTAAGATCTATAGAGATAGATCAAAGAGGCTAATAGGATTAAACCAAGAAACGTACATTGACAAGGTGTTGAAGCGGTTCAACATGGAACAGTCCAAGAAAGGGTTCTTGCCTATGTCACATGGCATGCGCTTTAGCGAGAAACAGTGTCCTTCGACATCTGTTGAGCGAGAGCGCATGAGTAAGGTTCCATATGCTTCGGCTATTGGTTCCATCATGTATGCCATGATATGTACACGCCCGGATGTCTCATATGCTCTAAGTGTTGCGAGCAGATATCAAGCTAATCCAGGTGAAAGTCACTGGACACTTGCTAAAAACATCCTTAAGTACTTGAGAAGGACTAAAGATGTGTTCCTAATCTATGGAGGTGAGGAGGAGCTCGTTGTAAATGGTTACACCGATGCTAGCTTCCAAACTGACACAGATGATTCACAATCTCAATCAGGTTTTGTGTTCACAATAAATGGTGGTGCAGTCAGTTGGAAAAGTTCCAAGCAGGAGACCGTGTCTGATTCTACAGCAGAAGCCGAGTACATTGCAGCTAGTGGAGCTGCAAAGGAAGGTGTTTGGATGAGGAGGTTCCTCATTGATCTTGGTGTGTTTCCAAATGCGTCTAGCCCATTGTCTTTACACTGTGATAGCAATGGGGCGATCACGCAGGCTAAGGAGCCAAGGAATCACCAGAAGAACAAACATGTACTACGGAAATTTCACCTCATTCGAGAGTTCATTGGAAGAGATGAGATTAAGATGTGCAAAATACATACGGATTTGAATATAGCAGATCCTTTGACAAAGGCTCTTCCACAGCCTAAGCACGAGGCGCACGTGAGGTCTATGGGTATTAGATATCTAAAAGATTAGCTCTAGTGCAAGTGGGAGACTGTTGGAAATATGCCCTAGAGGTAATCATAGAGATGATAATATTTCTATTGTATCCATGATTTATTATATGTCCATTGAATATCCATTAAAGACAACTTGTATTGATCGGCAATTATGTGAATTGTCTGTGAAACTCTTTTACTTGTATGGTTATTCGATAGTTGTCCCTGATCGGAGTTCATGTGAAGACACACATGAATATTAGATCAGCACATGTATTAGTTGATGACTATGTTTCACAAGTCATAGACATGGAGATGTCAAACTAATAATGTGGGCACATGTATGACATGGGGTTGGACTGACCCAACCTGAGATGTTCTTATTATCTCTTCACACATCATGTACGTTATGTCCTTCGACCTGAGATTGTGGTATGTTCTCAAGATGTGAATCGACTTACTTAGGGACTATCAAACGCTACTTCGTAACAGGGTAGTCATAAAGTTAGTCTTCGGGTTTGTCAGGAAACATGTTGTGAGGCATAGACGATCAAGATGGGATTTGCCCCTCTCCATGCGAGAGAGATATCACTGGATCACTCATATGATTGGATCATAAAATGCATGGCCGTGCTTAGGTTAAATGTTAACCTATGAGTTGAACCAAATATTGTGTGGCAAGGGAATTACGTGAATGTGATCGTGGTGGTTCGTCAGATATGATCTTTGCGTATACATAGGAGTTGACACGTCTTGCTAGAGGCCGCTGTCAACTATCGGGCGAGTAGGAGTACTCGGGCCGTGTCTATGTGTGCGTGAACCCATAGGGTCGCACGCTTAAGGGGTTGGAAGCCTAATTCGAGTTGGACTCGAGTCAGACCGGGATTAGGGATGCCTATATAAAGAGGGGTGGGGCGACTAGGGTTGAGTGAAGGTCAATTGTGAACAACCGTCGCCCACCCCACGCCCGCGCCTATTGCTCCTCGCAGACCTAGCAGTCTGGAGGCGTGACGCTTCCTCCCTGTACGTGTGGATACCTCGGAGGTGCTGCATCTGGAGCACAAGGACGAACCGCACGTGGAGACGTGAAGAACGGACGTGAACATCTACACGGCATCACTGCGATGCGCACGTCTACACCGAGACGTCTTCCGCTGCAACTGCGCATCTAGTGGTAATCCCGTGATCTATAACTCGCAGTAGTTCCTAGTTTATGGGGTCGAAATTCTTGTGTTCGGCTATCTCGTTCGGCTAAGCGTAGCGTTCGGCTAACTAAGCGTAGCGTTCGGCTAACTCAGCAGTAGCGTTCGGCTAACTCAGCGTAGCGTTCGGCTAACTCAGCGGTAGCGTTCGGCTAACTAGCGGAACCGTTTTTCGGCTACCACAGTGGTGGCTTTCGGCTAGCATAGCCTCCCCATATCCCTACACCCTTTGCTTGGGCTTGTTAAGACGGTCAGGTTGGTGAGATATCCTTTCAAATCCTCGAAAGCTTTCTGCTGCCGAGGTCCCCAATTGAATGGGGCGGTGCTTCTCAAGGTTTCGAAAAAAGGTAAGCCTCGCTCCGCTGATCTTGAGATGAATCTGCTAAGTGCTGCTAAACGGCCTGACAGACGCTGAGCTGCTTTCTTGGTTGTCGGTGGTTCCATGTTAATGATGGCATCAATCTTCTCGGGGTTGGTTTCGATTCCCCTTGCTGAGACGATGCAGCCTAGCAGTTTTCCTTCGCTTACCCCGAAGACACATTTTTCGGGGTTTAGTTTCAATCCGGCTGACCGAAGGTTATTGAACACTCTTGCCAAGTCTGGTATATGGTTTTCTTTTTGTTCGCTTTGAACGATCAAATCATCGACGTAGGCAGAGACGACATGTTCATCTTTCAAGACTTCGGATGTCATGCGAGCGAAGGTGGATCCTGTGTTTCTCAAGCCTTCTGCCATTCTTCCAAAGCAATAGGTGCCCGAAGGTGTGATGAAGCTTGTTTTTTCTTCGTCTTCTTCATTCATCCAGATTTGATGGTACCTCGAAAAGCAGTCGAGGAGAGAAAGCATTTGGAAACCGGCTGCTCTATCAACCAAGGTGCTTATGTTTGGTAGGGGAAAGTCATCCTTCAGGCAAGCTTTGTTTAAGCACATGAAGTCTACGCACATTCTCCACTTTTTGTTTTTCTTCTGGACTAGGACCACATTTGAGAGCCATGTTGGATATTTGACTGGGCGGATGACCCTTGCATCCAAGAGTCTTTTTACTTCTGCCCTTGCTGCCTCTTTCCTTTCTTCTGACATTTTGCGGAGCTTTTGCTTAACTGGGCGATAACCTTGCTTTATGTTTAGGCTATGCTCGATCAAAGTTCTGTTTAGCCCCTTGAGGTCCTCTGCAGACCAAGCGAAGCTGTCAGAGTTTTCTTTGAGGAAACGGACGAGGTTGTTTTCTAACTGGGGGCCTAAGCTGGCTGAGATGAATACCTTTCTTTCGGAGTTGCCCTCAAAGAGTTGGACTTGTTTGGTTTCTTCTTTGGGTGATGCTCTTTTTTGGTCACTGATTTCTTCAGCTTCGCTTTGAAGCTTTGATACTTGATGGTTTGTTAAATTGTGCACATTGCGTTGCCCAGGTGCTACTGTTCCTTCGGCGGCTCTTGCAATGTCTTGATCTCCGTATACTGCAACGACCCCTTTTGGGACAGGAAGCTTCATGCAGAGGTATGCAGGATGGATGACGGTGTTGAAGGCATTGGTGACCCCTCGGCCAAATATTGCATTGTAAGGATAAAACATGTCAACCACGTCAAAGGTTATGTGCTCTGTTCTGCAGTTCACTTGGTCTCCGAAGGTTACTGGCAAAGATATTTTCCCAATAGCTCTTACTTGTTGACCGCCGAAACCGTATAGGGGGTTGCCAGCAGGTTGCAGGAGGTTTCTGTCAAGCTTCATGCTGTCGAAGGTTGTGGCGAACAGAATATCTGCGGAGCTTCCTGTGTCGACCAGGATCTTGGTGACTGTCCACCCTGCTAGATTAGTTTCGATCACCATAGCGTCAGTGTGAGGGTAGTCCCTTAACTTCATATCACAGGAATCGAAGGTTATTGGTGTAAGGAAAATGGACCTCGGACCATTTAACTTCGGATTTTGGTGTTTGATGAACAACATAACCAAATTGGACTAATGCGTTTGCAAGTGTTTGTTTTGTAGTCCAATAGAGTGCAAATGTGACTTGGACAAAGGCTACGTAGTGATCCGATGATCAACACCTCAAGCAAGACATTTGAAGCTAAATAGAAGACTCTCAAGATCAAGCAAAGTCCAAGGCACAAGAACGGAACTAAGACGGCGCAAGAAACCGCGAAGAAACAAAGGAAAAGGAGTGACCGGACGCTGCTTCGCAGTGACCGGACGCTGGCCTGGATGCGTCCGGTCAGTATCCTAAGTCAGCAGCGCCACGTCAAAGCGACCGAACGCTGCAACAGTCGCGATCGGACGCACCGATGCTACTGTTCCTAAGTATGACTACGTGACCGGACGCTACGACGACGACCGGACGCTGGAGCTCAGCTGAGTCCGATCGAACACAGAGAGGTTCCAGAGGCACAAAAACGCGATCGGACGCGTCCGATCGTCAGTGACCGGACTCATGCAAGAGTCCGATCAGTGCCTGTGCAGGCGGCCAACTAGCCGTTGTGAGAGACCGAACGCGTCCGGTCAGGACGTGAGTGCGTCCGGTCGATGTCTAAAAAGTGCATCTCTTTGCCCAACGGCTCTATTTGCTTGGGGCTCTATATATACCCCCATGGCCGGCCAAAACAATAGGGTTGGAGCTCAAGGAAGTATACCAAGTGCATAGACACATATTTAGTTGCTCTAGCCACCAAAGTGCTCAAGTGATATACTCGGTGATTAGTGTATGTGCTTTGCAAAGTGCTTAAGCTAGTTAGACCACCGCTTTGCGCTTGCTCTAGGTGTTAGGCCTAGTGTTTAGTGAGGTCGAAAACCTCTTATCTACCGGTGCTTGCGCGCACCGTTGTTGTACATCGGCGGGGCTTGTAGTCTTGCGAGATCACACCAACCGAGTTTGTGGTGTGGCCGCCTCCGTGTACCAAAGGGAACAAGGCCCGCGACGCTTCAGCCAAAAACTTGATAGTGAAGACGGCGGAGAGCATCCGGGAGAGGCTTTGCCACGAGTGGCTTAACCGGAGACCCACTTGCGCGTGGGGAAGACCGGAGCTATCCACGGAGTTACCCGACCGGGAGCTTGGCCCTTGCGAGGGATTCCCTGCGAGGGGCTCCAACGAGGACTAGGGGGAAGCTTGTGCGCTTCTCGATACCTCGGTAAAAATACCGGAGTCATCAACGGGAGTTTGCATCTCTATCACACTCTTTAAGCTTCCGCATTTACTTTTGTTACCTTGTTCATGTGCTTTATCTTAGGTAGCATAACTCCTTTTACGGTAGAGATAGCAAACACACTTAGCAAAACCTTAGTTGCACATTAGATAGTTTACTTTCTTGCATAGGTTTTGCTTAGGTGGAAATTAGAGGCCATAGTTTAGAGTAGAAGTTTTAAGTTGCCTAATTCACCCCCCCCCCCCTCTTAGGCGTCATGGTCCTTTCAATTGGTATCAGAGCCGGTTGGCTCTGTTGTGGACTCTTGGCTTAATTGCCTTCGAGCCGACGCCCCTAAGAGAGGTTGGGATGGATACCTCTAGGCCTCCACACTTTGACGGCACTAACTTCCCTTACTATAGTGCTAGGATGGCTTGCTTTTTAGAAGCCGTTGATCTAGGTGTTTGGAGAGTCACCCGCGACGGGATGAAACCCATTAAGAATCCCGAGAAGCCTACCGCGGGTGATGAAAAAGAAATTCATCTTAATGCTAGAGCTAAAAATTGCTTGTTTGAATCTATTAGCATGGATGTCTTTAACCAAGTTTTTACTTTGCAAACATCTCATGAAATTTGGTTAAAGCTTCATGAGCTCCATGATGGTACAAGTAATGTACATGAGCAAAAACATCACCTAACAAAAACAAGCTATGATTCCTTTAAAATGAATGAAAATGAGCTTGTTCGTGATCTGTATTCTCGTTTGAATCTAATTATCAATGAGCTCCATTCTATAGGAATTACAAAGCTAGGTGATGCGGATATTGTGAGGAAGATCATCTCCGTGCTTCCAAAGAGCAAATATGCAACCATCATCACCATCCTCCATAACATGGAGGACTTGAGCACCATGACCCCGGCCATTGTCATTGGCAAATTGGTGGCATTTGAGATGTCACGCAAGATGGGTCAAGAAGAAGCCACTTCATCAAGCAAAGATATTGCTCTCCCATGTGAGCACAAAAAGATGAAGGGCAAAAAGCAAATTGAGACAAGCTCAAGCTCCTCAAGTGAAGAAGAGGATGATGAAGATGAAGAATCAAGTGATGATGATCAAGCCTCCACCTCATCCGACTCCTCCTTAGATGAAGAAGAAACAATCAAGCTCATGAAAGGAGTGAAGAGGATGATCCGCAAGCTCAATGTCAAGGGTGTGCCCATCACCATAGAAGATTGCCTCTTCACCAATCAAAGAAGAGAGCAAAGAAAAAAGGGATGCTATAGATGTGGCAAGAAAGGGCACTTTTTGGAAGATTGTCCAAAACAAAAGCCCACACCCAAGGACAAGAAAAAGAAGGGATGCAAGGCCAAAGCGCTCACCACCATCAAGACATGGGATGATTCATCAAGTGATGATGAAGTCCAACACAAGAGGCATGGCCGCAAGCACTCATCATCAAGCTCCTCACGTATGTGCCTTATGGCACGAGGTAACACAAGCCCTATCTCTAGTGATAGTGATAGAGATAGTGATAGTGATGATGAGCTACCTTCTTACAATCAACTTGTGCAAGATAATCTCAAATATGCTAAAGCTTGCACTAGCCAACAAAAGAAAATAAATGCTTTAAAAGAAAAATTAGATAGTTCTCAACAAGCTTATAATGCCATGCTTGATCAATATGAAACTTTTTCAAACTTAAATGTTGAGCTATCTAATAAAATTGAGAAACTTGAGGCTAGTATAAGCACATATGATAGCACAAGTAGTGATGAGCAACTTGCTAAGAAAAATGAAAAACTAAAAGCAAAGTTAGCTAGCACACAAGATGCTTACAAAAGCTTGCTTGCTAAAATGGAAACTATGTGCAAGCATTGTGATGAGCTAACTAACAAAGTTGCTAATCTTGAAACCATCAGAGCAAACCCCACCGAGGCACCTAAAATTGAAAAATCAATCTTTAACATGCCTAAAAAGGATGCCTCTACTTCTTGCATTGATTTACTTAATTTAGACTCACCCATGTGCAAACAAGCTTGTGTTGAGAATGTCATTGTAGAAACATGTACACAAGAAGTTGCAATGGAGAATGAGCTACTAAAGCAAGAAGTGGCTCGCCTCACCAAGGACTTGACCCAAGCAAAAGGCAAGGGGAAGCAAACCCGAACTCATCAAGATAACACCAACAAGGGAGTGAAGAAGCTTGATGAGGAGCAAACTGTGGTTTGTTACCTTTGCCACAAGGAAGGACACAAGTCCTATGAGTGCAAGGTGAAGCATGGGGGAGAAAAGAAGAAAGAGAAAAACAAAAAGGAAACAAGCAAGCTCTCCAACACCTACACCAACAAGGTGAACAAGAAGGCCTCCACACCTTATCTTTTGAAAAAGAAGAAGAATGACAAGGTGGTGGCCATCAAGGTGAACAAGCAAGCCAACAGTGGGGCCAAACGCATTTGGGTGCCTAAAGACATCATCTCAACCATGAAGAGCACCAAAAAGGTTTGGCTCCCGAAAGGGAAGTAAGTAGTCAAGTGGACTACGGGGAATTTGGAGACTTGGCAAAATTTTGGGTGCATATCATGGGGTGCATCACATTGGACCATGTCATTGCCAAGTATGTTAGTAGGTACCTTGGACCCAAGTTCCCCCTCCCATGATAGGTAACTAGATTTAAATTCTTGCAATTACTTTCATTTGATATAATGCCTTGCAATTACTTTTAGCATCTAGTTCCTTTCATTGCCTATGTTTGCATTGGTATGTTCATATCTTTAGTCATGCAAACTAGGCTTATCATATGGTAGTTTTGCTCGGTATCATTCTCATTCTTAGAGCAATTCTACATGGTCTAAATTGGTTAGAAGCACGGCACATAGCTTCTTTTACTTTGTATTTATCCTATATGTGCCAAAGTCCAAATTATAGATAAACTACCCCAATTACCATCTTCAATTGATGTCACATTTCTTGTAATATCAATATGGAAAATGGTAGTTTGACCTTACAAGTCAATGTGCATGTCTCCCACAAGTATTCCAACTTGTATGCACACTTTTAGGGGGAGTTTATTCTACAACTTGGAAGCTTTGAGACTAACACCACTTTCAAGATTATCATGTGTGTAGTAGTCTCATTGCAAGGAAAAATGGAGTTCTCGGAGACAAGCACTATGTGTGGTGATAATTCAATTGACATCTACATGTGGTATTCCTAACCGATATCATTATGTTGATTTCAAATTGATACTCTTATATGCTTTCTCCATACATTATATAGATTAAACTCCCTTGTGCTTTAATTTGTCGGTTTTGCATATGCTTTTGCCTTACATCATATGTATGCATATACCTAGGGGGAGTTGCAGCTTATATAATGTTTCCTCTCTTGAGCTTTAAATGTCTTCCTTTTCGGTGTTTGATTCCAAAGGGGGAGAAATGTGTAGGGACCAAAATCAATCCCAAACTAAAACAAACAAAATAACCAAAATCAATTTTTCAAAAATTCTATGGTTATTTTCATAGGAATGGTTCAAAAAGAGAGGAAGTGATTTATGGAGTTAGGGGGAGCCTTAATCCATAAAGTCACACAAAAGGACTCTATGGCAAGGGCAAGATATGCTAGAATAAATATGTTTCATTTTGGTATCTTTTAAAACATCATATGATCTTGCCTTTGCATTGCATCCTAGCAAGTAGATTGCATTTTAAATTTTGTATCTTTTATTTGCTTGTTTTGGTCGTGTTGTCATCAATCACCAAAAAGGGGGAGATTGTAAGAAAAATAGACCTCGGACCATTTAACTTCGGATTTTGGTGTTTGATGAACAACATAACCAAATTGGACTAATGCGTTTGCAAGTGTTTGTTTTGTAGTCCAATAGAGTGCAAATGTGACTTGGACAAAGGCTATGTAGTGATCCGATGATCAACACCTCAAGCAAGACATTTGAAGCTAAATAGAAGACTCTCAAGATCAAGCAAAGTCCAAGGCACAAGAACGGAACTAAGACGGCGCAAGAAACCGCGAAGAAACAAAGGAAAAGGAGTGACCGGACGCTGCTTCGCAGTGACCGGACGCTGGCCTGGATGCGTCCGGTCAGTATCCTAAGTCAGCAGCGCCACGTCAAAGCGACCGAACGCTGCAACAGTCGCGATCGGACGCACCGATGCTACTGTTCCTCAGTATGACTACGTGACCGGATGCTACGACGACGACCGGACGCTGGAGCTCAGCTGAGTCCGATCGAACACAGAGAGGTTCCAGAGGCACAAAAATGCGATCGGACGCGTCCGATCGTCAGTGACCGGACTCATGCAAGAGTCCGATCAGTGCCTGTGCAGGCGGCCAACTAGCCGTTGTGAGAGACCGGACGCGTCCGGTCAGGACGTGAGTGCGTCCGGTCGATGTCTGAAAAGTGCATCTCTTTGCCCAACGGCTCTATTTGCTTGGGGCTCTATATATACCCCCATGGCCGGCCAAAACAATAGGGTTGGAGCTCAAGGAAGTATACCAAGTGCATAGACACATATTTAGTTGCTCTAGCCACCAAAGTGCTCAAGTGATATACTCGGTGATTAGTGTATGTGCTTTGCAAAGTGCTTAAGCTAGTTAGACCACCGCTTTGCGCTTGCTCTAGGTGTTAGGCCTAGGGTTTAGTGAGGTTGAAAACCTCTTATCTACCGGTGCTTGCGCGCACCGTTGTTGTACATCGGCGGGGCTTGTAGTCTTGCGAGATCACACCAACCGAGTTTGTGGTGTGGCCGCCTCCGTGTACCAAAGGGAACAAGGCCCGCGGCGCTTCGGCCGGAAACTTGATAGTGAAGACGGCGGAGAGCATCCGGGAGAGGCTTTGCCACGAGTGGCTTAACCGGAGACCCACTTGCGCGTGGGGAAGACCGGAGCTATCCACGGAGTTACCCGACCGGGAGCTTGGCCCTTGCGAGGGATTCCTTGCGAGGGGCTCCAACGAGGACTAGGGGAAGCGCGCTTCTCGATACCTCGGTAAAAATACCGTAGTAATCAACGGGAGTTTGCATCTCTATCACACTCTTTAAGCTTCCGCATTTACTTTTGTTACCTTGTTCATGTGCTTTGTCTTAGGTAGCATAACTCCTTTTGCGGTAGAGATAGCAAACACACTTAGCAAAACCTTAGTTGCACATTAGATAGTTTACTTTCTTGCATAGGTTTTGCTTAGGTGGAAATTAGAGGCCATAGTTTAGAGTAGAAGTTTTAAGTTGCCTAATTCACCCCCCCCCCTTCTTAGGCGCCACGGTCCTTTCAATTGGGATATGAGACCATCGTCCAAATTTGTGCGGTCCTTCGACGGCTACGTGGTGTACTCTTCTAGCATGCTCTTTCCTTTGCCTTTTGTTGCCATGATCTTCGTTGGAGCCCCCGGTGATGGCAAGTATTACACCGAAGGTTGATGTTGGGTTGTTGATGGTTGTCTGGGTTTGGGCTTCAGATTTGACAGGTTGGGGGGCTGGTATTGGTGGTGGTGGTGGTAAAGCGTTGCTCGCTTGTTGGTTGATTTGGGTTTGAGGAGTTGTTGGGTATGTGACAGTGTATGGTGTGTTTTGTCGTTGAGGGATGGAGGTTGGTTGATATGAGGTGTGGTTGTAGTGTGGGTGATGAGTGTAGAATGGTTGATGCGAGGGTAAGCCGTAGTTTATTGGGGTGTACTGGTATGGAGGATGGGTTGGGTTGTAGTTTGGCTTTCTGGTGTGATTGATTGTTTGGTTTTCTGCCGATGTGACTCTTTTGGATTCCTGATACTATTTTCCCTTGGCGAAGCACTCGCATTGTTTGGTGGTGTGCCCTTTTCCTGGACCACAAAAATGACAATACATTTTTGCGGGATCCTTCTGTTGGTTTCTTTGGTCAGGCGAAGGTGGGAATCCTTGCGGATTTTGGTTGCCCGAAGGCTGAGTGCCCCTTCTCTTATCTTCGAGTGGATTTGCCTTGTTGATTGCGCCAATGTTACTTTGATCTTGACGAGGGTTGTTTTCTCTCGCTTGGGGCCTCAACTGTGGTTTCTGCTGTGACCTTCGGGCGTCGGACTTTGCCCTGAAGTCCATGTCCGCTCTACAGTATCTCTCCATTGTCTCATATAGTTCTTCAATTGTGTTTGCCGGCTTCCTAGCAAACTTCGAGGAGCAGGGTCCTGGGCGCAGACCGCTTACGGCTGCGAGGATTACGGCTTCGTCAGATATCCCAGAAGTTCTTGCTCTGATTTGGATGAACCTTCGCCAGTAATCTTGCAGTGGTTCACGCTCTTATTGTTTGCAGTTGAACAGGTCAATAGGATTTGATGGGGCTGCTGTAATACCCTTGAATTTTATCCAGAGCCTGTCTCTGAGGTTGGCCCAGGAATCCACAGTTCCGGGGCGGAGGTTGCTGTACCAAGTCTGGGCAATGTCGCGAAGTATAATTATGAAGGACTTCGCCATTGTTGATTCGTCTCCCCCTGCTGCGGCCACTGCCGCTTCATAGCTCATTATGAATTGGCGAGGGTCAGTGAGTCCATCATAACGGGGCAGATTTTGTGGATTGTAGCATGGTGGGCAGGGTTGGGTTTGCAGTATCTGGGAGAGTGGTGATCTTGGGTTGTAGGGCATCTGGTGTTGTTGGGCCCTCCGCTGAATGCAAAAGTTTGGCTCTCACTCTTCTGGGTAAAGTTGGCAAAAATTTGGTGGTGGTGGGGGTGGTGGTGGCTGACGGGCGTTGCCCTGACCCAACTCCTCATTCCCCTCTTGAAGTGGCGGCATTTTCCTATCATTCCAACCCTCGGCTTCGGCCTCAGCTGCCGCAAGGGACTCCTCCATTCGGCGAAGCTGTTCCCTTGCTTCATCCGCCTTTTGCCTGATGGCGCGCAGCCGGTTGTGCCTTTCGAGCTGGTCTAGGCGCCTTTTCTTTTCCTGCAATTCGGCTTGAAGCCTGTCCAAGGCCTCGAGGCCCAACTCCTCTTCATCTCCTCTTCCACCTTCTCCGAAGGTGTGCGGGTGTGGCTGTGATACTAGCCGAGTGTGAGGGCCCGGGACCTCTGTCCCTGGAGTAACTTCTTCTTCTCCCGAGGGTTCCACATTTTCTTCCACGGGTTGAACCGTCACCGTAGCCTCTATGGTTGTGCGATGGTCTCTGGTTGAGGATGCTCTTCTGTTTCCGGCCATCATGAACTTCGATCCGCACGGACGGCGCCAAACTGTTGGAAACACACTTGCCTTACCCTCGCACACGTGCAGGGGAGTGGCGAAGGTGGCCGATCGTCAAAACCAAACGCGAAGGTACAGGAACAGTGGTGCTGTAGCTCTATTCCCCAAAAAACTGTGTCCATTACACTGTTCATCCCCTGGTATTTATAGGGAATACCAAGGGACACTGACCAAATTACAAAAGGGTACAAGAAAGATTCCTTTACGCTGTACAACGAAAGGGCAAAATTGTACAAACACAGACGGTGCAGAAACCCTAGTTAGCCTTCCCTATGTCCGCCGCCGCCCGGCTTGCGCTCACCCTCGCGGGGACGCGAGGGTTGACCTCCGGCTTGTGGAAACATCCCTCCAGTCACGAGTTCCGCGTCCGCTCGCCACCTGTTGAGCCTAAGCCTCCTAGCGAAGTTGTGCGGGACGCGCGAGGGTTGCTTCCAGTGCTCTTCACGCCTCTTTCCTGCAAGAACCGTTAAAACATCCCGAGGGTCGAGCCAGTATTCGAAGGTTAGAAAGGTGACTCGAGGGACTCAACAAATAACAAGGGTTTTCACGAAGGTACGCAGGGCGCACGAGGGTCGTTTTCTGTGTCAGCCTGCATGACGTCACTGCCGAGGGTTCCTTCCCCCAACAGAAGCTCAGCCTCCGGGACGCAGACTAGGCTAAAAACATGACCAAGAAAGCGCCGCTCCTCGGGTCCACTGCAAATGACAAGAGCGAAGGTCAGGACTAGTAAATAGCTCTGTATCAGGATCCAAAACACCCACCTTGTTCGCAAAGTGGTGGAGATTGCCATGACTCGCGTCGCCATAAGGCCTCTTGTCGGGGTTCCTCTCAACCTCGGTGTCCACCGGAGCTTCCGTACCATCAACCCAAACATGTGACCCGACGTAACAAGGGACCGCAGCATGCAGCGGACTTGCAACCTCGAGGCCACGCAACTCTTCGTCCAAATCGATAGTGGCAACAACCTCGACTGAAGGAGTGTTAACTATTTTTTCTTGACCCTCGTCCCCTGAGCTCCCTCCACTCGAGCGCCACTGCCGGAGGTGCTAGACTCATCGTCAGACGAACTATCCGTCCGACCTTCGCCCAAAGGCTCCGATTCTTCTTCTTCTCTCTCTTCCTCCTCAGAAAACACCTCGTCATCTAAATTTTGGATTAGAGCGCCGATGCCACCGATGCGAGGCACATTAGCACGGCCACCCGAGCCACTAACAGCAGCACCGCGAACACTAGCGGCACAGGCTCGGGACGAGGAGGAGGAACCAACGGCCGCAGCTGACGCAACAACAACCTTCGAAGCCAGCACTTTGGCATGACTGCTACCCCCGTGCCCGCGGCCGCGACCTCTCTTAGGTGTAGGATCAACATCTACGTCAGCCTTAGACGAACGCTTCCGTTTTTTTGGGGCGGCCTCGCTCGACGGGACCGGTCAATCGGGATAAGGAACGCCAAGCATAACGAAAAGCCGATTTACACGGCCGCCATCGCCAAGTGAGGAATGGATCACCTTCACCTCTGTTGTGCTAAGTTTCCCAACGAGGTCCTCAACCCCTTAGATGAACACTGTCATGTAGGGCCGGACCTACACCAGGCGTCGTCGCGCTAGGGACACTCGTCGCGGTGCAGAGCGCGCAGATCGCATGCGCGAGGGACAGTCCCAGCCATCCACGGTTGCAGGTCGCATGCGCGAGGGACAGTCCCAGCCGTTCACGGTTGGCTAGGAGGAAAGATAGAGTTAGTTGCTATTTTTAGTCCTTAATTCTAGGAGCCGATTGGTTGGCCAAAGGCCTTATATATTTGTACCGTGACATTGGAAAAGATTAAGAAAAATATTGCCATCTAATCTCTCTCTCATCTATACCAAAGCCTGCGGTAGAGAGGCAAAACCTCGCCGGAGAAGACGGATCATGACTACGAGCTACGTAGACGAGGTCCTGCTATCCGAGGGTTTGAGGCCCTTGACAACTTGGTATCACGATCCCGACGATCCTCTCCGTCGCGCTCCTCTTCCCCACCACCAGCAGCCGCTGAAAGGTCCTTGTTTGGTTTTGGTAATTGAGTGACAACTTAGGTGGACTAATATGTGTTTAAAGTGAATTACACAGGTGATTAGTCCACAGGTGATCATGTGTGAGCAACATATGCCATAGAGGAGAAATGGCTTGGAGGATGTTGAAATGCTCATGCATGAAGATGAAGAAGGAGCTTAATGCATATGTGACATGACATGTGGTCATATGGCTAAGATGAAGAAGATCAAGGCAAGACTTGGCTTGATGGACCGGTTGCGAAGGTGAAGGGCAAGTTGAGGCTTTGAAGCCGTTGGTACCGAGTGTCGGGAGGCTTAAGCAAGACTTGGCGCCGAAGGACCGAAGCGATGGTGAAGAGCAAGTGATGTCAAGATCGATGGACCATGGAGGCCATGTGATGATATGAAGTGGATCATATCATTTGAAGATAGGTTGGTGCATGTGTTGCATCAACACCGAAGGAGATGGAATGGAATGCGCAAGGCAAAGGTATATTTGTAGGGCATTTCATTTCACCGGTCATAGGTGTGTAGAGAAGATTATGACCGGGTTTAGGATAGATGGCCGTACTATTAAGAGGAGCAAACTTGTTTGCATATCGGTCATCTAGTGCCACTTGAGCGATCTAACTTTGCGATGTTACTAAGATCGAGTGGCGTGGTGAGAGCAAGTGAAAATCCTTTGAAAATTGTTTGTGAAAATGCTAACACACATGCACATGATGTTGTACACTTGTTGGTGTTAGCACATTTGCAAAGGAGAAGTTGTTGGAGTTGGTTTGGATCAACTCGGAGATGAAAATGAAGTTTTCTGTGTGTTGTCGGTGGTACCGACCCTGGGTTGTCGGTGGTACCGCCCAAGGATGCAGCGCGCAGACCTCTCTGGACCGAAGCGGTTTTGGCCTGGCGGTGGTACCGCCATTACCTCGGTACTACCGCCGGCGGTGGTACCGACCGGATGGTCGGTGGTACTGTGGCCCTGAGGAGTCTCGCGAGGCTCTCTGTTGTTTTCGAAAATAGCTTGCCGGTAGTACCGCCATTACCTCGGTACTACCGCCCGCGGTGGTACCGACCTATGGCCGGTAGTAACCAAGTTTGCGGAGCTCTCTGGTTTGAGTTGAAAATGGCCTGGCGGTAGTACCGCCATTACCTCGGTACTACCGCCCGCGGTGGTACCGACGCAAGGTCGGTAGTGGCTGTTTTTTCGCAGAGCTCTCTGGTCGCGGCGATTTTGGCCTGGCGGTAGTACCGCCATGACCTCGGTACTACCGACCTCGGAGGAACCGACCAGGGGTCGGTGGTTTGCCTAAATCTGCGCGATGTGAGGTAACGGCTAGTTTGACTAAGCCGGTAGTACCGCCCAGGAGGGGTCGGTACTACCGACCGGAGCGCAGAATGCCCAGTGAAGGGGCATAACGGCTAGTTGGCCATTGAGGCTATATATAGTCGTTGAGGCCGGCTTTGGGCCGTGGGTTGGAGCACTCCAAAGCCTTGGTGGCTTGTGTGGATGTGCTTGGGAGCCCTCTAACACACATATGCTTTATTGCTCATCCGATTGTGTGAGAGAGTGATCCTAGTGCGTTGCTTTGAGAGATAGCATCGAGTGGCACTAGGTGTTCGAGTTGCAAGCCGGTGGTGCTTATTACTCTTGGAGGTTGCCACCTCCTAGACGGCTTGGTGATCGAGTCTCCGTCGTGAAGCCCGCGTGAAGATTGTGCGTGGCTCCGGAGAAGGATTGTGAGGGGCATTGTGCTCGCCCCGCGGGGATCGCGAAGAGCAACTCTAGTGGATTGCGCGTGTCATTGAGTTACCCTCACTTGTGGGTGAGTTCTTGCGGCGCTCGAGTGTCGAGCTAGGTGTGGTGCCTATTAGCCGCCGAACTACCAAAGTGTGTGGTCGACACAACGGGGACTAGCTTGGTGGCAACCAAGTGAACCTCGGGGAAAAATCACCGTGTCAACATTGTCTACTCTTCTCGGTGGTTTGCAATCTCCTTACACAAGCTTGTATTTACTTTCATACATATTGTGCTTGTGTAGCTATCTTGCTTGTGTAGCATAGAGTTGATCCCATGAGTGACTAGTTGACTTGTAGTCTTGCTAGTCACATTGCTTAGTTTGTGTAGCTAAGTTGAGCTCTCTAATTTGGCTTGTGTAGCCTTGTTATTGAGCATTGCTAGTGAGCTTAGGCTTCGCGCTTTTGCTTAGTGGCTTGTGTAGGAGCTCCCTCGTGCTTAAAGTACTAGTTGCATAGGATTGTGTGACCTTGCTTCTAGAATTGGTTAGGTGAGCTTTAGCTAGCCCGACACCTTATTTGCATTGTTTAGGATCTTTTATAAGGTGTCATAGAGTATAAGTAGAGGGGTGTAGTCTTGGCTAGACCGATAGTTTTAATTCCGCATTTATTTCGGTTAGCCGGTGCGATTAATTTTAAAAAGGACTATTCACCCCCCCTCTAGTCCGCCATCTCGACCCTTCAATTGGTATCGGAGCAAGGTCTCTCATTTGTGGTCTTCACCGACCCGAGAGGATGGCGTCTAGTGGGCTAGATGATGTGTGTGATACACATATTTTTGATGGCACACACTTTGCACAATGGAAACACCATATGCTTGATCATTTTCGTGCAAAGGGGCCAAAGTTTTGGTGGATTATCACTAGTGGTCTCACTCATGTTTTGGACCATAGAAATCTCACCAAAGCTCAAAAGGATCTCTTTGAACTTGATGCAAATGCTTATTGTTATCTAATGGATGCATTGAGTTTTGAGTTGTTTTATAAGATCAACTCCAAAGGGACCGCCCATGAGATGTGGGAATCCATCAAGACCACCTTCGGTGATCCCTCCACGTTTGATGATGGCAAGTTCATAAAGGAGGATGAACCGGTGGTACATGAGGATGTTGAGCATGACCGCAACATAGTTGTTGTGGAAGATTGCTCCACCTCATGTTCAAGTGATGCAATCAATGAAAATACTTCAAGCACACTTGACAAGATGGAAGATGATGCCTCAAGTGATGCAAGTGATGATTCAACCTCAAGCACACTTGATGGTAATGATGGCTCATGCTCGGGCGATGATCGTGATACTACTACAAGCCCATCGCCACATTGCTTCATGTCACAAGGTGACACCAAGGTATTTAATGCAAATGTGGTTGATCATGTTGATTCATATGATGAGCTTGTTAGTAGACTTGCTAGCATGACCATGTCTTTAGAAAATGAGAAAAATAAAACAATGAAATTAACAAATGAAAACTCATTTCTAAAGAACTCATGTGAAGAACATAAGCGCTTACTTGATGTTCTTAAAGCTTCACATGATGATTTAATTGAAAAGTATGGCTCTCTCATTAAGGAGCTTTCAAAGAAAATTAAAAATAATGAGAGCTCATCACATGGATCAAATGATCAATTGCAAAATGTTGCTAACCCATGTGATGTAGGCAAGAAGAATGTATCCACCTCTTGTGATGATTTAATATCTATGCCATGTTCTTCACATATAGATGCTTGTTCTACTTCTATGTCTTGTGAGACTAACCTTTTGAAGGAGAACAATGAGCTCAAACTTGAAGTGAAGAACTTGAGCAACAAGTTAGAGAGGTGGTGTAAATCAAAGGTCACCTATGAGCACATAATGAAGAATCAAAGAAGCTATGGTGACAAGAGTGGCATTGGCTTCAACAAGAGCAATGTCAAAGGCAAGAGATGGGGCAAGAGAAGACATGAAAGAGAAATGAAGAAGCAAGAACAAGAAAAGCTATCTCATTTCATGTGCTATCAATGCCATGAGATGGGACATCTTGCAAAGGCTTGCCCCAACAAGAAGAAGCCCCAAGCTCAAATCAAGAACAACCATCATGATGGTGACTTGATGAAGAAGAAGAAAACAAGAAGGGGCGGAAGAGCAAGGCATCCAACTCATATCCATGATGCCAAGATGATGATGAGCAAGAATGAAGAAAAGAAGAAAGATTTGGCTCACATCAAATGCTACAAGTGTGGTGACATGGGACACTTTGCCTCGAAGTGTCCTAACAAGCTTGAGAAGAAGGCTCAAGCAACTCATGAGAGGCAAGGCAATGAGAAGCAACAAATGAGCAAAGAAGAGAAGGCTCAATCCAAGAGAAGTTGCTACTCATGCCGGGAAAGGGGACACATGGCTCATTCATGTCCCCTAGGTATGACTTCTAAGCCTATTTCAATTGATGATAATATTATGCTTAGAAAGGATGAAAATGGTACCTCTAAGGATACTATTGCAACTCATCCCGCTACTCATACTAAGGCTATGCCTAAGTATGTTGCTGCTAACTTGAGAGGACCCAAACTAGTTTGGGTACCATCAAAAAGTGGATGATTGTGTGTAGGTACCATGGCATTGGAGACTTGATTCAATTGATTTCATATTGTTCATTATATGATTGAGTCAAGTAATGAAGCTTAGTGATATCCAAACCCAATGCCAAGTCAAGTCAAGTGAAGTCCAAATGTGCTACAACATACAAGTGTCACATTCTAGTTGTGGTGATCTTATTGGAATTATTTGAAGGCTTGCAATCAAATTGAGTAGAAGCTTGCTATTGGATGATCATGATTTACAAAGGTATATTTCTAGTTGATCATATTCATTTGGGTGCATATGAGTTAATTGAATTGGATATATATGCATATGTTGCTTGCTATAAGGTGATTGAATGGATAAATTGCTTAGTGATCAAGTTTTGAGTTAGTTTGATTGGATATGTTCATGAGACTTCTTTTAGTAAGTGGTTTGAATGGATATATGTCTTGTGTTGATGTTCAAACAAGTTTAGCTCAAGTTTGATTCAAATTGGTAGAGTATAGCTCAATTGCTCAAAGTTGTCAAAAATCTGAAATCTGAGCTAGCTGTGATAATAGCCATGTTTGAATGATCAAATCTATTTGGATTGGCTTGAAATTTGGTACACATGCTCTACACTTGTGATATTAGTCGCTGTGCAAAATTCATGATTATTGGATAAGATGTACTTTGGTTTTGGAGTAGATCTTGTCAACTATTGTGCAGCAGTTTTCAGCATGTAGTACTATGGAAAGAATTGAAATCTGGTAGCAATCTAGAAAGCCAATGAAGCTCAAATTTTTATGGCTGCTAGAACACTTAGAGAGGCACATCTCCACCAAATTTCATAGTCATTAGACTTATATTTTGGGAGATAAGCATGTTTCTTTGAGAAGGACAGAATCTGCCAGAAAAGTGACAAATATTGGATTGATTTAGAGTCACTTTGATTGAAAGGCCCTCAAGTTGGAATCATGTTTATAAAGTGGTTGAGGGACCTATGTTTGGTTTTGAGATGAGCTAGAAGTATGGCAAATATGAGTACAAGTTCATGTGATTGGGAAGTGTATTTGGCACACATTTGGTACTCAAATTGAAGATCAAGACCAACATCAAGATGAAGATAAAGATCAAGCTCTAGTATCAAATTGAAGATCATTTGGAAGAAAGAAAAGGACTCAAAGAGGAATTCAAAGTCACATTTTCAAGAAGAGTTTAATTGGATCAATCAAACAAGGTCAATTCAAGTGAGTATCAAGGATGGTTCTTTGGAGAGAGGTCACTTCTCCCTTTTGTAGGGGCTTGCCGCCTTTGGTAGGTTAACCAAGTATGATACTTGGAAGGCTAATATGGAAGTGGTGATTCAAAGGATATTTGAGATGCTTAGTTGAAGCAATGAAAGGATTGACCAAGCAAAGCAAGCAACATGCAAGATAGTAAAGCAAATCATGACAATTCAAGTGGTATTCATATGCAAGCTATGTTCAAATGAAGAAGCAAGCCAACCACAACAAGATAGCGCACTTAATCATATGAGTGAAGATTTGTTCTATCAATTGGTATATATTGGTCTTCACCATGGACTTCACATTGCTATTTGGAGCTTAATTGGAATCAAATGACTATCCTCTACTCCAAGATAGCAAAGGTATCATTGTAATGTGCATGATCATATTCATCCCTTACTAGTATGCGGTTAGTGCATATAGTACATGCTCAATAGGATCATGCATAACAATTGAAAAGTTTAAATTCATAGCCTACCACTATTGCTTGATTGACTATATGATCTAGTGGATAGTATGTGAATTTGTTCATGAGCTAGTGAACCCAAGTACTTGATCTAGAAGATGAACATTCAAGTGTCTAATTCAACATGAGTAAGATAACCATTGAAAGATGTGTGAAGAAGCTTACTCTAGAGCAAACCGAGTTAGATATCTTATGCAATATTGCCTAGTTCAAGTCACAAATAAGAAGCTCATGAAGACGACAAGAGTTCAAGAAGAAGATAATAATGCAAATGGATATCAAGTTAAACTTTTTATTCAAGTGGTATCCTACAAGACTTCAAGTGGTCCTCAACTTTAAGTGATCAAATCAAGCAAAGATCCATCACCAACAAAAGCTCAAGCTTATCAAGTGGATGACCCATGCTATGACATAGGGAAGGTGCCCCACCTATTGGTATCAAGGTCAAAGATCCTACACATGGTATCATTCCAACACATATGGTGGTGTCCATCAAAAATGAAGACTCAAGTATCATCCATCTACCCTAGTGTCACCCTTTGTGAGAAAAGAGCATACCTTTTATGGTCATTGATGACAAAGGGGGAGAAGTTATGGAAAAGATATGTCAATTATGATATGTCAAGGACAAAGAGGGAGAAAAGAAGATGGACATGGATCAAGAGGGAGCAAGATTGAAGGAACAAAATTCTTGGACAATGAGAGCACACAAGTAGGGGGAGCAAGCTCATGAACTTGGTTGTTGCATTTGATATGTGCATAATCATGTGCTTGCTTGCATTGCATAAGTTTTAAAATTTTATATGCATGCTTGTGTGGTGTATGCTAGTTATAGGATTTAATTGATGAATTGATAACTAGCATGCATAGGTTAATAGCTAGACTTGTGCTTTTAATGCAAAACTAGACCCTTGCTATTAATGTTGATCTCACGGGGTTTTCTAGTTTTTATGATGTCTAGCTACTCTTCGATGCTAAGGATGAATCAAAATGTGGTATGCACGCTTCAAAGGTAAAATTTCATCATGTATACCTTAGCATCACTTAGTAGTGCTAACACTCCCACAAATTTCATATTTATGCATGTGTGCAAGCTTGAAACCAAACCATTTGAGCACACATGTAGGGGGAGTTAACACTACAAAGTCGGATTGTATGGTGCTTATCCAAATTCTCGTATATGGTCTTAATGTTGGATAAGTAACATAGAATCCAAAGGAGCTTAATTTCCATATCTTTGTAGAGTTGTCATCAATTACCAAAAAGGGGGAGATTGAAAGGTCCTTGTTTGGTTTTGGTAATTGAGTGACAACTTAGGTGGACTAATATGTGTTTAAAGTGAATTACACAGGTGATTAGTCCACAGGTGATCATGTGTGAGCAACATATGCCATAGAGGAGAAATGGCTTGGAGGATGTTGAAATGCTCATGCATGAAGATGAAGAAGGAGCTTAATGCATATGTGACATGACATGTGGTCATATGGCTAAGATGAAGAAGATCAAGGCAAGACTTGGCTTGATGGACCGGTTGCGAAGGTGAAGGGCAAGTTGAGGCTTTGAAGCCGTTGGTACCGAGTGTCGGGAGGCTTAAGCAAGACTTGGCGCCGAAGGACCGAAGCGATGGTGAAGAGCAAGTGATGTCAAGATCGATGGACCATGGAGGCCATGTGATGATATGAAGTGGATCATATCATTTGAAGATAGGTTGGTGCATGTGTTGCATCAACACCGAAGGAGATGGAATGGAATGCGCAAGGCAAAGGTATATTTGTAGGGCATTTCATTTCACCGGTCATAGGTGTGTAGAGAAGATTATGACCGGGTTTAGGATAGATGGCCGTACTATTAAGAGGAGCAAACTTGTTTGCATATCGGTCATCTAGTGCCACTTGAGCGATCTAACTTTGCGATGTTACTAAGATCGAGTGGCGTGGTGAGAGCAAGTGAAAATCCTTTGAAAATTGTTTGTGAAAATGCTAACACACATGCACATGATGTTGTACACTTGTTGGTGTTAGCACATTTGCAAAGGAGAAGTTGTTGGAGTTGGTTTGGATCAACTCGGAGATGAAAATGAAGTTTTCTGTGTGTTGTCGGTGGTACCGACCCTGGGTTGTCGGTGGTACCGCCCAAGGATGCAGCGCGCAGACCTCTCTGGACCGAAGCGGTTTTGGCCTGGCGGTGGTACCGCCATTACCTCGGTACTACCGCCGGCGGTGGTACCGACCGGATGGTCGGTGGTACTGTGGCCCTGAGGAGTCTCGCGAGGCTCTCTGTTGTTTTCGAAAATAGCTTGCCGGTAGTACCGCCATTACCTCGGTACTACCGCCCGCGGTGGTACCGACCTATGGCCGGTAGTAACCAAGTTTGCGGAGCTCTCTGGTTTGAGTTGAAAATGGCCTGGCGGTAGTACCGCCATTACCTCGGTACTACCGCCCGCGGTGGTACCGACGCAAGGTCGGTAGTGGCTGTTTTTTCGCAGAGCTCTCTGGTCGCGGCGATTTTGGCCTGGCGGTAGTACCGCCATGACCTCGGTACTACCGACCTCGGAGGAACCGACCAGGGGTCGGTGGTTTGCCTAAATCTGCGCGATGTGAGGTAACGGCTAGTTTGACTAAGCCGGTAGTACCGCCCAGGAGGGGTCGGTACTACCGACCGGAGCGCAGAATGCCCAGTGAAGGGGCATAACGGCTAGTTGGCCATTGAGGCTATATATAGTCGTTGAGGCCGGCTTTGGGCCGTGGGTTGGAGCACTCCAAAGCCTTGGTGGCTTGTGTGGATGTGCTTGGGAGCCCTCTAACACACATATGCTTTATTGCTCATCCGATTGTGTGAGAGAGTGATCCTAGTGCGTTGCTTTGAGAGATAGCATCGAGTGGCACTAGGTGTTCGAGTTGCAAGCCGGTGGTGCTTATTACTCTTGGAGGTTGCCACCTCCTAGACGGCTTGGTGATCGAGTCTCCGTCGTGAAGCCCGCGTGAAGATTGTGCGTGGCTCCGGAGAAGGATTGTGAGGGGCATTGTGCTCGCCCCGCGGGGATCGCGAAGAGCAACTCTAGTGGATTGCGCGTGTCATTGAGTTACCCTCACTTGTGGGTGAGTTCTTGCGGCGCTCGAGTGTCGAGCTAGGTGTGGTGCCTATTAGCCGCCGAACTACCAAAGTGTGTGGTCGACACAACGGGGACTAGCTTGGTGGCAACCAAGTGAACCTCGGGGAAAAATCACCGTGTCAACATTGTCTACTCTTCTCGGTGGTTTGCAATCTCCTTACACAAGCTTGTATTTACTTTCATACATATTGTGCTTGTGTAGCTATCTTGCTTGTGTAGCATAGAGTTGATCCCATGAGTGACTAGTTGACTTGTAGTCTTGCTAGTCACATTGCTTAGTTTGTGTAGCTAAGTTGAGCTCTCTAATTTGGCTTGTGTAGCCTTGTTATTGAGCATTGCTAGTGAGCTTAGGCTTCGCGCTTTTGCTTAGTGGCTTGTGTAGGAGCTCCCTCGTGCTTAAAGTACTAGTTGCATAGGATTGTGTGACCTTGCTTCTAGAATTGGTTAGGTGAGCTTTAGCTAGCCCGACACCTTATTTGCATTGTTTAGGATCTTTTATAAGGTGTCATAGAGTATAAGTAGAGGGGTGTAGTCTTGGCTAGACCGATAGTTTTAATTCCGCATTTATTTCGGTTAGCCGGTGCGATTAATTTTAAAAAGGACTATTCACCCCCCCTCTAGTCCGCCATCTCGACCCTTCAGCCGCTCCACCACCAGCCTTCGCGCAGTCCCCCGCATCATCGTCTGTCGCGTCGTGTTCTGCTCCAGCCATGGGCGACTCCACCAACCTCAAGTCCCTGGCTGAGGCCCTCAAGTCGCTCCAAGAGACCATCGCGGCCAACGCCAAGGCCATCGCCGTGCTCACCTCCGACCGCTCTGCTTCGTTGGGCGCCAAGCCGGGCTCCGGTGAGTACCACAACGACCGACCACCAAAGTTCCAGAAGATGGATTTTCCACGGTACGACGGCAAGTCCGACCCGCTGATCTTCATCAACCGCTGTGAATCCTTCTTCCACCAGCAGCGCATCATGGAGGATGAGAAGGTCAGGATGGCGTCATACAACCTTGAAGAGGGTGCCCAGTTATGGTACATGCAGGTACAACAAGATGAGGGCACGCTATCTTGGTGGTGTTTCACCGAGCTTTTAAACCTGCGTTATGGACCACTGCTTCGCTCTGCCCCGCTGTTCGAGTTGGCAGATTGCCGGTGCACGGGTACGGTGGCGGAATACCAGGACTGCTTCCAGGCCCTCCTAGCGCGCACGGGGTGACTCGACGAGGCACAACGCGTACAACTCTTCACGGGAGGTCTCCTGCCCCCGCTGAGCCTCGCTGTCCAGATTCAAAACCCACAGTCCATTGCGACGGTCATGAGCTTAGCACGATAGATGGAATTGATGGCGCAGTACACCATCTCCTCGCCCAAGACTGCAGCCCGGGGACTTCTGTCGGGCCCTCCGCCACGTCACGCACTTTCGGCTCCAGCAGCGCCCAAGGTTGCCCCCCCCGACTTTCACCATCGATGGACGCCCCGTCAAGCGCCTTTCCCAGGCGGAACAAGAGGAGCGTCGTTGCCTTGGTTTGTGCTACAACTGTGACGAAAAGTACAGACGCGACCACAACAGGGTGTGCAAGCACCTCTTCCTCTTGGATGGCGCCATGGAGGTCGACGATGCTGATGACGATGCGGCCACCGAGGACGAGGCCGTCGAGGAGGCACCAGCCTACTCCCTCCACACCGTGGCGGGCGTCCGTGCCCATGACTCCCTCCAGTTCCGCGTTCTGGTGGGTGGCGTGCCACTGATCGCCCTCTTCGACACCGGCTCAACACACAATTTCATCTCAGAGGGCGCAACACAGCAAACTGGGCTGCCCATCTAGAGCCGCGCGCCCGCGCCTCACTGCAACGGTGGCCAACGGCGAGCGCGTCTCCTGCTCTGGCGTGCTACGTTGCGCTGCGTTCACCATCGAGGGGGCACCGTTCGCTACAGACCTCTTCGTCATGACGCTGGCGGGCTACAATGTGGTCCTCGGGACCCAGTGGATGACCGGTCTGGGGCCCCTCACCTGGGACTTCACCGCCGGTACGTTGTCCTTCGTGCACCAGAGCAAGGTGGTCTACTAGCGAGGCGTCGATGGGACGGACTCGCCCTCCCTCGTCGTCACCAACACGGGAGCGCCGGCCTCCAGTGGCCCGACCATGGAACATCCGTTGCTGGACGCGGTTCTAGCCACCTTCGACGACGTGTTCGCGGAATCCCGTGGACTACCGCCCCAGCGTGGTCGTGACCATGCCATCCACCTCCTGCCGGGCGCGCCGCCGGTTGCTGTTCGCCCATACCGGTACCCGGTCGCGCACAAGGACGAGTTGGAGCGGCAATGTGCCGCCATGATGGAGCAAGGCCTCATCCATCGCAACACGTTGACGTTCTCGTCCCCCGTCCTCCTCATCAAGAAAACCGATGGATCGTGGCGATTCTGCATCGACTACAGAGCCCTAAACGCCATCACCGTCAAGGACGCGTACCCGATTCAGGTGGTTGATGAACTGCTGGATGAGTTGCACGGCACCAAGTTCTTCACCAAGCTTTTGGTGATGCCAAGTCCTCCGCTTGGGCTACCACCAGGTCCGCATGAGCCCCGCTGACATCGCCAAGATGGTGTTCCGCAATCATGACGGCCTTTACGAGTTTTTGGTGATGCCATTCGGGCTATGCAACGCTCCCGCCACGTTCCAGGCCCTGATGAACGACATCCTGCATGTCTTCCTCCACCGGTTTGTCCTTGTGTTTTTTGATGACATCCTCATCTACAGCTCCACCTGGGTGGACCACTTGCGTCACCTCCACGCCGTCCTCCTTGTACTACGACAACACCGGCTCTTCGTCAAGCGCTCTAAGTGCGCTTTCAGCGTCGACTCCATCTCCTACCTCGGCCACATCATTAGCGCTGCGGGAGTTACCATGGACCCAACCAAGGTGCAGGCGGTCATGGACTGGCCCCAGCCACGTTCGACACGCGGGGTCTAGGGCTTCCTCGGATTAGCAGGCTACTACCACAAATTCGTCCACGACTACGGCCTCATCGCGGCGCCACTTATGGCGCTCAACAAGAAGGACGAGTTCAGTTGGACCGCAGAGGCTGTAGCGGCGTTCCTGGCGCTCAAGCGCGCCGTCACCACCTCAGCCCCGGTTCTCGCCTTACCGGACTTCAACAAGTCGTTCATCATCGAGTGCGACGCATCCACGTACGGGTTCGGCGCGGTACTCCTCTAGGACAAGCACTCACTGGCCTTCTTTAGCCGGCTCGTGGCACCTCATCATCGCGCCCTCGCTGCTGACGAGCGGGAGCTGATCAGCCTTGTCCTCGCCATTCGTCATTGGCGGCCATACCTATGGGGTCGTCGGTTCATGGTACACACCGACCACTTCAGCCTCAAGTATCTCCTCGACCAGCGCCTGGCGACCATCCCACAGCACCACTAGGTGGGCAAACTCCTCGGCTTTGACTTCACAGTGGAGTACAAGCCGGGCACCTCCAACACCGTGGCGGATGCACTGTCCCGCCGCGACACTGAGGATGGGGCGGTGCTTTGCTGTTTCGGCGCCCTGCTTCGACTACATCACGCGACTTCATCAAGCTCAGTCCACAGATCTCGCCCTCGTTGCAACTCGTGACACGATCCTGGCTGGATCCCGGGGAGCGCTGTGGGGTCTGTGCGACGACATGGTCACCTTTGACTCCCGCCTCTACATTCTGCCGTTGTCCTCCCTGCTCCAAGAGGTGTTGGCGGCCGTACACGAGGACGACCACGAGGGGTGCAACGTACCCTGCATCGGCTTCGCCGCGACTTCCACTTCCCCGATATGCGTCGCATGGTCCAGGACTTCGTTCGCGCTTGCGACACCTGCCAATGGTACAAATTTGAGCACCTCCACCTGCCAGCCTTCTGCTACCCCTGCCGGTCCTGACGGCGGTGTGGACGGACATCAGCCTCGACTTCGTGGAGGCTCTTCCCCGTGTGGGTGGGAAGTCAGTGATCTTGATGGTGGTGGACCGCTTCAGCAAGTATTGTCATTTTATCCCTTTGGCTCACCCATATTCTGCAGAGTCCGTGGCACAGGCTTTCTTCACGGACATCGTTAATCTTCATGGTGTTCCCCAGTCCATGGTGTCGGACCAGGACCCCTTATTCAGCTCCACATTTTTGAGGGAGCTCATGCAGTTCATGGGCACCAAGCTGCATATGACAACCGCCTTCCACCCCCAGTCTGATGGCCAAACCGAGGTGGCAAACCACGTCATCATCATGTACCTACGTTGCTTCACCGGCGATTGACCACGACAATGGGTGCACTGGCTTCCATGGGCGGAGTACGTCTACAACACCGCCTACCAGACGTCGTTGCGGGACACACCCTTCCGGGTGGTCTACGGCCGTGACCCACCCACCATTAGGTCTTATGAACCGGGTGAGACTCGCGTGGCTGCAGTCGCGCGGAACATGGCGGACCGGGAGGAATTCTTGGTGGACGTCCGCTATCGCCTGGAGCAGGCACAGGCCATCCACAAGAAGCACTACGACAAGCTGCACCACCCAGTCTCCTATGCCGTGGGCGATTTGGTGCTCCTGCGCCTCCGGCATCGCGCCCCGGCCTCCTTACCCCAAGTCACCAAGGGCAAGCTGAAGCCCCGATACTACGGACCATACCACATCGTCGAGCTCATCAACCCCGTTGCTGTTCACCTCGAGCTGCCTCCGCGTGCCAAGCTGCATGATGTGTTTCATGTGGGGCTCGTCAAGAAGTTTGTGGGGCCAGTTCCGGCTGCTCCACCTGCATTGCCGGCCATCCATCATGGCGCCGTCGAGCTGGAACCAGAACACATCGTCCGCTCGTGCCTCGTCGCGGTGTTCCACAAGTACTCGTCCACTGGAAGGCAGAAACCAGCAGCTTCAGCCACATGGGAGGACCTCGACGTCTTCCGGGAGCACTATCCGGCGTTCCAACTCGAGAACGAGCTGGCTCTCGAGGGGGGAGAGATGTCATGTGGGGCCAGGACCTACACCAGGTGGCGTCGTGCTAGGGACGCTCGTCGCGGCGTAGATCGCGCAGATTGCATGCACGAGAGACAGTCCCAGCCGTCCACGGTTGGCTAGGAGGAAAGATAGAGTTAGTTGCTATTTTTAGTCCTTAATTCCAGGAGCCGATTGGCTGGCCAAAGGCCTTATATATTTGTATCGTGACATTGGAAAGGATTAAGAAAAATATTGCCATCTAATCTCTCTCTCATCTATACCATAGCCTGCGGCAGAGAGGCAAAACCTCACCGGAGAAGACGGATCGCGACTATGAGCTATGTAGTCGAGGTCCTGCTATCCGAGGGTTTGAGGCCCTTGATAAACACACTCCAAATATTTTTCAACTCCCCTCTTATGGTTAGGGAACTTCTTCATCACGGACTCCCAGATCTTGTTTACATCCAAATCCGGTTTCTTGAGCCCTTTTTTCTCATAATGAGGATCATCCACAACTTGGAACCAAGCATGTTTCCGACTAAGAGGGTAAACCTTTGCACGACAGAACTCCTCCACCAAATCACACGCACACTACGATCGAGCAAGTACCCTCAGAGCATCAACCGAAGTGTGAACCTCATCACTCATCAAGGCATCAGCTGACACATCACCAAGAATAGGCGAATCGCCACATAGCTCCACGGCATCCACTCAGCATGTAATAAAACCAGTTCTCCTGCCAATTACCAGTCCACCTATTCTTTTGTGCTTGAGCTGGTACCTCTGAGCCGATGCGATGGCAAAACGTATACACACCAAACTGTCCAAAAACAGTCTTCCCTTTGCCATCAGTAATCTTGCGAGGTTGCATATGGACGCGATGCGCCCAAATAAAACCTTCGACATGTGGAACAACTCCTTGAGAACGGCAAGCCCACACATAAATTGAAAGCTTTGTAAAGCAAGAAAGAGTGAGTTGGTGGAACCAGAGCTTAAACCTCTTCAGAATGGAGGTAACCAGTGAGGACACCAGGAAGTGAAGCCCCGCCACAAAAAATTCCCGAAAAACGACAACCTCGTCGGCAGCAGGCTTCGGGGTAGATTCCCGCACACGCCCGGGCCTTGTCCTCCTCAATCCAACCTTGTCTAACGAACGACCTCAAATCCAAGCTAGAAATCTTGCTAATCCCAAACTCGAAGCTCACCCCATTCTCTGAAGAAGAAGGTGAGCCGGACTGCGCGGGTCGAGCAGTGGACTTAAGCCGAGCCATAGCGCAAAAGGAAGCAAAGAGCAACGAACCCTCGAGAAGCAAATGAGCAAGAATGCAAGAACCCTCGCTGAACGCAAACAAGAGCAACAGGATGGCTAGAGAAAACAGAGAAGGCACGAGAATGAAGCCTCACCAACAACACCTATTTATAGCCCTGGGGAGGGAAGACGCCCGACAAACCCGGCACAATCTCAAAATGACACACCAACGGACACCGCAAAACCACCCCTCAAATCAAACATCAAATCAGGCCACAGTGCACGTAAGAAGCGGGAAAGACGAACGACTAGGCCCACAAGCAGATGCGGGCGTCGCTGCCAAGAATTGTCTCCCACGAAGGAACGCTGCTTGGGCCCAAAGTCTGTTTTGATCCAAGCCAACGAGGGGCTACTGTTGGGGGAAGAACCCCCGGCAACGACCCTCGCTCTTTGCCAAGGGAGAGACCCCCAGAGTCACCTACGTACTCACTCTCTTAAAACCCTTGTCATATCTCGGCTGCCTAGTCCTTGTCATATCTCGGCTGCCTAGTCGCTTTCACCTACTTGGTTGCAGGGCGGGAAGGCCGGAGCTCGGAAGATTGAAGGGGGCGCGACGGTGGGAAACAAAGTTTGGCGCCCCTCGAGCGAGGGTGGGCGTAGACGCGACAAGGCTCCAAGGCTCCGCGAGGGTGCGGTGCGTGCCCGGCGGCGGTGGGGCCAGAGTAGAGAAGAGTTAGGGGCTTTCTCGCTTGTATTAATACGGTTTTGTCCTTGCTTCCCAGCTTTTTTTTGGCACCTGGCTTTGCATCCTAATGTAAATTGTCTGGTGATCCTGGTATCCCTTATAAATACCTGGAGGTAAACAGTGTAAAGATATTATTTTTTGGGTTGAATGAAAGAGCTAACAAGGCTTAAGTTCAAACTGTTATTTCTAACTTCGCTTGCCTGATCGACCGTCGAAACCCTCACTCCGCTCTTGTGCACGCGCGGGAGTGGGGGCAGGCGTGATACCAACAATTTGGCTAAAGAATGCATGAACAAAACAGCTGCCATAAAAAAGCCTAGTAAAGTTTTGTAAAATGTGGTAACTGACTGAATAGGCCGTTAAACCATCGCTCAAAGGTTAAAATGTTTAGACCATCGGACTCACAAGAAGGTTGAGGTGAAAGTCATCCATCCCATTTTAGACCTGAAGTGGAATTCCAAAACCCATTGAAAGATGAGAACAGTGTAGTTCAACCCTTGCGAAAGATGAGAACTCCGAACGAGTTTCTCTGTTTTCGTCACTGACATGTGGGTCTCAACTTGTCGTAGACCCTGCCGTCTCTGTACCGGCCTATTCTTCTTGGACCTGCGCCCAAGGATGGGAGTAAACAAGTGAGTTGTGGACTTGTGGTATCTGTGTATCGTCGTCCCCTTTTGCGTCCCAAGCAACCCCATTTGCCTACTTTCTCCACACTCGAAGCAACTCTGCCTCTTCCTCCGTTCCGGCCCCTCTCCCCCTCACACTCAGAAACACAAGGTGATCCACAGGGAGCTAGCTCTCCTTCCCAATCTCTCCATAGAGGAGGCGTGTCAGGTTTGGCCCACCCGCGCCCACCGCCATGGGGTCGGGATCGTGCTGCTGCATAGGGTGCAACGGCGGCGACGACGCTGCTGGAGTTGACGCCGCCGGCTTCCTGGACCCCAAGGGGTTCC
>CM019827.1:95341905-95362588 GCA_009763385.1 Coix lacryma-jobi var. lacryma-jobi | reverse complement strand
CAGCGAAGGTGAGACGGAAGTGGAAAGTGCTCGAATTCCCAAAAGATCGTCCTTACACTGTTCATCCCCCTGGTATTTATAGGGAATGCCAAGGGGTACGGGCCAAATTACAAGAGGGTACAGCAAAGATTCCTCACCTCCACGCAGGGAGGAAGGGCAAAAGCGTGAATACACAGCTGAAGCGGAAACCCTAATCGGTCACATCCCAGCGCGCCGCCACCCGGCCTTGTTCGCCTTCGGGGGGTGGCGCAGCGGTCTTGACCTTCGGCCGCGCTCGCCCTCGGGTCGCGCACCTCCGCCAACTGCCGGCCTCCGGCTCTGCTTGCCTCCGGGGAAGAAAGGCCGAAGGTTTAACCTTCGGCCGTGCTCGCCGGACCTTCGGCTTCGCCCCCTTGGGACGACGGGGCACACTTGCCGCTTGCCTGGACCTTCGCTCCGAACGAAGGTGGCGTCGTGGTTCAGCGAAGGTTTCCCTGCGGTGCGGTCGCCGCCTTGGACCTTCACGGAAGCACAACAAGCGACGAGGGTTGACCCTGATCCGGGGGTTAGAACGGTCTCCAATAGAGAGGGACCTGGCCAGACCCAGGCGTTGCGCGAGGGCTTGACTTCGAGCGGCCTTTCGGGCAATGGAGAGGGGACTGGTCACAAGGAGACATAGGAGGGAGCGAGGGATGATCGTTCAGGGCCGGTGGGCGGCGCCTCTTCCTAGGGTCCTTTCCCCCAACACCCAACACCGGCCTCCTCCGTTTTCGGCCAATTTTTCCGTTAACGCTAGTACACGGCCTATTTCTACCCCATCGTCCCCCTCCCGGCGCCCGGTTCGCCCCAAGGACGGAAGCCTCGCGCGCTGGAAACGCATGGGGCGTCTTGGGCACCCCGCTAGCTATCCGCGACTGTGGCCAAACCCGCGCGGACGCGCCGGCCTCCTCCGTTTTTGGACGATTTTTCCGTTAACGCTAGTAAACGGCATATTTCTACCCATCGTCCCCCTCCCGGCGCCCGGTTCGCCCCAAGGACGGAAGCCTCGCGCAATGGAAAACGCATGGGGCGTCTTGGGCACCCGCTAGCTATCCGCGACTGTGGCCAAACCCGCGCGGACGCGCCGGCCCTCCTCCTCCGTTTTCGGCCAATTTTCCGTTAACGCTAGTACACGGCCTATTTCTACCCATCGTCCCCCTCCCGGCGCCCGTTTCACCCCCAAGGACGGAAACCTCGCGCGCTGGAAACGCATGGGGCGTCTTGGGCACCCCGCTAGCTATCCGCGACTGTGGCCAAACCGCGGGAACGCGCCGGCCTCCTCTGTTTTCGGTTCGGCCTTTTTCCGTTAACGCTAGTACACTGCCTATTTCTACCCCATCGTCCCCATCCCGACGCCCGGTTCGCCCCGAGGACGGAAGCCTCGCGCAATGGAAACGCATGGGGCGTCTTGGGCACCCCGCTAGCTATCCATGACTGTGGCCCAACCCGCGCGGACGCGCCGGCCTCCTCCGTTTTCGGCCGATTTTTCCGTTAACGCTAGTACACGGCCTATTTCTACCCCATCGTCCCCCTCCCAGCGCCCGGTTCGCCCCAAGGACAGAAGCCTCGCGCCCTGGAAACGCATGGGGCGTCTTGGGCACCCTGCTAGCTATCCGCGACTATGGCCAAACCCGCGCGGACGCGCCGGCCTCCTCCGTTTCGGCCGATTTTTCCGTTAACGCTAGTACACGGCCGCTATTTCTACCCCATCGTCCCCCCCGGCGCCCGGTTCGCCCCAAGGACGGAAGCCTCGCGCGCTGGAAACGCATGGGGCGTCTTGGGCACCCGCTAGCTATCCGCGACTGTGGCCAAACCCGCGCGAACGCGCCGGCCTCCTCCGTTTTCGGCCGATTTTTCCGTTAACGCTAGTAAACGGCATATTTCTACCCCATCGTCCCCCTCCCGGCGCCCGGTTCGCCCCAAGGACGGAATCCTCGCGCAATGGAAATGCATGGGGCGTCTTGGGCACCCCGCTAGCAATCCGCGACTGTGGACAAACCCGCGCGGACGCGCCAGCCTCCTCCGTTTTCGGCCGATTTTTCCGTTAACGCTAGTACCCGGCCTATTTCTACCCCATCATCCCCCTCCCGGCGCCCGGTTCGCCCAAAGGACGGAAGCCTCGCGCGCTAGAAATGCATGGGGTGTCTTGGGCACCCCGCTAGCTATCTGCGACTGTGGCCAAACCCGCGCGGACGGGCCGGCCTCCTCCGTTTTCGGCTGATTTTTCCGTTAACGCTAGTACACGGCCTATTTCTACCCCATCGTCCCCCTCCCGGCGCCCGATTCGCCCCAAGGACGGAAGCCTCGCACGCTGGAAAGCATGGGGCGTCTTGGGCACCCCGCTAGCTATCATGACTGTGGCCAAACCCGCGCGGACGCGCCGGCCTCCTCCATTTTCGGCCGATTTTTCCGTTAACGCTAGTACACGGCCTATTTCTACCCCATCGTCCCCTCCCGGTGCCCGGTTCGCCCCAAGGACGGAAGCCTCGCGCGCTGGAAACGCATGGGGCGTCTTGGGCACCTCGCTAGCTATCCGCGACTGTGGCCAAACCCGCGCGGACGCGCCGGCCTCCTCGTTTTTCGGCCGATTTTTCCGTTAACGCTAGTACACGGCCTATTTCTACCCCATCGTCCCCCTCCCCGCGCCCGGTTCGCCCCAAGGACGGAAGCCTCGTGCACTGGAAACGCATGGGGCGTCTTGGGCACCCCGCTAGCTATCCGCGACTGTGCCAAACCCGCGCGGACGCGCCGGCCTCCTCCGTTTTTGGCCCATTTTTCCGTTAACGCTAGTACACGGCCTATTTCTACCCCATCGTCCCCCTCCCGGCGCCCGGTTCACCCCAAGGACGGAAACCTCGCGCGCTGGAAACGCATGGGGCGTCTTGGGCACCCCGCTAGCTATACGCGACTGTGGCCAAACCCGCGGGAACGCGCCGGCCTCCTCTGTTTTCGGCCGATTTTTCCGTTAACGCTAGTACATGGCCTATTTCTACCCCATCGTCCCCATCCCGGCGCCCGGTTCGCCCCGAGGACGGAAGCCTCGCGCAATGGAAACGCATGAGGCGTCTTGGGCAGCCCGCTAGCTATCCGCGACTGTGGCCAAACCCGCGCGGACGCGCCGGCCTCCTCCGTTTTCGGCCGATTTTTTCGTTAACGCTAGTACACGGCCTATTTCTACCCCATCATCCCCTTCCCGGCGCCCGGTTCGCCCAAAGGACGGAAGCCTCGGACGCTAGAAACGCATGGGGCATCTTGGGCAGCCCGCTAGCTATCTTTGACTGTGGCCAAACCCGCGCGGACGCGCCGGCCTCCTCCGTTTTCGGCTGATTTTTCCGTTAACGCTAGTACACGGCCTATTTCTACCCCATCGTCCCCCTCCCGCGCCCGATTCGCCCCAAGGACAGAAGCCTCGCGCGCTGGAAACGCATGGGGCGTCTTGGGCACCCCGCTAGCTATCTCGACTGTGGCCAAACCCGCGCGGACGCGCCGGCCTCCTCCGTTTTCGGCCGATTTTTCCGTTAACGCTAGTACACGGCCTATTTCTACCCCATCGTCCCCTTCCCGGTGCCCGGTTCGCCCCATGGACGGAAGCCTCGCGCGCTGGAAATGCATGGGGCGTCTTGGGCACCACGCTAGCTATCTTTGACTGTGGCCAAACCCGCGCGGACGCGCCGGCCTCCTCCGTTTTCAGCCGATTTTTCCGTTAACGCTAGTACACGGCCTATTTCTACCCCCCCATCGTCCCCCTCCCCCGCGCCCGGTTCGCCCCAAGGACGGAAGCCTCGCGCGCTGGAAATGCATGGGGCGTCTTGGGCACCCCGCTAGCTATCCGCGACTGTGGCCAAACCCGCGCGGACGCGCCGGCCTCCTCCGTTTTCAGCCGATTCTTTCGTTAACGCTAGTACGCGGCCTATTTTTACCCCATCGTCCCCCTTCCTGGTGCTCGGTTCGCCCCAAGGACGGAAGCCTCGCGTGCTGGAAACGTATGGGTCATCTTGGGCACCACGCTAGCTATCCGCGACTGTGGCCAAACCCGCGCGAACGCGCCGGCCTCCTCCGTTTTCGGCCGATTCTTCCGTTAACGCTAGCACACGGCCTATTTCTACCCCACCGTCCCCCTCCCGGCGCCCGGTTCGCCCCAAGGACGGAAGCCTCGCGCGCTGGAAACGTATGGGGCATCTTGGGCACCCCGCTAGCTCTCCATGACTGTGGCCAAACCCGCGCGGACGCGCCGGCCTCCTCCGTTTTTGGCCGATTTTTCCGTTAACGCTAGTACACGGCCTATTTCTCTACCCCATCGTCCCCCTCCCGGTGCCCGGTTCGCCCAAGGACGGAAGCCTCGCGCGCTGGAAACGCATGGGGCGTCCTGGGCACCCCGCTAGCTATCCGCGACTGTGGCCAAACCCGCGCGGATGCGCCGGCCTCCTCCGTTTTCGGCCGATTTTTCCGTTAACGCTAGTACATGGCCTATTTCTACCCCATCGTCCCCTCCCCGCGCCCGGTTCGCCCCAAGGACGGAAGCCTCGTGCGCTGGAAACGCATGGGGCGTCTTGGGCACCCCGCTAGCTATCCGCGACTGTGGCCAAACCCGCGCGGACGCGCCGGCCTCCTCCGTTTTTGGCCGATTTTTCCGTTAACGCTAGTACACGGCCTATTTCTACCCCATCGTCCCCCTCCCGGCGCCCGGTTCACAACCCAGGGCGGAACCTCGCACGCTGGAAACGCATGGGGCGTCTTGGGCCCCCGCTAGCTATCCGCGACTGTGGCCAAACCCCCGCGGGAAACGACGCCGGCCCCCTCCCTTCTGTTTCGGTTTCGGTTCGGCCGATTTTTTCCGTAACGTAGTACACGCCTATTTCTAACCTCAATCGTTCCCCCTCCCGGCGCCCGGTGTCGGCCCCAGTACGGAAGCCCAGCGTAATGGAAACGCATGGGGGCGTCTTGGGCAGCCCTCTAGCTATCCGCGACTGTTGGGAACACACTTGCCCGACCTCCGCACTTGTGCAGGGAGAAGAGCGAAGGTGGCCAAGTGTCTGATGCAGCAGCGAAGGTGAGACGGAAGTGGAAAGTGCTCGAATTCCCAAAAAATCGTGCTTACACTGTTCATCCCCCTGGTATTTATAGGGAATGCCAAGGGGTACGGGCCAAATTACAAGAGGGTACAGCAAAGATTCCTCACCTCCACGCAGGGAGGAAGGGCAAAAGCGTGAATACACAGCTGAAGCGGAAACCCTAATCGGTCACATCCCAGCGCGCCGCCACCCGGCCCTTGTTCGCCCTCGGGGGGTGGCGCAGCGGTCTTGACCTTCGGCCCGCGCTCGCCTCGGTCCGGGCCCCACTCCGCAACTGCCGGGCCTCCGGCTCTGCTTGCCTCCGGGGAGAAGGGCGAAGGTTTAACCTTCGGCCGTGCTCGCCGGACCTTCGGCTTCGCCCACCCTTGGGACGACGCACACTTGCCGCTTGCCTGGACCTTCGCTCCGAACGAAGGTGGCGTCGTGGTTCAGCGAAGGTTTCCTGCGGTGCGGTCGCCGCCTTGGACCTGCACGGAAGCACAACAAAGCGACGAGGGTTGACCCTGCATCCGGGGTTAGGGTAACGGTCTCCAATAGGAGAGGGACCTGGCAAGGACACCAGGCGTTGCGCGAGGGCTGACTTCGAGCGCCTGTTCGGGCGGCGCCTCTGCCGAGGGTCCTTTCCCCCAACAGTAGCCCCTCGTTGTCTTGGATCTAAAAGACCGTGTTTAGGCCAAGCAGCGCCTTTTGATGGGGACAGAACGGGGCCCTCGGCAGCGACGCCCGCGGCTGCTTTGGGCTGGGCCGTTGTGTTGTTTTATGCTATTGAGGCCTGTTTCGTTTTTTGCGCCGCGTTTTTTGGTTATCGTGCCTATACTGTCGCGGGGGGTGCCCGCTCCTTGCCCTATAAAGGGGGTGTAGTTGGGATGTGGAGACCTTGTGCCCTCATTTTGCTCTAGCCTCCCTGCTGCTGCTGTCTGCCCGTAGCGAAGGTTGTGTTCTAGCGATTTGCGAGGGTTCTGTTTGTTCGGCGTCTTGCGAGGCTTAGATAGTGATGGCGAGGCTGAAGCAAACTGCCCGCGCTGTTTCGCCCTCTACTGGTGCCGAGGGCATCAGCTTTGAGTTTGGTTTGAGCCGTGTTGGGAGTTCTGAGCTGGCGGCCTATTTGAAGCGAGGGTGGATCGAGGAGGGAAAAGCGAGGATCAGCTCTGGAGAGACGGTTCCGAAGCCTGGTGCAGATGAAATCGTCGTGTTCGAGGAGTTTTTTGAAGCTGGGCTACGTTTTCCAGTTGACTCGTTTGTTACGGCCCGTTCTGCGGAGGTTTAAACTGAGATTTCACCAGCTAACACCTTCGTGTTTTACGAAGATGTCGGTGTATGTTTGGGCCTGTCGGTCGCAAGGTATTGTTCCCCAGGTCGAGGGTTTTGTGCGGACACCGTGTGCACATGCAGCCCCGCAAGGTTTCCGACAGCGAAGGTATTGCGAGGCAGGGACAGTTTGGAGTGTACACCTTTTGCCACCGTGCCGGGTCGGAGCTACCGGCGCAGGCGCAGAAGAACAAGTGGGCCAGCGGATGGCAAGAGTTTTGGTTCTATTATAAGTTTGATGTGGATTCGGAGCTTTGCGGCGAACTTCCTCCGCTTGGCGATGTGAGTGCCGAAGCTCAGATGAGCCCCGAGGCGCACGCCGCTGTTGACTGTTTGAGGGTGGTTGCGCGTTCCCAATGCGCTCGTGATCTGGTCGAAGAATATTGCTGCGCCGACGCGTGGCCGTTAAGCCGGACAGGCTTGGTTTCCGGTGGAAGACGATGCGAGGTACGAGGCTCGCGGATTAAAGAAGCCGAAGCTCAATTTGGGCAAGATTTGGGAGAGGGTTTTTAAGAAGTTTCCGAGACGTCAGGATGGGGTTGATGCTATTTACAAACGAGTTCAGCAGAGGGTTGAAAATCTCGTTGGGAAGCTGACCACCCTCGAGGTTAAAGCTATCCACAGCTCAGTGGGGAGCGGGGGTCGTATTAACAGGGTGTTTGACCTGCTTGGGATAGAATATACAAATTGGCCTGCGCCGGCGAGCGACGACGCGCCCAAGAAAAGGAAACGCGTTCCTCCGGAGGATAGCGGTGTGGTTTCGCGGCCGAAGAGGGGTCGCGGTGGAGGTCGGGGTGGCACCGGCGGCCGGGCAAAAGTTACTTCATCGAAGGTTGTTACGAGCTCCGGTGCCGTAGGAACTTCATCCTCGGCCGTGGCCTCGAGTGGTCGAGGTTTTGAAAAGGTTGGAGGGCGAGCGCCTCGCGTGGGCGGTATCGGGGCTTTAATTCAGACCTCGGAAGACGAAGGCGTTTCCGAGGACTCCGATGAGGAAGAGAAAGAAGGGGAAAAGGATGTCGAGTCTTCCGGCGAGAGCAGTACTTCCTCCAGTAGCGAGGATGACTCCGATGAAGCCGTTTCTGTGGAGGACAGCCGAGGGAAAAAGGTAGCTTCGTCCAGCGCTGTTGATGCGGCTGCACAAGATATTGAGGAAGTGCTGCGGGATGTGGAGGGGGTGAGCCCACGACGGGGGTCTGTGCCCGATTATGCTGGTTCACACATTTGGGTCGAGGGGTCCGAATTAAGGGTGATGTTGGCCCGGACCAGGCCCCTGGGAAGAGGCCGTATGGCGAAGCTAGCCTGGCAAGCCTTCCTTACTATGCGAGGGCTGGGTGTTACGGACCCGGCGACTCATTTGTATACGAGTGCGGATCTTCAAGCCACCCGCTTGCCTTGCTCTCCGGAGGAGAGGCGATTCTTGGGCCGTGTATTTGACCGGGTTTGTCTGCCGGAAGTGGAACTTCGGCTCTCCGGCGAGCCTTTGGACAATATCCACGATGATATTGATGTGAAAGTGGCGGAGCTGATGCTTCTCAACCGGTCGGCACGTCGAAGGGCCAGCTATAACCTGCATTATCTGAACGACCGGTTGAAAAAGGTGCAGAAAGAGAACAAAGACCTCTGCCGGAGCTTGCAAGATAAAGATGATCAGCTGAGGGCCGCCTTGGAGGAGGCTGAAAAATGGAAGAAGCAAGGGCAAGAGGCTGCGAAGGCCAACGCGGAGCTCATCGCCGTGGGTCGGCAAAAGGATAAGGACTTGATGTCTATGAACAAGCGCGTGGAGGATTTGACGGCGGAGGTGGCGGCCCAGGCCGAAGCTTGGCGTGGTAGTCTGTCGAGGGTTAAACCAAGATGGATGCATGCTTAACTGAAGCCGGGGGTTCAGCTGGGGAGCCACTTCCTGTGGTTGGCGCAGAGGCCTTCGAAGGTTGGTTAAGTAACGAGCTAGATGTGTTCAGCTCGTTGGTTGGGAATGCTGCTGACTTTGGCGGGTATGCTGGGGCGCTGGCGATGGCTGGAACGCTTCGCCAAGCGGACTGCGAGCATCTTCGTAAGATAAAGAAGCCCAACCACATTTTTCCAACCATCGAAGAGGTTCGACAGATGAAGATTGATGACGCCGAGGTCCGGAATTGTGCAATGCGGTTCCTTCGCCGATTTTGGATTGCAGGCGGCGGTCGGGCTCTTGCCTTCGAGGAGGCTGCCGAGGCTACTCGTCAGGTTTGTGTTGAGGGTGTTGTTTCTTCGGTATTGTTTGATGATTGTGAGTTTGGAGTTGAGAATTGAATTATTTGGTCCTTTTGGTTTTTACAGGCTCGGAAGGATGCGATGCCTTCGCCGCCTACTGCTCAAGAGGCCGGCGGCACCTCCGAAGGCCCTCAGACTCTCACCTCTGCGGAGGTGCTGCCGGTGGCGGTTGAGGGATATGCGGAAACGGCAATCGTCGGCGAGGGTACCTCACAAGATGCGGCTGCGAGTGGCAAAACCGCGCAGGATGGGAAGAATGCTGCTGGCGAAGCTGTGACGGCTGAGGTTGAAGAAGCCCGGCAGGTGTGATCGCGTGGGATTGTGTAGATGGGGATGTTTTGGTGGGAGCAACGATGCTTGTAATGACTTCGATGCATGCTGAGACGTTTTATACTGTTTTATGTGAATGCAGGTTCCTGATGGAACCGTGCGTGAGGTTTTTGACGTGACGCCGTTAACACTTAACTACCAGGATGTTTTTATAACTGGTGAGTCCTGGGCTCGTGCGAAGTTAAAACATCCTTCGTTGTCCTTCGAGCGTTTTTGGTGGTCGAAGGTGCGAAGGTACGATTTGAAGAATAGTAGGTCGAGCAGCTTTTGGCGCGATGCTGACTTTACTGATCGGCAAGCTACGCGTTATTTGTTTGGTTCGTCTTCGACTTCGCAAGCCGTGTTAGATGATGATATCGATGATAGCGTTGCGTTGGACTATTTATTCGGGCGAAGCAATCTTGCAGTGGACTCCGCCGGGTCGCTGGTGGTTCCGAAGGAGGAACCGTTGGAGGTTGACGAAGTGCCCCGCACGTATATGTATCGGGCGAGGGTTTTGACTGGTGAGTTGCCGATTGTTCCGGTGACTCCTTTGTTGTGGGGGCCCATGGTTGCGGTTGAGCTGGAGTTCGAGGAATCTAACGGGGGCCCTGATGATTTGATGCTGATAGAAGGGAACGACGGTTCCTTGTAATTTTTTGTAATTTGCATTGTTTTTGTTTGTGGTTGTAAAGATATTCTATGAACTGTCAGGGAAAGACGTAATAGTTGTGTACAACGACACTTCGTTTCTTTTAGCGAGGCTCACGCATTTGCTCTTGTGAGCTTGTTTTGAAAAAACAGCGACGCCCCCTTTTTCTTTAGCGAGGCTCGCGCACTTACTCGTGTAGCTTGTTTTGAAAAAAAGCGACGCCCCCTTTTTCTTTTAGCGAGGCTCGCGCACTTACTCTGTAAGCTTGTTTTGAAAAAAAACAGCGACGCCCCCTTTTTCTTTTAGCGAGGCTCGCGCTGTTTGCTCTCGTGAGCTTGTTTTGAAAAAACAGCGACGCCCCTTTTTCTTTTAGCGAGGCTCGCGCTGTTTGCTCTCGTGAGCTTGTTTTGAAAAAACAGCGACGCCCCCTTTTTCTTTAGCGAGGCTCGCGCACTTGCTCGTGTAAGCTTGTTTTGAAAAAACAGCGACGCCCCCTTTTTCTTTTAGCGAGGCTCGCGCTGTTTGCTCTCGTGAGCTTGTTTTGAAAAAACAGCGACGCCCCCTTTTTCTTTTAGCGAGGCTCGCGCTGTTTGCTCTCGTGAGCTTTGAGCTAACAGACGTGATGAGCTTTTTAGGGCTTCGCGTGTCACGTAACTTGAGCGATGCGTTTTGCGGGGGTGCTGCTTTTTCGAGCCCCTGGCGTGTTGTGCGAGAGTCCTCTGCTTTTGGACCCGCCCGAAGCCTGAATTAGCCCGAGGCCTAGCTTGGAGGGCTCGGATGGGACGGAAGAGGTGGGTCCGCCCGAGGCCTTGCTTGGAGGGCTCGGGCGGGACGGAAAAGGTGGGCCCGCCCGAGGCCGAGCTTGGAGGGCTCGGGCGGATGTGCTCGTTTTTTTTGGGTTTCGCGCCTCCCCTTGTCTTAGGCGGAGGTGGGATTGCTTTTTGCGAGCCCCTGTCGTTTGTGCCAGGGTGCTCGACTTTTTCGACCTCCCCTTGTCTTAGGCGGAGGTGGAAATTGCTTTTTGCGAGCCCCTGTCGTTTGTGCCAGGGTGCTCGACTTTTTCGACCTCCCCTTGTCTTAGGCGGAGGTGGAAATTGCTTTTTGCGAGCCCCTGTCGTTTGTGCCAGGGTGCTCGACTTTTTCGACCTCCCCTTGTCTTAGGCGGAGGTGGAAATTGCTTTTTGCGAGCCCCTGTCGTTTGTGCCAGGGTGCTCGACTTTTTCGACCTCCCCTTGTCTTAGGCGGAGGTGAAATTGCTTTTTTTTTTGCGAGCCCCTGTCGTTTGTGCCAGGGTGCTCGACTTTCCTCCCCTTATCTTAGGCGGAGGTGAAGTTTGCTTTGAAAAGAAAAGGAATGTTTTTCGAAGCAATCTTAGCAGGCTTTCATCGAATGTAGCGCTCTTGAAAGAGATCCGCTTTTTCGATGTTTGGGCGTAGAGGGTTAGAGATTTTACTTTTTTGGGGTTTCTAGCCTGTATTAATGCTTTGGATGCTGCCTCGTTAAAAAACCTTACGCCCCTTCGTAAGGAAAAGAGTGCAGCTCCTGTTTTTGTTAAGTACATGAGAGTAGATAACATGAAAAGTATCAAAAATTACATAACGCGAGGGCTCGCTAAGGCTCCGCTATGGGTAGAATTTGCGAAGGTCGTCGATGTTCCAGGTGTGTGGTAGTATATTACCTTCGCTGTCGGAGAGGTGGAAAGAGCCTGGGCGATTGCATTCTGCGATCAGGAACGGGCCTGTCCACTTAGGCTGGAACTTTCCGGCCATGCTTGCGTTTTGTTTACGGATGAGGACGAGGTCACCCTTCTGCAGGTTCTTGATTCTGACCTTTTTATCTCTCCACTTCTTGGTCTCTTCCTGATATTTGCGAAGGTTGTGAACTGCGCTGCATCTTGTTTCTTCTAGCAAGTCCTTGTCGGTTAGTATGGCTGGCTCATCACTTGCGAGGGTTGTTCTTGGTGAGATGAATTTTAGCTCCTCTGGTAACACGGCTTCTTCGCCAAACAAAGTTTGAAGGGTGTGAACTTGGTTGCTCTGCATTCGGAGGTATTGTGAGACCAGGTGACTGCAGTTAGCTCGTCTGCCCATTTGCCTTTGGGTCTGCCTTGCAATTTTTTGGATATGGATTGGAAGATTGTTGCGTTGGCTCTTTCGACTAGGCCGTTGGACTGCGGGTGTCGGACTGAGGCGAAGCATAGAATTGTTCCGATTTGTGCGCAGAACTCTTTGAAAACCTCGCTGTCAAACTGGGTGCCATTGTCGACGGTTAGATGTTGGGGGACTCCGAAGCGACAAACTATCTGCTGCCAGAAAAACCTTTTTACTGCGAGGGATGTTATGGAGGACAGCGGTCTTGTTTCGGTCCATTTGGTGAAATATTCCACGGCTACCACCGCGTAGCGAAGGTTCCCCGGGGCCGTCGGTAATGGGCCCACGAGATCCATTGCCCACCTTTGTAGGGGCCAGGTTGGGCATATGAGGGTTGTGGGGCCCCTGGGGTGTTTTGGTTTTTTGCTGTCAGTTGACAACCTTCGCACTTCTTGACGATGGTTTCAGCGTCTCTCAGCGCAGTTGGCCAGTAGAAACCTTGCCGGAAAGCCTTTCCAACTAATGCTCTTGGGCCATTGTGTGAACCGCATATACCTTCGTGGATGAGTTTGAGAATGTCGGTACCTTCGGATTGTGACACGCACTTGAGCCAAGGTGAGGTTACCGAAGCTTTGAGCAAGGTGTTATCCATAATCTTGTACCCTCGCACTCTTTGCTTTAGTCTGTTCTCTTCCTCTTTGGAGCTGGGTTCATGGAGTCCTTTGATGTAGGCCATGATAGGTGCTCTCCAATCCTCGCACTGAATTGTGTTGATCAGCTTGATGCTGATCTCGGAAGCTTCGAAGGCTGACCGAGTGGAAACCTCGTAGAACACGTCCGGAGGGAGCTGTAGCTGCTGCGCGGCTGCTTTGGCTAAGCAATCTGCTTCGCTGTTTTTCAGTCCTCGATATTGCTTTTACGGTTATGCCGAGGAAAAGGATTCTAACCTTCGTACATATTGAAAATACTTTTGAAGCTCTGGATCTTTTGCTTTGTAGTTCTTTTCAATGTGCCCCGCAATGACTTGAGAGTCTGTGTTGATGAGTGCCCTTCGGACTGATAATGAACGCAACCTTGAAAGTGCCAGAATCACAGCCTCATATTCAGCGGAGTTGTTTGTGCACTTGAAGTCCAGCCTTCGTGCGTATCTCAGCTTCGACCCGGAGGGCGAGATTAGAATAGCCGAGGCACCGGCTCCAGTTGCGCCCCAGGCCCCGTCGACGTAAACGATCCAAAACTGGTCCTGCTGCAGCTCGCCGGGGCGAGGGTCGGGTGTCCATTCTGCTATGAAATCAGCCAGCACCTGTGATTTGATCGCTGTTCTGCCAACGAAGGTTACAGCATAACTATTAAGCTCGACTGCCCATTTTGCTATTCTTCCAACGGCTTCGTTATTTTTGAAAATGCTCTCGAGAGGGTACGTCGAAGGTACATGTATCTCGTGAGCCTGGAAATAGTGCTTGAGCTTTCTTGATGCCATGACGACGGCGTATGCTATTTTCTCAAGCTCCGAATAGTTTCTCTTTGGGCCTTCGAGGGTTTCTGAAACATAGTAAATTGGGGCTTGTCTGGTTTTGTTGTTTTCGTGGAGCTCCTTGATGAGGACTGCGCTTGCAGCGTGTGGCGAAGCTGCGACGTAGAGTAACAACAAGTCTCCCCTGCTTGGGCTGGTTAGGGCAGTCAAGCTGGTCAGATATTTTTTCAACTCCTCGAAGGCCTTTTGCTGCTGGGGGCCCCAGTGGAAAGGAGCATTGCTTCTGAGTGTTTCGAAAAATGGTAACCCTCGCTCTGCGGATCTTGAGATGAATCTGCTAAGTGCTGCCAAACGACCAGTCAGACGCTGAGCTGCTTTCTTGGTCGTCGGAGGTTCCATGTTCATGATGGCATCAATCTTCTCAGGGTTGGCCTCGATTCCTCTGGCTGAGACGATGCAACCTAGCAACTTGCCTTCGCTTACCCCGAAAACACATTTTTCTGGGTTTAGTTTCAGTCCGGCGTACCGGAGGTTGCTGAATACCCTCGATAGGTCTGGATGTGGTTCTCTTTTAGTTCGCTTTGAACGACTAGGTCGTCGACATAGGCGGAGACTGCATGCTCATCCTTGAAAACTTCGGAGGTCATGCGAGCGAAGGTTGAGCCTGCATTTTTCAAACCTTCTGCCATTCTTCGGAAGCAAAAAGTGCCCGAGGGTGTGATAAAGCTTGTTTTTTCTTCGTCTTCTTCATTCATCCAGATTTGGTGATAGCCTGAGAAGCAATCGAGGAGGGATAGCATTTGGCAGCCTGCCGCTCTGTCGACCAGGGTGCTTATGTTTGGGAGGGGGAAGTCATCCTTCGGACAGGCTTTGTTCAAGCAAGTGAAATCGACGCACATTCGCCATTTTTTATTCTTCTTTTGGACTAGGACCACATTTGAGAGCCAAGTTGGGTATTTGACTGGGCGAATGACGCCTGCGTCCAGAAGCCTTTTTACCTCAGCCTTCGCTGCCTCTTTCTTTCTTCTGACATCTTGCGAAGCTTTTGTTTGATTGGGCGATAACCTGTCTTGATGTTCAGGCTATGCTCGATCATTGATCTGTTGACTCCTTTTAGGTCTTCGGCGGACCAAGCGAAGGTGTCGGAATTTTCTCTGAGGAAGGTGACGAGGTTGCCTTCTGATCGAGGGTCTAGATTGGCTGAGATGATCACCTTTCTTTCTTCATTACCCTCGAAGAGTTGGACTTGTTTGGTTTCGTCCTTTGGCGCCGCCTTCACTCTGTCATTGCAGACCTCGCCTTCGACGCTGATACCGGGGGTTTGAGGTTTTGACAAATTATGTACATTGCGTTGCCCCGGAGCGACGTTCCCTTCAGCTGTCCTTGCAATGTCCTGGTCCCCGAATACCGCGACGACACCCTTCGGCGCGGGAAGTTTCATGCATAGGTAGGCGGGATGGATGACCGCATTGAACGCGTTTGTGACCCCTCGGCCAAAATGGCATTGTATGGGTAGAACATGTCGACGACATCAAATGTTATGTGTTCCGTCCTGCAGTTGATTTGGTCGCCGAAGGTCACGGGCAGAGAAATTTTCCCGACGGCTCTTACTTGTTGACCACCGAAACCGTATAGGGGGTTGTCGGCCGGTTGCAGAAGATTTCTGTCAAGCTTCATGCTGTCGAAGGTTGAAGCGAACAAGATGTCAGCGGAGCTTCCTGTATCGACCAGTATTTTGGTGACGGTCCACCCAGCGAGGTTGGTTTCGATCACCATGGCATCTGTGTGAGGGTAATCTCTTAGCTTCATGTCACTGGAATCGAAGGTTATGGGATGTGAGACCAACAACGACCGAATTTATGTGGTCCTTCGACGGCCACGTGGTGAACGCGTCTGGCATGTTCCTTCCTCTGCCGTTTGTTGCCATGGTCTTCGTTTGAGCCTCCGGTGATAGCTAGAATGACACCGAAGGTCGATGTTGGATTGTTGATGGTTGTTTGGTTCGAGCCTTCGGCTTTCACAGGTTGTGGTGCTGGTAACGCGGGGATCGGCGGTGGTGGTGGCAGAGCGCTGGTGGCTTGGTGGGTTGTTGGAATTTGGTTTTGCGGGGTAGCTGGGTATGTGACTGTGTAAGGTGGGTTTTGGCGTTGTGGGGTGGTGGTTGGCTGATAATGGGTTTGGTTGTAGAGTGGGTGGTGGGTGTAGGGGGGTTGTTGCGAAGGTAGGCCGTAGTTTATGGGGGTATAGTGGTATGTTGGATTTGGTGGGTGGAAGCTTGGTTTCCTTGTGTGGTTTATGGTTCGGGGGTCTGACATGGCAGGTTTCCTGGATTCCTGGAATTCTTTTCCTTTGGCGAAGCATTCGCATTGCTTTGTTGTGTGCCCCTTTCCCATTCCACAGAAGTGACAATACATTTTGGCAGGATCTCGCTGCTGGTAGCGCTGGTTCGGCGGAGGTGGCAAAGCCTGCGGGGCTTGGCTGCTCGGGTGATGAGCGTCCCGTGTTTGATGTTCATAGCTTGTTGCTTTGTTGATCGCACCAACGTTGCTTTGCTCTTGGCGAGGGTTGCTTTCTCTCGGTTGAGGCCTCGGCTGTGGCCTCTGCTGAGACCTCCGAGCGTCGGACTTTGCTCTGAAATCCATATCAGCTCTACAGTATCTTTCCATTGTTTCATGCAACTCCTCGATCGAGTTTGCCGGTTTTCTGGCAAATTTTGAGGAGCATGGTCCTGGGCGCAGACCACTGACTGCAGCGAGGATGACAGCCTCGTCAGATATCCCAGGGGTCCTTGCTCTGATTTGAATGAACCTTCGCCAGTAATCTTGGAGCGGCTCGCGTTCCTCTTGCTTGCAGTTGAATAGCTCGATGGGGTTTAACGGGGCTGGAGTGATGCCCTTGAAGTTTGTACACAGCTTGTCTCTGAGGGAGGCCCAGGAATCCACAGTTCCGGGGCGAAGGTTGCTGTACCAAGTTTGTGCGATGTCTCGCAGAATGATGACAAGGATTTGGCCATTGTTGATTCGTCACCGCCTGCTGCGGCAACCGCTGCTTCATAGCTCATGATGAACTGGCGAGGGTCGGAAAGTCCATCATAGCGAGGTAGGTTTTGTGGATTATAGCAAGGTGGCCAGGGCTGGGTTTGGAGTGTTGGGAGAGTGGTGACTTTGGATCGTATGGCATTTGGTGTTGTTGATGCCTTCGCTGAATGCGAAGGTTTTGCTCTCTCTCATCTGGGTAGAGTTGGCGGAGGTTTGGGTGTCTCACAAGATATGGCTCTGGGTGTACTGGTGGTGGTGGGGGTGGTGGGTGGTGACGAAGGTTGTCTTGATTTGGCTCCTCATTCCCCTCTCGCAACGGGGGTATCTCCTCATTGTTCCAGCCCTCGGCTTCGGCTTCTGCCGCGGCGAGGGATTCCTCCATGCGGCGAAGCTGCTCCCTTGGCCTCGTCTGCCCTCTGTCTGATTGAGCGCAGTCGGTTGTGCCTCTCAAGCTGTTCCAGGCGCCTCTTCTTCTCTTGCAGCTCAGCCTCGAGCCTTTCAAGGGCTCGAGGCCCACCTCTTCTTCTTCCCCTTCTCCTTCTCCTTCTCCCGAAGTGTGTGGGTGCGGCTGTGTCGCCACTCGGGCCTGGGGCCCAGGGATTGGGGTTCCGGGGTGACATTTTCTCCTCCCGAGGGTTGTGCAATTTCCTCAGCAGGCGGGACCACCGCTGCCGCCTCTCTAGCAACGCGCTGGTCCCTCGCCGAAAGTGCTCTCCTGTTTCCCGCCATTTCAGACTTCGGTCCCCACGGACGGCGCCAAACTGTTGGGACACACTTGCCCGACCTCCGCACTTGTGCAGGGAGAAGAGCGAAGGTGGCCAAGTGTCTGATGCAGCAGCGAAGGTGAGACGGAAGTGGAAAGTGCTCGAATTCCCAAAAAGATCGTGCTTACACTGTTCATCCCCCTGGTATTTATAGGGAATGCCAAGGGGTACGGGCCAAATTACAAGAGGGTACAGCAAAGATTCCTCACCTCCACGCAGGGAGGAAGGGCAAAAGCGTGAATACACAGCTGAAGCGGAAACCCTAATCGGTCAATACACCCCAGCGCGCCGCCACCTGGCCCCTGTTCACCTTCGGGGAGAGGTGCGGCGGTCTTGACGTTCGGCCGCACTCACCCTTGGGCCCGCGCACCTCCGGCTTCACTTGCCTCCCGGGAGAGGGACGAAGATTCTAGCTTTCGGCCGCGCTCGCCGAACCTTCGGTTCCGCTTGCCTTTGGGGGAACGCACGCCTGCTGCTTGCCTGGACCCTCGCTCCAAGCGAAGGTGGCGTCGACAGACAGCGAAGGTTCCCTGCAGTGCGACCATCGCCTCAGACCTGCACGGGAACACAGCAAGAGAGCGAGGGTTGATCCCGCATTCGGGGGTCAAGGTAGTGGCCTCCAATGGGAGAGAGACCTCGCAAGCATGCCAGGCGCGCGCGAGGGCTGACTTCGAGCACCAGTTCGGGCGGCGCTTCTGTCGAGGGTCCTTTCCCCCAACAATTTAGACAACTACACTTTAGTTGGGGTAGCTAAACAGGGCCTAATTAACCTACTTTAAAAAAATCGGTAGGGATGATCCTCATGGGCAACTATATGGGGCAGCCCATGCCTTCGTGATTGGCGAGCACTCAGGGCCACCGATCGAGCAGGTTCGTGATTGGATGCAGCAGGTATGTGATTTGCATGCAATGCAAGCATGTCCATGATTAGCTAGGCAATAGGTTCCAAGACATGCGCTGTTTGATATATAGTGTTTTGATGGAACACGATAGGTGCCCACGGCTGGCTGTACGTTCCTTGCATATATAAGACCACATCTCTGCTTGGTTTTTTCTTCTCTACCTATTTTTTTAATAACATACATAGAAACTGCAAACTAGCTAGTGGCCATATCGTCGTCGTATAATTAAGCGTGCTTGCTTACAAAGCTCCATGTGCCAAGAGTGTACCTTGTGTCCTTATTGCCGGCCTATATATATATATATATATATATATATATATATATATATATATATATATATAAAACTTAACACAGCCTCAGAATAATTGAGCAACGACTACATTAGATCAAGTCAGAGGTGTGTATTCTTACATTTGACAGCCCCTCTAGATTTTTTTGGTGGATTATGTAGCTGACACCTTAGCTTATCTCGTGAGCAAGTCATCATGCTAAGACTAATAATAGTATCATGGCCCTCCCCTTCACGTCGTCGAAGATACTTATTAGCCGCTAAAAATGACGAAATGGACATAATAATAATAAAAATAATAATAATAATAATAATAATATAAAAAAAACAACAACAACAACAACTAGAAGTATAGCTCGTGCGTTACCGCGGAATTCTTAAAAAATATGTTATATACATAATATTACTATATGATATTCTGTATATTGTGGTGTGTATATATATATATAAATTCGACTTGCATGTTATTTTATTATATCGGATGTGGTAAAAAATCGACAAGCTCATAGAAGAAAAAATAATAGAATATTTGATTACATTATAGAAGAATAGGTGATGAAACAATAGCATATGCAAATGACTTATATGTTAATAGATTAAATGATGTCATGGATTTTTTTTAATTAATAAGGGATGACATAGAATTAATGGACAATATGATGTGGACACCTTGCATAAAGAGATAAAATATTTAGTGGGGTCACTTAATGGCAGAGGCAGATCTAGTGGTGGGGCGGGTGGGGGCTCTAGCCCCCTCTACGACCACTGGATCCATGGAGCCCTAAGCCCCCTCTATTTTTTTGTCATGGATACATATTGAGAAGGGCTAAAGCTGACTGAAGGTTGAAGGTTGAAGAAGCCCCCTGTAAGTGCAATCAAGCCCTAATTGTGGGTTTTGGTGATAATGACCACACGATTGGAGAACTAATGAGATTCATGAAGTTGATAAAGCAGTTATGATAAGAAAGGATGGTGTATGTACGTTGGTGGACCCCCCATACTACATTTCATCGGATCCGGACTCAAAGTGATATATAAGCTTTTTCATTTGAATTGAGTTATAGGAATGCCGTACTATCAAGGGGGAATGCAAATACATTGCTATGGATGAATGACATGTGCTCAAACCAACCCAAGCCATCCATGTTTCTCACAAAGACAGCTGCACTGAATTCCAATCCAACCCTGTCTGATTGGTAGGCGCGGCAGTGCCGCTCTTGTCGGGCAGTGTCGGGCCGCGGCACTGCCGGGCTTCGGCCGGCACTGCCGCGACTTATTGTAACCGTTGGCAGGGAGGAGATATTTACTCCATCTCCCTGCCACCCCAACGGTTATCCACAACCATAACTCGTCACCTACTCCAGACAAGCTTCTCTCTTCCCCATTAAAGGCTCTCAACTCCCCTCTCACCAATCCTTCGATTTCCATTGATTCCAAGTGATGAGAGGCTTAAACCTTCATCAAAGAGAAGCACTAGCTGAGATCTACTTCCTAGAGCACTTGATTTGAGCCATAACGGTGGATTGCTTCTATTACTCTGGGTTCTTGGAACCCTAGCCGGCTAGGCGTCACCCTAGAGCCTTGCCAACTTGTGTGGCGGCCTAGGGAGGTTTGTAATCGATTGTTCAGCTAGATTTTACCCCTCACCTCAAGGATTTGGTTCCTTGACTGAGAACGAGGTAGAGTTGCAAAGCTCATGACCTAAGTGTCAACCTAAAACAACGTGGAGGTAGGCAAGCCTGGTGGCGAGCTGAACCACGAGAAAATCACTTGTCTTTGTGCTGCTTAGTTTCATTCTTCATATTCATGAGCTTTGATAGATTCTAGGGTTTGGCACCGATCTACTCTATTCCTCATTTGCTGGAGTATTGGCTGTGGAGACTTGTAGGGTTTGGTTTTAGATAATTCTATGTGATTTGGTCTTAGTTCTGCTTATTTATTAGTAGTAATTGTTCAAAGTAGTATTTGGTTCTTTTTGTGTGATTGATTGTTCTCATCATATGATTAGTTCTGTGTCTATTGTTGAGATATGTGATTGAGTTTCGATCATAGCGTACTTCATATAGAATCAGTTAGTTGGCTGGATTTCGAATTGCAGCTTCTGGTCGCACATGCGCGGAAGTAAGCTGGGGCGGCAGTGCAGGCAGGCAGTGCCGGACACAGAGCGGTAGTGCCGGGCTATCTAATTAAGTTTTGAGCTGTGATTTTTGACAGGCCTATTCACCCCTCTAGGCCACACAGGTCCTTACAAGTGGTATCGGAGCCTGGTCTCTCAGCAGCACTTCACCGTGCGAGAGAATGGCCACCGACGAGAGGAAACGGGACGTTAGCGTTGTGCAACACCCACACCTGAAGTGGAAATGCACACCGCTAGCAGCAATGAAAGTCTCTCACAGCAAGTGAGAAGGCACCTCCTCAAAGGGGTGTGTGTCGGCCGGAGAGCTCGCAAGAAGAAAGGAGAAGAAGATTGGAGAAAGAAGCTAGAGCCAAGAAGAGAAGAGCCACGGCCTCAAAGCAAGA
>CM019827.1:95302721-95341405 GCA_009763385.1 Coix lacryma-jobi var. lacryma-jobi | reverse complement strand
TTGAAACGAATCTCATAGTCATCATCAAAGCGCTGCGAAACAGAAAGCAAGTTAAAATGCAGGTTAGAAAACAAGAGCAACATCGAGCAACACAAGTGCTCATTAAACCGCAAAGTCCACACGGGACAATACTTACTTACAGTGTCGTGAAGGTTATGTACTCCTTTCCGGCGACCGGGGTAAGGCTGGGACACTTGGTGTTCCGGTCATGTGCAGAGACAACCGGAATCCACCAACAAACGTCCTCAACGTCTTACCTACATCAATAGAAAGACTAGGGGAAGCATACGGTCCAACACTGGGGTTAGTTAGTGAATAAGGGCTCCAATACCAGTGTTGGGCCGCTGCTCAAAAGAACGGTTAGCAGAAAAAACCATTCCCTTAGCACGTCTAAGAGGGAAAGCGATCACCACGCTGAGAAAAACGGGTCCGCTAGGAAGAAGCGCTCACCGCGATGACTAAAACTGCGATGGCGGAAGCGCTAACTAAGCCTCCGCCACGGGGTCCGTTACCTGCAAAAGCAGGACCCGTCGGGGCAAAGCTATCGGGTTACGCCTAGGAGCCTGGGGCTCACTGCTCTAGCGTCTCTCTGGAGCTCTCTATGCCTAGCCTAACAAATGAGGTGTGGACCTCATAGGCCTAGTCTCCCCTCCCTCGGGGTGTATTAACTATCATGCCTAGGCCTGGTGGGACCCCTGGTCCGGACTAGCAAGCTCTCACCTGGGCCTTCGGTACTGTAACCATGAAGCTGGATGGTAATGTCGGTTCTCATCTCCCGAGCCTGAGCGCCCTTATTGCGCCTAAACAGAACTCGCTCAAGGACCAAAACATCCCTCCCACAGAAATTCACACTGGGTACCTCACGCACGCAAAGGGGGGTTGTTGGTGACCAGGGTGTGGGTGTGGTCATTGCCCTTCTGACGGGCAAACAACTCCTCTCGATGGGGGGATAGATCAAGCTTGTCTTGAGGTGGTTTGGGCTTGGGTGCCCAAATTTGGTTCTTGGGAGGAGCTCTGGGGGTTCTCAACCACCCATCTTCGGTGGGTAGGCGTGGCAGCTCTTTGAGTGGAAGCTTGGCAAGCTTGGGAGGCAGTGTGAGCAGTGGTAGAGTTGGGCTTTCTACAGGGGTTCAGACACTAGACTCTCCAATCTTACCAAAAGCTGAAGAGCTCAAAAACTCTGGCCAAGACTACACCAGCGCCCCAGCAGCTCGTTGAATTGGGAGATCATCATCCCGAGCTGCGGCTCAGACAGGGGGACCCATGACCATGATGGCCGAAGGTAGTGTTTTTCTTCCGAGGTTTTGCACTTGTAGCTTCACATTTGCAATAATTCCATATCCAGGCCCTCACACAAAGGCAACACTCGTAACACAAGCGCTATCCGAGCTGGCATTCTCTAAGGACCTCAAGGACTTGCATTCTCTCGACCAATCGATTGAGCAAGAAGGACAAGTATTGCATGCACCCAAACAGTGCGGCCAGCACGGAGTTCATCCCACCTCTCCAACCAAGGCGCATATTACCTAGAGTGCGAAGGTCAGTAGGTGACGTGGTTGCAGACGTGACACTCGCCTCCCCGACACTACAACGGGGCCGAGCGTAACTCAAGCTCATTACCGTGTCCTCCCACTTTGCCTCCTAAACTTCCTTGCGCTCTCTAGAGGAAACGCCTAAGCACTTAGTTTGGCTAAGGAGGGCCAGCAGTCAACTATCAACCTCGGAGGAAAGCTCGCGTAGGGAGGAGATAACCTGGAGGTGTCGTCGTGTCGTCGTCCGAGGGGTACGTCAGATCGCCTCGACTCATCGCCCAGACGCCAGGGCAGAAGCCGGCGTCGTCGGCGAAAGAAGCAGAGGCAGTTCAGCTTGTCCTCGATTTCCTCTTCTTCTTCTCGACTCGTCATCGCTGAGCGGGCGGACGTCGTCATCCGAGTCACTGTCGAACGTCGTGAGCGTGGAAAGAATGCGCGTGCTAGCTGGTGCTCATTCTCAAGTACTTGTTCGTGATGTACTCCTTTGTACGAAGCCGCCCGCTCGTGTGACTTGCGTGGGATGGGGGAGGCTGTGCGTCTCCTGTGTACTTGCGTAGTCGTATCTTGGCCCAATCGTCTTGCCCAAGTCTTTGGCTTGTTTTCTTCGAGCAGATTTGGCGATTGAAGTGGTTCGGGTCGCAGCACTCGAAAAAGCTCCCGAGCGTCCTCCCCCGAGACGGTTCATGTGAGGGTTGTTGTGGAACCGCGAGAACGGTGGCAGCAAACGTAGCTCAACTCATCGTCTCCATGTAACTCCAGCTGGTCCTCACTGATCAAAGAACAAGAGAGAAGAAAGCGCCAAAAGCCCAGACTGTAGGGGTTAGAGGAAGAGCGGAAGCGGCAAAGCCACGGACGGGCGAGAAGATTTATCAAAAGAGCCCCGCCATGGATCAGACTACTGGACTTGAGCTTACTTTGAACGAGCTCGTGTCGCACGTGAGAGGTCTCCATAGTTCAGGCACCTTGCGATGATCTGCCGTGAACACGTTGGAGTCCCACAACGCCCGACATCAAGGTATGTCAAAAGCTTCAAAGCACGCTCATGATCATCAAAAGGCAACGCTCTCTCGTTCAGCCTCTATCTTGTGACATCCACTGAATATGGATGCGAATAACTTCTATGCTCTCGCCAGGTGGAATATCGAAAGTTTCAGTTACTCTAGCATTGAACGACCGTAGAGCTCGGGTGTTGACTTGAGTAGGATCCCTCATAGACAACGATGAGAGAGTGGCCCAGATCTCCGGAGCCGTGCCGAGGTGAGAAAAAGCGACAAATCAGCATGCAAGACAGAGAAAAGAGCATTACGGCGGGCTCAGGCTAGTGAATGGTATGATCGTGTCAGATGAATGCGTAGGTTGAACCCGAGCAGCAAGACCAGTAAGCAAGAGGTGGGAGCAAATATCCCATGGATGAAATGCACCAAATCTGCCAGATAGGCCGACATACATAATTCCTAATACAGCATAGTTGTCCATCGAACAAAACGGGCGTTGCACGCCGCGTCCATGTCGCTCTCGGTGGACTTGGAACACGGGCTAGGGTTGGAAGATACCTTAACGCCTTACGATACCAATGAAGGACACGAAAAGGAAGCTTAACGGGCCAACAGCGACCAGAGGGGGGGGTGAGGGATGGTAAGGAGGGATCGAGCTTCAAAATTTCCTTCGGAAATTCAGACCACTTCGAAGAACTCAACCTCAAAAGCAAAACCCTAAGCTTAGTAGTCCAGACCCTTAGATGGTGGGTGGATTCTTCCACGAAGCACAGGGACACTACACAATGTAGGAAAGGCCCAACGCAAAAGCTGAAACTCGAGTCAATCAAGAACGGAAAAGAACGCGAAACGAAACGGCGCGAAACTGGATAGACCGGACTCTGCCTGCGTCCAGTCGCTGGGACCGGACGCTGGTCAGGTCAGCCAAAAAAACGTGTTTGGACCTCTCTGGAACTGACCGTACGCAGTGCTGCGGCGTCCGGTCGATCACCGTGCGTCCGGTCACAAAGTAAGTTCGAGTAGTGAACAGGATAGGGGCGAGTCAGGGTCACCACTAAACTCGAGTCCACCCCTGGGTAAGAGCAAAAACCAGAAACGCTCAACCTCTCTTCAACGACGGACGCGTCCGGTCAAGTCGTGACCAGCGTCCGGTAACCCCGGAAATGCACTGAAACTCCGGCGATTCAACACGATCTTTTTCAAACCGAACCTTAGTCGCATCTTAGATCCTCAGGGCGATCTTGTATGTCTGATTTCGCCCTTTGGGAAAGTTTTTTGTGCGAATTTTTCGGAGTCGTTTGGATCTTCTCGCTGTCTTTGGCTAGTCCTTCTTCTTCCGATCTTTGGAAGTGGCATAGGAGGCTTGGTCATTTAAGCTTCGACTTGCTTGCAAGACTTAGCTCACTTGGCCTAATCCGAGGATTGCCCAAGCTTTCAATGGAGAAGGATCTAGTTTGCCATTCTTGCAGACATGGGAAGATGGGTTGCCGCTCCCCACCATCCGGTGACTAAGGTCATGACCTCGCACCCCGGAGAGCTTTTAACACATGGACCTTGTTGGTCCGGCTCGGGTGAGCTCGGTTGGTGGCAAGTGGTATGTTTTGGTTGTTGTTGATGACTTTTCGAGGTATTCGTGGGTTTTCTTTTTAGCTGAGAAGACCGAGACTTTCTCCTTCGCTCGCAATCCTGATTTTGCGTCTTCAGAACGAGTTCCCTTTGAACTCGATGCGAGCTATTAGAAGTGATAATGGTTCCGAGTTTAAAAATTCGGATTTTTGAGAAGTTTTGTAACCACCTTGGTTTGGAGCATCAGTTTTCTTCCCCCTATACACCACCCCAAAATGGTGTTGTAGAGAGGAAGAATCGGACCTTGTTGAGATGGCCAGGACGATGCTTGATGAGCATAGGGACTCCTAGGCGCTTTTGGGCCGAAGCTATGAACACTGCATGCTACATTTCGAATCGCATTTTTCTAAGAGCGTTTTTGAAGAAGACCTCTTATGAGTTGCGTTTTGGTCGCCAGCCCAAGGTGAGTTATTTAGAGTCTTCGGTTGCCATTGTTTTATATTGAAGAAAGGCAACCTGGACCAAGTTTGAGTCTCGTTCTTCTGACGGTGTGTTTTTTGGGTTATGGCACTCACACTCGAGCTTATCGTGTACTTAACCTTGACACTAACCGAGTCATGGAGACATCAGATGTCACCTTCGACGAGACTCTTGTTTGTCCCTCTTCTCGTTTTGAGCGTGCAGGTGATCATGAGGTTGGAGAGCCTCTTTTCGATGACGAGGACGAGGGTGCTGAAGGTATAGATGATCCAGCACCCCCTCCACCCTGCCCTGCCGCAAGGAGCGGCCTCGACGACGACTCACGGCCCCGACACTTCTTCTTCCTGGGGGCCGTGGGATCCACCTCGCGCGGTACCTTTGTACCCGGGTGGAACCAACTACTGTTGAGGGGGAGGTCACTTCTTCCCGGGAGGCGCCACGACACATCCAGCGCCAGCACCCTCCTCAGCAGATGATCGGCGACATCGACGAGCGAGTTACTCGCTCCAGGTCACAGCACATCTCGCACTTTGCTCATATCTGCTTTTGTCGCGTCTTTTGAGCCCCGAGATGTTGACACGCATTGACGGATCCGGATTGGGTCAATGCCATGCATGAGGAGCTAGAGAACTTTGAGGCGAAATCGGGTTTGGGTTCTAGTGCCTCCACCTCCTGACTGTAAACCTATTGGGACAAAATGGGTATTTAAAAACAAGCAAGGAGAGGAGGGCCACATTGTGAGAAACAAGGCCCGGCTTGTAGCGAAGGGTTATAGTCAGAAGGAGGGGATAGATTATGAGGAGACCTTCGCTCCTGTAGCTCGTTTGGAGGCTATTAGGATACTCTTGGCTTATGCTGCATCCATGGGGTTTCAAACTTTTTCAAATGGATGTCAAGAGTGCCTTCTTGAACGGCTACATTGAGGAGGAGGGTCTATGTCCAGCAACCCCCCGGTTTTGAAAATCCCAAGTTTCCAAACCATGTCTTTAAACTCCACAAAGCTTTGTATGGTTTGAAACAAGCCCCTAGAGCCTGGTATGAGAGATTAAAAACCTTTTTGCTGGCTAAGGGTTTTAAAATGGGATGTGTTGATAAAACGCTCTTTCTCCTCAAGCAAGGCAAAGATACTCTCTTGGTCCAAATTTACGTGGATGATATCATTTTCGGTGGTTCTTCTCACGCTTTGGTTGCCAAGTTTGCAGATACTATGAGCAGGGAGTTCGAGATGAGCATGATGGGCGAGCTGACTTTCTTTCTCGGGTTGCAAATTAAGCAATCCCGAGAGGGGACGTTTGTGCACCAGGGCAAGTACACGAGGGACTTGCTGAAGCGGTTCGACATGGGTGAGGCCAAGCCTCTTCCGACGCCCATGTCGACGACGACTGCCCTGGATGCCGACACGGATGGAGAAGCAGTGGACCAGAAGGAGTACCGCAGCATGATTGGATCGCTGCTCTACCTGACGGCGACACGGCCGGACATTCAGTTCGCCGTGTGCTTGTGCGCGCGCATTCAGGCTTCGCCACGCACTTCTCACCGTCAGGCGGTGAAGCGCATCTTCAGGTACCTTCGTTTCACGCCTGAGTTCGGGATTTGGTATTCTGCTTCTTCCACCCTCTCGCTTTGTGGCTTTTCTGATGCTGATTTTGCTGGTTGTCGCACCGAGCGCAAGTCCACTTCTGGGACTTGCCAGTTTATTGGATCTTCTCTGGTGTCGTGGTCTTCTCGCAAGCAGTCTAGTGTCGCTCAGTCTACCACGGAGGCTGAATATGTTGCTGCGGCTAGCTACTGTTCCCAGTTACTCTGGATGATGGCCACTTTGCGTGATTTTGGTTTGAGCTTTACTCGAGTTCCTTTGCTTTGTGACAGCACGAGTGCCATTAGCGTTGCTAAGAACCCCGTGCTTCACTCGAAAACCAAACACATTGATGTGCGCTTTCATTTCTTGCGAGACCACCAGGAGAAGGGTGATATCGACCTTCGCCATGTCGATACTCATCACCAATTGGCTGATATTTTCACCAAGCCTTTAGACGAATCAACCTTTAATAGGTTGAGGGGTGAGCTTGGTGTGTGTTTCCCCTTTTAGATGGGGGAAGCATTTTGAGATGTACAGACTGACTCTTTTATTTTAAGGTTCTTTTCTTTTGAGTTTCTTGAGTCTTTCCAATTGGTATCTTCTTTCTTTCAGTTTTGTGTCGGGTATACGCATTTACATTCTGAGCTTCATGTCTATATTCACTAGAATGTAATTATGCTCCTGTTAGTATTGCTCCGATACTTATGATGAAGCTTGTAGCTTATGCTCTTTCTGATCACTGTTACATCTTATGAGCGAGCTATTTTTGGAATGGTGAATTATGCCTAATGTATATAAATCTGAAAATGTTCACCATTGAGATATGCAACTAGCATGTGTAGGGTGTGTTGAGTCCATTCTTGCTTTTCATATATGCTAGGTTGCTATGTCTCTAGTTCTGAGTCATTCACTTGCTTGGTTGTTCATAACTTGCTTAAAATCTGAACCAAGTATTGTTGAATTGAAAAGATCGAGATGGGATTGCTTGTCAACACCTCATGGTATTGAGACTGTTTCTCATTGCACTTTGAGTTAAACTTGAGCCATGTAGTGTATGACCGAAACCGTTGCTTTAAGCTTCTGATTGCTTCGGCATAGGCTTCGCACGGTTGAAAAGTTAGGCGATGACAAGCTTTCAACCTCTCGCAATCACATGCTAAAAATGAACTTGTGAATTCTTTTACCGCTGCAACTCCGATATGAATTTGAAATCACAAGTATATGCTTCATTCCTATGCATGATGATTGAACTTTGCTAGGGGTAGTTCACCTTGTATATATGCTTAGCACTTGTTTGGATTCCTTTTATACATGTCTAGTGCTATTTTGATGGTGACTATCTTTTTGGCTTAAAACTGCTCACATGCTCATATGCTTCATATTTCGTATAAGTGATCAGTCTGAGCCTTTGCTATTTGAGTGCTTAATTGAGATGTTGGAGCTATACTGATTAGGGCATCTTTGCACTCTTTTGACTATATACTTGAAGCTCCTAACTTGCATTTTGACTTCATATGCATTTTGGAAGGAGATCTTGTGTTCAGGGGGAGTTTTGTGAAGGGAGTTGCTTCTCCGATACCTTTTGGCCTTGATAAGTGCATTTTCAACTAGTGGGAGAAATTTATGCAAATCATATGCCCCTGTGTTGATCAACTAAGGGGAGAATCATTTGTCCTAGTTGCTTGCATTTGTCGAGGGGGAGTTTGCTAGTTGTGTTGAGCCGTTGCCTCTGTCTTGAGGGACTAGCAAACGTTCCTAGCTTTTCATGAGCTTTCATAAGCTTTTTCATTTGGCTTTCAATTGGTATCGTCTGGTGTGTTTTCCCATTTGGTTTGGGTTGATTTCCAATTGGTTCGGAGTGATTTTCTTGCTAGTTGTGTTGAGCCTCTGTGCCTCTATCTTGAGGGACTAGCATTTTGCTTCTGTTGTCCTCCGATCTTCAATTGGTATCTGCTAGCGGTGTTGAGCCTGTTCTACCTCTTCTTGAGGGCTAGCTTTGCTTTGCTTGGTTGCGTCGAGCCGTTGCCCATGTCTTTGGGGACCAAGTTTTCGCTTCATCCACTTGACCTTCTTTGGCTTTTGTTAGGCTTTTGGGTCATTTGGTTGGGTTTTCTCTTCCCACTCCTTCCTACCTCCTTCTTCTTATTCATGATTTGTTGTGGAGTTGACAATGCACTCATCAAGGGGGAGATTGCGGATACATGGGTGTATGCCGAGTCTCTGTGTGATGAGTGATTGTCAACGGAGATGATGCGCATGTTCTTTGGCTTGTGTTGTGCAGGTGTCGAGCACGGAGACAGTGGTCGATGGCGGGTGAAGGTCAAGTTGCGACGTGCCGTGCCGATGGACCGGGCGCGATGAAGGATGGGCGTGCCGTGCGGCGGACGTGCCATGCCGATGTATCGGACGGTGAAGGGCGGACGTGGACTTGGACTGATGGACTGGAGGCCGGAGGATCAGCTGTGGTGGCTGGCAGCCTGCGACAGCGACAAGCGGAGAAGTGCGATCATGTCGGTGGAAGGGGTGCACAGGCGGTGCATCCCCTCTACGACGCCGGTTTGTTGGTAGAGCCCGGGAAAAACCAACGGTGGACGGTTTCCAGGTTTGGGCCTCAAAACCTGGGTGCTGGGTTTCCAGGTTGAGCCACAAAACCTGGGCGCGAAGGTTTCCAGGTTGAGCCTCAAAACCTGGGCGTGGGCCGGTTTCCGAGTTTGGGCCTCAAAACTCGGGCGCGGACGGTTTCCGAGTTTGGCCACAAAACTCGGGCTGGAGACGGGTTTCCCGGTTTGGGCCTCAAAACCGGGGGCTGATGGAAAAGGCTGGTTTCCCGGTTTGGGCCACAAAACCGGGGGTGCAGAGCGAGGGCGGCACGTGGCGGCGATCTGAAGGTTGCATGGAGGCGACGCGGAAGACCGTGCGGGCGTGGCCGTCGGATCTACCTACCACCAGCGGGTGGACTAGAATAGCCTTAGGGTTAGGCTGGTCCGCTCTGTAATTAGAGTAGAGAGGGGTAGAGTAGGAAATAGACTTAGGCTAGGTTAGTATAAGTAGTCCAGGGGAGACACCCTCCTCCCTCATCTCAGTTTTAGCTATCTCAGTTAGCGCAGTCATTTGCTTCCTAGCACCTAGGGCTTCCACACTCCCATCCCTGCTTTAGCTAGTTGAGATCCGCAGAGAGACTCCACTCTGTGTACTGTTGATTCGAGGAAGTGAGGCCGTATCCTCACCTTGGATCCCATCTCTTGGTGTCAATTCGCGTTTTGATTTCATGTTCATCATGTTCTTCGCGGATTGCTTTGTGCCTTGAGTTTTTCCCGTCGCTTGATCTTTGTGCTCGGTTCATCTTTTGCGATTCCGTTTGAACTGAGTTGTTCTAGATCGTGAGGCACTTCTTTCCACCGAAAGAAATCATCTCTAACCTCACGGTCTAGGAGATCGATCAAGTTTTAGTTTCGGGTCTCTTTTTCTTCCTTCCCCCGAATTCCTTCGATTCACCGATTTGGAGTTAGGTTCGAGCCATGATCTCTTAGAGATAGCTCACTAACCTCCTTGTGACTCCTCAGATCGAATCCCAAGCCTAGAGCACTTGATTCGGAGGAGATCGGGTTGAATCGCCGGAGTTTCAGTGCAGTTTCGGGGTGACCGGACGCCGGTCACGACTTGACCGGACGCGTCCGGTCGTTGAAGGTTTGAGCGTGTTCTGGTTTTTGCTCTGACCGGACGCTGGAGTTTAGTGGTGACCGGACTCGCCCATAGTCCTGTTCACTACTCGAACGTGCTTGTGACCGGACGCACGGGGATCGATCGGACGCTCGCAGTCACTGCGTCCGGTCAGTTCCAGAGAGGTCCAAAACCGGTTTTTGGCTGACCGGACGCGTCCGGTCCCAGCTGACCGGACGCAGGCAGAGTCCGGTCGATCCAGTTTTGCGCCGTTTCGTTCGCGGTTCGTTCGTTCTTGATTGGACTCGAGTTTCGTCTTTTGCGTTGGCTTTCTAGGGTTGTCTAGTGTCCCGCTGTGCTTCGTGGAAGCATCCACCCTACATCTAGGGTCGTGGACATTAGCAAGCTTTAGGGTTCGCTTTTGGGGTTGAGTTTGGGACAGTGGCATCTAGTTTCCGAAAGGAAATTTTGAAGCTCCCATTCACCCCCCCCCCTCTGGTCGCTTTTGGGTAGCTTCTCGGTCCTTCACGAAGAAGAGGGATCAGGACCGTGAGTGGTAGTAGAGGCCGCTCTTTGCGGCACAGCAGGTGGAGGTGGTGCTGGGTCATCCATTCCTTCAACACCCTCGTCCTCATCGTCAAAAAGAGGCTCGCCATCCTCATGATCACCTGTGGGCTCAAAATGAGAAGAAGGACAAACCATGGTCTCGTCGAAGGTGACATCTGATGTCTCCATGACTCAGTTAGTATAAAGGTTAAGTACACAATATGCGCGAGTATGAGTGCCTTAACCCAAAAATACACCGCCAGAAGAACGAGACTCAAACTTGTCCAGGTTGCCTTTCTTAAGTATAAAACAATGGCAACCAAAGACTCTAAAATAACTCACCTTGGGCAGTTTTCCAAAACACAACTCATAAGAGGTCTTTTTCAAGAAAGCTCGGAGAAAAATGCGATTGGAAATGTAGCATGGAGTGCTCATAGCTTCGGCCCAATTTCGCCTAGGAGTCCTATGCTCATCGAGCATCGTCCTAGCCATCTCAACAAGGGTCCGATTCTTTCTCTCTACAACACCATTTTGTGGCGGTGTGTAGGGGGAAGAAAACTGATGCTCTAAACCCAAAGAGTTACAAAACTTCTCAAAATCCGAATTCTTGAATTCGGAACCATTATCACTTCTAATAGCTCGCATTGAGTTCATAGGGAACTCATTCTGAAGACGCAAAATCAGATTGCGAGCAAAAGAGAAAGTCTCAGTTTTCTCAGCTAAAAAGAAAACTCATGAATATCTCAAAAAGTCGTCAACAACAACAAGCACATACCACTTCCCCCAACCGAGCTAACCCGAGCCGGACCAACAAGGTCCATGTGCAAAAGCTCTCCAGGGCGCTTGGTCATGACCTGAGTCACTGGATGGTGGGGAGCAGCAACCATCTTCCCATGTCTACAGGAATGGCAAACAAGATCCTTCTCCTTGGATAACTTGGGCAATCCTCGGATTAGTCCAAGTGAACTAAGTCTTGCAAGCAAGTGGAAGCTCAAATGTCCTAGTCTCCTATGCCACTTCCAAAGATCAGAGGAGGAGGGTCCAGCCAAAAGACAACGAGAAACTTCAAATGACTCCGAGAAATCTGCACAAAAGACTTTCCCAAAGGGCTAAATCACACAAACAAGATTGCCCTGAGGATCCAAAATACGACTGAGATTCGGTTTAAAACGAATCTCATAGTCGTCATCAAAGAGTTGCAAAACAGAAAGAAGGTTAAAATGCAAGTTAGAAACAAGAGCAACATCACGCAACACAAAGTGCTCATTAACTCGCGCCGACTCACGAGACAATACTTTACCTTTGCTATTGTCGCCGAAGGTGATAAACTCCTTTCCCGCGACCAGACTAAGACTGGAGAACCACTTGGCGTTTCCGGTCATGTGCCTCAAGCAACTGGAATCCACCAACCAAACGTTCTCCAATCGTTTTACCTACATCAATAAAAAGACATAGGGTGAGCATACGGTCCAACACTAGGGTTAGCGATGTAGGAAGAATACCAGTGTTGGGCTGGCTACTCAAAAGAATGGTTAGCGGAAAAACCATTCCTAGCACGCCTACGGGAAGAGCGATCACCACGTAGAGGAAAACATGGTCCGCTAAGAGAGGAGCGTCCATCGCGATACTCAGAACGCGGTGGTGGAAAATGATCAACTACGAAGCCACCGCCACAGGGTCCATAGCCTACAACGACAGGCTCTCGTCGGGCACGACCTCCTCGCAGTCTAGGCCTAGGAACCTGAGGCATTGGACCTCTAGGCCTAGCAGCACGCCTCTGAACATTCGACACATGTACATCATGGAAAGGATGGTACATGTCTGTGTTGTTCATCTCCTTTGCACGACGCGCCTCTCTCTTGCGTCGAAAGCAAAACTCACTCAATTGTCCATCTCTCCCATAGTGTTCACAATGATACCTCACCGCTCTCATAGGGGTTGTTGGTACTCACGGTAGTGGGTGTGGATCACTTTGCCCTTCTGTGGCATAAGCTCCTCTTGGATAGGTGGCATTGTGTCAAGCTTGTTTTTCAGGTGGTTGGGCTTGGGATGCCATGTCTGTTTCTTGGGTGGAGCTCTCGGAGGTTCAACGACCATTCCATCCTTAGTGTTAGGCTTGAGAGGCTCTTTGGGTGGAATCTTAGTAAGCTTGGGAGTAGTGGTGGAGTTGGGCTTCTCACATGGGTTAAGACCACTCGACTCTCCAATCTTGCCAAAAGATGAAACATCAACACCCGGAGCAAAGCCTACACCTGGACCTCCAGCAGCACGCTTGAATTGGGAGATCATCATCCCAAGCTGTGGCTCACCACTAGACACCCATGACAAGATGGTCCAAAGGTATGTGTTTTCCTCCTCGGTTTGCATCTTGTCATGCTTCACGTTGGCTATCTCCATCTCCAAACCTTCACACAGAACACACCTAGCCACACAAGTGCTACCCGAGCTGGCCTCTTCAAGAGACACAATCTTGGCATTCTTCTTTGCCAACTCGGATTGCAAGCCTGCACAAGACTTGCATGCACCCAACAGCGAGGATCTAGCTTTAAGCTCATCCACCTCTCCAACCAACGCAACATACTTACCTCTCAAGGTGAGAAGGTCAGTCATGTGCGTGGTGCACATCTCGCACTCAGCCTCCTCAGAAACAACTACGGTGGACTTGGCAAACTCAAGCTCCTTCACCGTATCCTCCCACTTCTGCCTAAACTCCTTCCGCTCTCTAGCAGCACGCCTAAGCAGCTTATCTTGACTAAGAAGGGCGGCAGTAAGCTTCTCGACCTCAGCAGATTGCTCATCGGAGGTTAGAGATACTTGGGAGGTGTCGTCGTCGTCGTCGTTCCGAGGGGTCTCCTCCAGCTCGCCGTCGACCTCCTTGCCGAGGGCCATGGTGCAGAAGCCCTCGTCGTTGGCGAAGAAGCAGAGGCCGTTGAGCTTGTCCTCGATCCTCTTCTTCTTCTCGGACTCGTCGTCGCTTGAGGAAGTGGAGTCGTCATCCGAGTCATCGACGTCGCTGAGCGTGGCAAAGAATGCACGCTGCTCAGCCTGGGCCTTCTCCAAGTACTTGGTCTTGATGTACTCCTTGTTGAAGCCGCCCTTTCGCTTGTGCTTCGCGGGGATGTACTTCTCCTTGCGCTTGCCGGAGTCGTACTTGTGCCCATGATCCGTCTTGCCGAAGGTCTGCTTGTTCTTCTTCAGACAATTGGCGATGAAGTGGTTAGGGTCGCCGCACTCGAAACAGCCCGAGCGTCCTCCTCCGCGGCGACGGTTCATGTGGTTGTTGTGGAACCGTGAGAACCGGTTGGCGAGCAAAGCTAGCTCATCATCCCCCATGAACTCCAGCTGCTCCTCACTGACAGAAAGAAGAGAGGAAAGTGCAAAGTCTCCAGAGGTGTTAGCAGAAGAGCCAGAAAGCAAAGCCATCGACGGGCCAGAAGGATTTTCATAAGAAGCCCTCGCCATGGCGTCAATCTCACTGGACTTGAGCTTACTAAAGAGCTCGTCGCACGTGAGAGTCTCATAGTTAGGTGATTCGATGATCGCCTGAACATTGGAATCCCACACTGACCAATCAAGGGTATGTAAAAGCTTCAAAGCCCTCTCATGATCGTCGAAAGGCAACAGCTCCTTGTTCGCCCTCATCCTGTTGACAATCACCTGAAAGTGAGCGAATAAACTTTCTATGCTCTCGCCAGGCATATGTCGAAAGTTCTCATACTCTCGCTTGAACGACTCGTAGAGATGGGTTTTGACTCGAGTGGATCCCTCATAGAAATGCATGAGGGTGGCCCAAATCTCTCGAGCCGTAGCGAGGTGAGAAAAGCGATCAAACTCACTCATGCTCAGACATGAGAAAAGAGCATTACGGGCTCGGCTATTGGCATCGTGGTCATCGATCTGATGCTGAATAGCACGAGCAGCCAAGACCACGTAATCAGCAGAGTTACAAATATCCCAGATGGAAGCACCCAAACTCTGCAGATAGGCCGACATACATATCTTCCAATACGCATAGTTCGTCCCATCGAAAAACGGCGGTTTGCCCACGCCGCGATCCATGTCGCCTTCTGTGGATCTGGAACCGGCTAAGGTGGAAGATCCTTAACCTGCTCTGATACCAATTGAAGGACCGAAAGTGCTACCAGAAAGCGACCAGAGGGGGGGGTGAATGGGAGCTTCAAAATTTCCTATCGGAAACTTCTCGCCACTATCTCGAGAATCAACTTCAAAGCAAATCTAGAGCTTGTGAGTGTCCACGACCCTAGATGTAGGGTGGATGCTTCCAAGAAGCACAGCGAGACACTACACAACTCTAGAAACGCAACGCAAAAGCCGGATATCAAAACCAACAACGAACGAAAGAACTGCAAACAAATCAGTGCAAAATTTCCTGCATCGGAAGCTCGCTGCGTCCGATGTCAAAGCATCGGAAGCATCCGATGCAAACAGGAGCGTTCAGGAACCTTACTAGACTGGCCTCGGACGCTGCTACAGTGAAACCCTAGCGTCCGATGCTTGACCCCCGGCGCGTCCGATGGTAACGGATGCTCCGATGGTCAGCGTCCGATGCTCCTTTAAAATCACTGTCAGAAGACACGTGGCAACGGATGCTCCGATGGTATGAACTTCAGCGTCCGATGCTTACGAACAGACCATCCGATGGTCACAAAACAACACTGCTCTTCCGCGAAATTCACTCGATCTCCTCCGAATCAAAAGCACTAAGGCTAGGACTTGGTATGAGGAGTTTCAAGGAGGATAGTGCTATCCCAAAGAGATCATGGCTCGAACCAAACTCCAAATCGGTGAATCGGAAGAAATCGGGAGGAAGAAGCAAAAACTCGATCCGAAACAAAAATCGACTGATCTACTAGCTCGTGAGGTTAGAGATAGATTCCTTCAATGGAAAGAAGTGCCTCACGATCTAGAACAACTTGGTTCAAACGAATTTGCAAAAGATGAACCGAGTAGGGAGATCGATCAACGGGAAAATCGTGGAGAAAAAGCAAAACGCGAAGAACAACTCCAGAACGCGAATCACAGCCACGAATTGCAACCGTGTGGCTACCACATGCTACAACAGTGAGATTACGGTCTCACTTCCTCAAAATCTCACGGACATAGAGGTATGATTGTCTTCTCTGTGGATCTCAGTTCGCTACAGCAGAGGATGGGGAGAGCAAGAAAACCTAGAAGGCAAAATAGCAAATGAGTGATATAATATAGGAGGTGGGTGTCTCCCTCTACTTATCCTAATTCTAATTCCCACTCTACCCCTAGTTATTTAGAGAGCGAACCAGCCAAACCCTAAGGCTATCCTGGACCAACTCGAAGATAATGGTGATCCGACGGCCACACCCGTACAACTGGTAGCGTTGCCTCGACGCAACCTCACTGATTGCCGCCACGTGCCGCCACCGCTCTGCACGTCCTTTTCCCGAACTTCGCCCCCGGTTTTGAGGCCCAAACCAGGAAACCAGCCTTCACGACCAACCCCCGGTTTTAAGGCCCAAACCGGGAAACCAGTCGTCCATCGCCTGAGTTTTGTGGCCCAAACTCAGAAACCCACAGCGCCCAGGTTTTGAGGCCCAAACCTGGAAACCATCCTCAGCCCGAGTTTTGTGGCCCAAACTCAGAAACCATCGGCGCCCAGGTTTTGAGGACCAAACCTGGAAACCGTCCACTTGGTGGTTTTTCTATGGCTCAACCACCAAACCGAGCCGTAGAGGCGATGCACCGCCCGTGCACCCCATCCACCGACACGTGTCCCCAGGTCCTCGACCCAAGCAACATCGTGCCCACAAGTCTTTGCTCGTCGCTATCCCAGGCTGTCAGCCACCACAGCTGATCCTCAGGCCACCGGTCTCTCAGTCCAAGCCTCACGTCCGCCCTTTGCCACTCTCGGTCCATCGGCACGACATGTCTCTACTTGACCTTCACCTTGCCTTCGATAACTATATCCGTGCTCGACACCTGCACAACACAAGCCAAAGAACATGCACATTATCCCAGTTGACAATCACTCATCACTCAGAGACTCGTCATACACCCATGTATCCGCAATGAGGCACGAACAAGATTTACCCGACAAAAACATGATTTGATCTAAGATAAACAGACTCGATCTACCAAATATATCAGTGGGGTTCGGAAATACAGCCGTAATAGACTTGCTAGATCAGATCTATCTGTTCTTAAATCAGATCACGGTTTTATTGAGTATCTCGAACGCACAACATGTAACAACCAAGATTGGCCAAAATAGCCGATGAGAGGCTTGTATCGGCTATTTCCTCTGTTATGAGCGTGTAAACCTCAGAACAGCTGATACTAAGCATCCTTTAGGCGCAGGCTATTTTGTCAATCTTGATTGGGAAAGATGTTGTGTAAAACACAAATAGACAAATTAAAACATAAAACAACATTGATAACTTAATGAATCTATTAGCTTTTCAAGCCAATAGAGCTGATAACTAGTCAAGATCGACTAAAGTAAGAGATTGATCAGAGTCAAGACAGTCTTACAAAAGACGAACTTAGACCAATAACTAGCCATGTCCTAGCTTAACAAGAGTTTGGTCGAAGCCAATGCAGCCTTATTACACGATGACATAAGCCATTGGTGAAACTTACAAGCAAACTGGAGGTCGGTCGATGCCGATGCAGCCCTGCTTGATTGAAGGTCTCGTCGAGATCTACTTTACTCCTACTCCTAGGGTTTTAGCCGAGGGCCGGTTGTGTTTGATTGATTGGGGATTCTTACAAAATCTGGGTTTCTAACTATTTGTAACCCAGTTGACTCCTGCCTTCACACGAGTAGATTACAAAAAAGGAAAAAATAAAAGATGACCCAAACTCGAACTCTTTGGTCGAGTCTGACACATCTTCGAAGTCTGTCGTGCTGGTCCACAAGAAGCTTCCAGGTCACCTTCGACTCATACGAGCTTTTTATTTTTCCAGGCCGATCCTTTTCCTTAATAAATCGGTCATTTATGTTTACAAAATATGAAACTTCCTGGTCCAAAATCTGATGTAAACACATGCCCCCCCCCCAATTTTGGGATGAAATTTGTTTTATTCCAAAAATGTCACTTTCCTTCTTTTAGGTTTCGATCAACTATCTTTATTTCTTAGCCGATCAGCCGAGTCCTTTTCCCAACCGTTATCGCTTTCTTTCAGTTCTCAAACCCTAACCTTCAAAGAAGTCCACCGCCACTTGATTTTGAGCAAAATCCTTTCAATAGCTCAACTCCAATGTCTCCGCAAGTCAAATGGCGACTCAAGATTCCATCCCTGAGGTAAAATCTAAGTTCCCCCATCATCTTTCTCTTCTGGTGAACTTTCATCTTTGTGTTCTTCCTCAAATTTTGAATCTTCAGGCGCTTCACGACCAGATCCTCATCCCTGTTCAGGATAACCCGGATAATTTCTTTCTCGGTCCAGTAGGCAATCTTGATCCTACCGAAGTTATAATTGCCGAAACTCACAGAGTCCCCTTCAAAAATTCAGATTTCGCTTCAAAGCATTGGGGCAAAACTCCCTTCAGGAACTGGCCATCGATTATCCCAGGTTGGAGGGATTGGCTGATCAAGGTGGAAGCCAAGAAGAAGTCAAATTGGGTTCTTCGCAATTTAGACCAATGCATCACCTTGTCTTTGGCTAACATGAAGAGGAATGAACAAATGCTGAAGGTAGCCTGCTACTTTTGGTCTAGTACCTTCAATTTGTTTCATGTTCAAACAAGGACCTATGACCCCCAATTTAGCCGATGTGCACATGCTGACCGGCTTAAACATCACTGGATTCACTAACCCATACAATCTCCAGATAAAGCCCTCCATTAAGCTTGGAAACTTAAAAGGTGGGTGGTCTAGCTATATCACTTCCTTCAACACCCCACAGTCTAGTGTTTTAGAACGAGAGCACATTATCTTCCTGAACATGTGGCTGGAGAAGTATTTATTCTGTGGGCAGAGCTACGGCCCAACTTCAAATTTCTTGGCTCTGGCAGAAAAATTGCCTGCAACTTCAGACATACCCTTAGGCAAATATCTTTTGGGCGCCCTATATAGTATGCTGAATAAGGTAGCCCAAAGTCTGATGGAAAATGAGGGTATTCCATCAATAACAGGTCCCTGGTGGCTGCTTCAGCTCTGGCTTAACCTTCACCTTCACAGGTTGATAACCATAGATTTGAGGACCTTGTCCTTTCCAAAACTATACCCAGACAGCCAAGAAAAGCTACTGGCCAAAGATGCCAAAGTGGGAAGGTGTACTTCATTTGGAGAAGCTGCTGCTATGATATCTATCGATGAACCAGCTAGCTTCTTTTTCAAGATCTTTTACAAAGGATTCCCTGCTGCTATCTTCAAATGGTTCCAATACCCAGACATTACAGATTTCAAGTATCCTTACACCTTCAGGTATCAAAAAGAATGTGATGATGAAAGTATGAAGATCTTGTGTCAAATTATGAAACCTTGTCTCCTGCCAACTGAGATTAGGCATGGTAGAGAAAAACCTCCCATGTCCTACGAGTTTTACCATCCTGTTATGGCAGCCAGACAAATTGGTTTCGGCCAAGTGCCTCCATCCCTGTATTTTGCTGATAAACTCAGGCCACGGGAAGCAGTAGATTCTGCCTTAGAGTATGACAGAATACTCTAACTGGAAAAATTTGTTTCCCGGAATATGGTCAAAGAATGGGACTGCAGACCTTTCTCTTCAATCTCCTTCCAAAACTGGTGGCAGCAATGGAGCACTCACCTTTTCAGTGCGGCTGTGGCCACTTACTGTCTGAAATTAGATTCAGACTTTCAGGCAACCGATGAGGTATGACTCAACTCGTCTTTAAATTCCATATCTTTACCACCTGCTTACTCCTGACATATGCCAAATTTCTGCAGTATTTGGTCACTTTGAACCCCCCAGAAATAAATTATAACATATGGTGCCCAAATCCAAGGATTGTTTGTGGCGCCCCTACCATCAAAACTTTGATGAAGAGGAAAGCTCCTGGTGCTTCAAATGATCAAACCCTCAGTACCTTTATAAAGGAAGCTGGCTCTTCTAAGAAGCAAAAGATTGCCGAGCCAACTGCCAAGGTTGTATCTAAAAAGAAGAAGAAAGATACTTCTAGTAGCAGCCAATCATTGATCAAGAATGTTGACACAGAGGTAAAAAATCTGCTCCTCCCAAGCAGTTTATAATCTTCTATCTCCCAATTTCTGAGAACAGGCTGGCACTCATAATGTTGAGTTGCCTCAGAAGTAGGCGGATGCTCAAAATGTAGAACATGAAGCACCTCCTCTTCTTGACATTGATCAAGAACTTCCCCAACCAGGTAAATCTTTTAGCCGATAGCTCCATCTTCTTTAGTGAATGTCATTGAAAACTGATGAAAACCCTCTTTCAGATGTGCCTCCCAAGCGTTCTTCAACCATCCCAGATCCTCAAATCAGCCCATCTGGCCAGGTGTTCTAATCAAATATTATTTCTCCTTTCAATATCTCCTTATCTATGACTACTCATACACCTGTCTTTGTAGGAACAAGGAGAGCCTTCTTCCCCTGCCATACCCTTCAACTTAAAAGATTACATGGATGAAGAGGAAGCTTCCGCAGCTAGATCCTCAGGAGACCTACCTGAAGAAATCAAGACTCGGCTTCAAACATTAATCCCCCTTCTGGAGGTCAACACAACCGACTTGATGCAGGACGCAAAGGGAGACAGGGACATCTTTGATTTGATTAAAGACAGCATACCAGGAGATCTGGAAGAGATTTTATCTTCTGTTGCCCACATAGGATTCCTCGAGCCAAGGTTTTCCAAGATTAAAGCCAAATTCAGGGCACGCGAGGCTCAAGCACATCTGCCAGCACGCGAACAGCGTTGCATTTGTGATATGGTTGCCGAAAAGAACGCCATGAATCAACTAAATTCAGACTCTACTGTTCTTATCGGCAATCTGTCATCTTTGGAAATTGAGAGGAATGAACTGCTGAGCAGGCTTCAAGCTATTGATGAACAGATCAAGTTGAAGAAGGATAGCTTAAAGAATATCCCCATTGCTCTTCGCGTTCATAAGAAAAAGATAACAACTCTTCATGGTGAGTTCAGGACAACAAAGCCAAGAAGAAACCGATCCCAGGTTCCATTGAAGAAGATCAGAAAGAGATCGATGAAATAGATGTTATCCGCTTGAATGCTCTGAGTGCACTAAAGTATTTGCTAAACATGTAATTCTGTTTATCTGTAATCTCTGACCATCAGTTCCTTCTCTTTAAACATTCTTCATTGGTGGACTGGCGTCATGATACTTTATTTTTATTTAATACTCTGTAACTTCATCAGCTATTCAGCCGATGTTATCCAGACAACTTATCTTTTAGCCGATTGATATAAAAATGACTTATTTAGTCAATTCACCTTAGGATCTAGATCCAAGGGTGCCCTCGAGCCGATGCCTTTTCACCTTCTCAAGTCTTATGTATAAATGCCAGACGCCGACTTCTCGAACACACCGCTCATTCATTGCTTTACTCTTCGGCCTTTGCTTTTCTCATTCACCAACTGCTTTTCTGTTCCACTCGGCGATTGAAACAATGGCAGACAACCGTGGCAAACGCCCCGCGGAGGCGTCGGAGTCTGTGGACGGCCCTCCGACGACCCGTCGTCGTGTGCTCAGGTAATGATTCTCCTTTTTAGTGCTTCTTTAAGCTCCAAAATTCTTCATTTACCCGAAAAAACCCTAATTTTTATTCTTCACAGTCCTCCCCCTTCGGTAGACGACCAAGGCCCCAGTCAACCCCCGTCGGAGTATGAGTTGGCACTGGATGATGGTGCGTGGGCCTTCATCCGGAATGTCGCCGACACCCGACGCCTCTTGGAGGAGGAGCGCCGCCGAACCGCCCGCCTGGTGGAGGAACGAGAGACCCTCCGCGCTCGCCTCAATAGTGCTCTCGAGCAGCTAGAGGTGTCCGACACCAGGGTTGCTGGTACATTCCCCCAAATCTCCCAACTTGTCACTCTGATTGCCTTAATTATAACAGCACTAGTGACTTTGTTGGCAACCGCTTGTTTTAAATATTTAGCCGATTCGTTATTTGATTCGATTGAATCGGCCATCTTTCTGGAATTTATTCTCTTATATTCAATTTTAGAACTCCAACAACAGCTCGATTGGCTCCCTAGGCGAGCCACAGTAATTGCCGACTTCGTGAACGCATGGGGATACAATCTGCGGGCATCTCTGGATGACGTCGGGACGCGTATCAGGGAGCTGGCCCTTCACTCCATCTGCCATGGCGCCACCTTCGCCCCTGCCGGAGCCGAACTTAGTGGTGCTGAGATCTCCGGGGAAGTTTCTCCATCCTTTGTCGGCGCCTGGACGAGGGAGGACTTCCGGGAGCTGGTGGAGGAGTTCCAGCACCTGGGGCTCGATGTGACGGAGGTGTCACACCTGGAGGACCTCTTGAACCGGCTCCATTTAGATTAGTTTGTCTTTAATGTCCCTTTTTGTATCTAGCCTGGTGGCCGAACAAATCTGAACAACCAGTCTGCTCCTGCATCGTCAGGCTAAATAATTCTGTTAAATATCGTTTGCCCGATATTTCTTTGTATTGCATTGCTTGAACTTTTTCAAAACTTTCCCTTTTGATGAATCTTCTAAAGGCGATGCTTTTTTTAGTATCGGCTATCAATTAAAATCAAAAGATGATACATACATATCGGCTATTTTTATTCTAAAGGCGATACATTAGTATCGGCTATAAAATCCAACTAATTGATTCCTTGCTCTGATTCGAAAGGTACTAATCTTGACTGATACAACACCGGCCTTAGTTCATTGGCATCGATGCGAATCATTGTCAGTAAATTAATCCTCTAGAACAATTTTTGAAGCCAATTTCTTAGATCGGCTGGTGACTCTCGTTGGTTGTCTTGAGAAAGTCTTCTTCGAGAATCCTTCCGGAAATGCACTCCATGTTATCAAAGTTCCAAACATCAGGGTCTGAATAAGCAATACTAACAGTCGAATCGGCTGACACTATCTCCACGGTATCACCGATCCACTGAATCACATTTTGATGCATGGTAGATGGAATGCAACAATTGGCGTGGATCCAATCCCTTACAAGAAGCACACTATAGGATCCTTTTGCATCGACTACAAAGAAAGTAGTCGGCATACTCTTGCTGCCAATTGTCAACTCAACACATATAGCACCTTTAGTAACCGATACATTGCTAGCAAAGTTGGTCAACCTCATATCGGTCTTAGTCAAGTCTTCTGCGGTCTTACCAAGCTTTCTAACAGTCGCATACGGCATCAAGTTAACTGCTGCTCCTCCATCAACTAGCATCCTGTTCAAAGGTCTTCCATCGTCAAACCCTTTCAAGTACAAAGCCTTTAAATGAGAATGCTTCTCGGGTTTTTGAAATGTAGCATCTTCCGCTTGATAGATCCACTGAGCAATGGCTTCCTCATTATCAGATTCTTCTTCATGGTCAGAGGATCTAAATTCAGCAGGTAGCATGAACAGTGCAGCGTTGTTAGCCAATGACTCACCCTTATCGGCTATTTGCTTGACTTGCCAGACTTTGGATCTCTTTTTCTGGACTTCATCGTTTCTCAATCTCTGAACCTGTCGTTTCTGGCTTCTGGTTAAGCTACCAGGACACCATTGTCCTTCCTGCCATGGATGATCATGATCGGCTAATCCTACTCCAAGCCGATTATGAACATTTTCATTTTTTATGCGCCGATCTGTATTTCCAAACTTCAATCATTCATGTATAGATCGGCGGTTGTCTCTCGACTACCTATACTCTCGGTATTGATCACTACACTCTGGGCAATTGCGAAGAGTAGGAAGTTTTAAACCCTCGTTCCAACAATGTCTGAAGAAGGGACAACCCCAATGATTCTTCTCTTCATCACTGATGCGTCTTCCTTCTTCTCGGGTCTTCATGTGCTCTTCTTCTTCGAGCCATTCTCGATATTCTTGTTCATCTCTTTCCCTTTGCACTTGGCTCCTCTCCTTCTAACGTTTCCATTTGTTCAATAAGATCCTGACAGTTGGACGCCTTCTTGCTTCTCCAGCTTTTGAAGTCTCAGGTTGATCATTGCTTTTCTTCCCTTTCATCTCCTAATACTCTCTAGCTGTTAATTGCTTCTTTCGATCAACTGTCCCATCTGTCCTGGCTCTATCAGAGGTTAACACCCTGATTTCACTTCGAGGTGCTGGAGCCACCATGTTTTGTGGGAAAGTATGGCCGTTGATGCCCATGCCTTTGGCCTTTCCTAAGCCAATCCTCCCTTTAACGATTGCCCTCTGTATCATATCTCTGAAAACTCGGCAATCATTAGTAGTATGGGTACCAATGTTATGAAATTTGTAGTACCTTTTATTTTTAAGCTCTTCGGCCGATGGAATGGTATGATTCCCAGTCAACTTGATCTGACCCTTTTCTAGCAAGTAGTCAAATATCTTGTTGGCCTTAGTGATATCAAAGCTGTATTTTACATCTCTTTCGGTACTTTTAACTCTTGCCCAAGGCATGAATTCATTGTTCTTCCAAACCCAGTCTACAGCAGCCACTTCTCCATCGCTTTCATTCTCTGAATCATCGTCTTCATCTTGTAGGAAAACATGACTCTCTGCAGGCTTTCTTGGGCTTGAAGATTTGGTTGTACTGATTTTGAGCATCAATACTCGCTACCTTTTTAGCTAAACCGGCCATGTTATTACAACCAAAGCCGATTCTTTCTCTGATAGTAGGTATCAGTCCTTGAATTGCAATGCTAACCACTTCTGAATCTGGCAATGTCAAAGAATAGCATTGATTCTTCATCTCTCTGAATCTTTGGAGATACTGGCATCCAGACTCATTATTGGTTTGCCTTGTATCGATTAAATCCACTAAGCCTTTTTCCAATACCCCTAAGCCGAAATATTTATGGAACCTATCTTCCAAGTCATCCCAGCTTTGAATGGAATTGGGTGGCAGAGATGAAAACCACGAAAAAGCCGAGCTAGATAGAGAGAGAGGAAACATTCTGACTTTGAGTGCTTGTTCATCACCGATCTCTCTAATCTGGACTAAGAACTGGGTTATTTGCTCCATGGTTGACACTGAACCAGTTCCTGTAAACTTGGCAAAATCAGGAATTCTATATCTTGGAGGAAGAACAACCTGATCAAACCATTCTGGATACGGCTTTTTGTAACTAGTTATTATAGATTTTGGCGTTAAGCCGAATTGCTTCTGGACCAGGTCAGTTACCCGATTCATCAACTGGTCCATCTGATTCACCGGCTTCTTATAGCCGATGTTCTGCCCCCCAAAGGTGTTGCTATTATACCCTGGGTTTTCTTGAGCATCCAAGGTATAGAAGTCAGATACATAATGGTACCCCTGAGGGATATCACCATATGCCACATTCCCTTGATATGGCGGTGTATTAAAATCACTTGTGATGCGCCTTGCCTGAGGAGCTATTTTTGTCGCTGATGAGTATATGTTATTACTCATAATCGGCTGTTCCACTGGCTGCGGCGTCATGCCCCCAGGGCTAATCATCATCTGGTTCCCATTGCCATTTGGACCATTGATCTGAGGTCCATTAGAAGTTCCAGCTCCTTGATTGTTCCCAATATTATATGTTGGACCTCTTCTATCGCCACTTATGTTGAAAACCTCCTTCATGGCATTTGTTAGGCTGTTGAGAAAAGCCTCATTGTGGTTCATCAAAGTGGACGCCATTGCCTTGCTGATCACTTCTTGCATAGCATTATGCTGGACTTGAACCATTGGATCAGTATGACCATCAAAGACCACTCTCGGAAGATGGGTTTTCTGAACGACCTTTTTATCCCTAGTCTTGCCGAAACTCAGTAAGCATTGGTGTCGGTATTGATCAATAGCTTCTCCTATTAAGCGCTGAGTTTCCTCTGGGAGGTCCTCCATCTTCACGTGCAACACTTTATCATTGTCAAACGTCATGATTCAGATGATTGTGTCCCACCGAGCGTGCTAAAATAATGTGTGGACTCAAAATCTCGGTCGGGGTGCGCCAACACACTCGGAACACGGTCCTCAGAGGGGTACGGAGCGAGTCCTGACCTCCTGGACCTTCAGCAAGCGGTGGTGCCGATTCTCAGCGAAATCGACTTCGGGCGTGCCAGTCAATTTGACCTGTAATTGACAAGGAGAAGAAAAAGATTGTCAAATCATGGAACATGCCGGTTTGATGTCTGACAGTTCCAAATTATGCGGCTCTGGTATAGCCATTTGTCTTTAGGACATTGACTACAAAGTCAACTCCCATGAGATTGCATGTAAAGTGATGAAAAGATATGAAGCATAACGGCTATGACGTATATAAGATGAAAGCTTATCATAAACAGACATCCGATGAGCTTTAAAAGATATTAACAAATGAAAAGATCTATATGTACGTTCAAGCAGCATAAAACCAACGTATCGACTAAATACACAAGCAGTTCTATTTGTTAACAGTGGGGTGTCTCCATGCAGCCGTAATAACAAATAGATCGATAAAACAACTTAAACATCAACAGTGGGGTGTCTCCATGCAGCCTTGATGATGGTCAAGTTAGATCACGTCTTATGCATAAAGTAGATCCGTTGATTCCAAACCACTTAAAAGAACATATTATGAAGAAAGCATAACTGGATCGGCTATTTTAACCGATGCAGGGTCCATGAGGCACGAACAAGATCTACCCGGCAAAAACATGATTTGATCTAAGATAAACAAACTCGATCTACCATATATATCAGTGGCGTTCAGAAATGTAGCCATAATAGACATGCTAGATCAGATATATCTGTTCTTAAATCAGATCATGGTTTTATTGAGTATCTCGAACGCACAACATGTAACAACCAAGATTGGCCAAAATAGCCGATGAGAGGCTTGTATCGGCTATTTCCTCTGTTATGAGCGTGTAAACCTCAAAACAGCCGATACTAAGTATCCTTTAGGCACAGACTATTTTGTCAATCTTGATTGGGCAAGATGTTGTGCAAAACACAAATAGACAAATTAAAACATGAAACAACATCGATAACTTAATGAATCTATTAGCTTGCCAAACCAATAGAGCCGATAACTAGTCAAGATCGACTAAAGTAAGAGATTGATCAGAGTCAAGACAGTCTTACAAAAGACGAACTTAGACCAATAACTAGCCATGTCATAGCTTAACAAGAGTTTGGTCGAAGCCGATGCAGCCTTATTACACGATGACATAAGCCATTGGTGAAACTTACAAGCAAACCGGAGGTCGGTCGATGCCGATGCAGCCCTGCTTGATTGAAGGTCTCGCCGAGATCTACTTTACTCCTACTCCTAGGGTTTTGGCCGAGGGTCGGTTGTGTTTGTTTGATTGGGGATTCTTACAAAATCCGGGTTTCTAACTATTTATAACCCAGTTGACTCCTGCCTTAACACGAGTAGATTACAAAAAAGGAAAAAATAAAAGATGACCCAAACTTGAACTCTTTGGTCGAGTCCGACACGTTTTCAAAGTCTGTCGTGCTGGTCCACATGAAGCTTCCAGGTCACCTTCGACTCATACGAGCTTATTATTTTTCCAGGCCGATCCTTTTCCTTAATAAATCGGCAGTTTATGTTTACAAAATATCAAACTTCCTAGTCCAAAATCTGGTGTAAATAGGATCTTCAAAACCCGGTGGTTGCTCCACATACACCAATTCAGAGAGGGGGCCATTGAGGAATGCACTTTTCACGTCCATTTGATATAGCTTGAAATCATGGTGAGTAGCAAAGGCAAGTAATATACGAATTGACTCAACCCTAGCTACGGGTGCATAGGTTTCCCCAAAATCCAAACCTTCGATTTGAGTGAAACCTTGAGCCACCAACCGTGCTTTGTTCCTTGTAACCATGCCATGCTCGTCTTGCTTGTTGCAGAAGACCCATTTGGTTCCTATAACATTTTGCTTGAGCCTTTCCACCAAGGACCAGACTTCATTCCTAGTGAAGTTATTCAGCTCTTCTTGCATAGCCATCACCCAATCCGGATCATCAAGTGCTTCTTTCACCCTAAGAGGTTCCAAAGAGGAGACAAACAAGTAATGTTCACAAAAACTTGCTAAAAGAGAACGTGTCGTTACCCCACGTCGTATGCTCCCCATTATGTTGTCAATGGGATGACCCCGTTGAATTGTATGATGAACTTTTTGATATGGCACAAGTGATCTTCTTTGAATGGGTCCGTCTTCATCATCTTCATCATGTGTGTAGATATCTTCATCAACTTGTTGGTTATCATGTTGAGCTTGAGCTTGATCATCAATTTGATGTGGTACTTGAACTTCACTTGCACTTCCACCATTCGGAGTTGCGGAAGCTTCACCATGCGCATTTGGATGCACATGATGGATAATAGAATCTTGTGGAACATGCAATAGCTCATCTTCATCATCTTGAATTTCAACGGGCCTCACATCACCGATTGCAAGCTTCTTGATAGCTTTGGATGGAGGCATGTCATTACCTACAAGCTCATCATTAACTTGCTCCTTTTGAGAGCCGTCAGATTCATCAAAAGTCACGTCTACCGTTAACTCAATAGTGTCGGTGGCATTATTGAATACACGGTAGCCATGTTCGTTAATACCATAACCAAGTAGAAAGCCTTCATGTACCTTAGGTGCAAACTTTGAGCTTTTGGCCCTCTTGTTAAGTATGAAACACTTGCAGCCAAAGACTCTAAAGTAATGAACCTTCGGTTTGTTACAGGTTAGAAGCTCATATGGAGTCTTATCCCTTATCTTGTGGAGGTAGAGGCGATTGATTGCATGGCATGCGGTGTTCATCGCCTTCGTCCAAAAGCCATGAGACATCTTGTATTCATCCAAAATAGATCTTGCGGCTTCAACGAGAGTTTGATTCTTCCTTTCCACAACCCCATTTTGTTGTGGTGTATATGGAACTGAGAACTCATGCTTGATTCCTTCATCATCAAGATACTCTTCTATGTTGGTGTTCCTGAACTCGGTCCGGTTGTCACTTCTCACTTTCTTGATCTTTAGCTCAAACTCATTTTGAGCCCTTCTCGCAAACTTCTTGAAGATGCCTTGGGTCTCACTTTTATCTACTAAAAAGAATGCCCAAGTGAAGCGAGAATAGTCATCAACAATTATGAAACCATACTTGTTACCACCGATGCTTTGGTAAGCAACGTGTCCGATGAGGTCCATATGAAGTAGCTCCAATGGTCTTGTAGTTGACACGATGTTCTTTATTGGATGCTTGGCTCCAACTTTCTTTTCGGCTTGGCATGCGCTGCAAATCCTATCTTTCTCAAAAGAAACATTGGTTAGCCCAAGGATGTGTCCTTCTCTTTGAAGTTGGGCCCAGTTCCTCATCCCAACATGAGCTGGTCCGTGATGCCAAAGCCAACCCATGCTAGATTTTGCCATTAAGCATGTCTTAGGTTCCACTTTATTAGTTGAGAAGTCCACTAGATAAAGCTTTCCCTTCAACACACCCTTGAATGCAATAGAGGAATCCCTTCTTCTAGAGACGGTCACACCCTTATCCGTAAAGAGACAATTGTAACCCATTTCACAAAGTTGAGAAACGGATAACAAATTGTAACTCAACGAATGCACAAGTAAAACATTTGAGATAGAATTATCGGTTGAGATAGCAATTTTACCCAAGCCAAGTACATCTCCTTTTCCATTGTCACCAAACACAATGTTGTTACATGAATCATGGCTTGGATGAAAAGAAGTGAACATTTCCTTTGCCCCGGTCATATGATTGGTGCATCCACTATCCAACACCCAACTCATTCCACCGGAGGCATATTCCTTCTCATTCTTAGCCATGAAGCAATAATGAGTGAAGTCATCCTCATCGTCAGAGAGATCCTCGAACAAGCGTGATGAAGTAGTCAATGTAGCTATGTTGGAGAAGAAGCTTGGAGAAGAGGCCTTGTGAATGGCAATGTTGGCCGCTCCCTTCTCCTTCTCCTTGCCTTTGCTCTTCTCTTCATCACTTGAGTCATCCTCTGAAAACCATTCTTCACCAAGGTGAGCTTCACCTCCTCTTCTTCTTCTTTGCTTCTTGTCATCACTCTTGCTATACTTGCTCTTGTTCTTCTTTTGTGGACAATCGGCTATGAAATGATCATCAGTACCACACTCATAGAAATTTCTCTTCTTTGACTTATTGAAATATCCACCTTTGCTCTTCTTGTACATCTTCTTTCTCATGAATCTTCTAAAGTTCTTTACAAGAAGTGCAATATTATCATCCGAGTCATCACTTACTTCACTTGATGAATCATTTTGAGTCTTACTTCCTTCTTCTTGGTTAGCCTTGAGAGCCACCACTTTCTTGTTGCTTTTTTCATGATCTTCGATGGCTTCATCATCCAAGACTTCATGATGCTTTATCTTGGCAAGCATCTCATGCGGTCCCATGCTCTCATAGTTTTGGTCTTTCCATAATTATGGATGCAAGTGTCTTGTTCTTCTTCCTATAGGCTCTCAATAGCTTTCTTGCTGCCGAGTTGTCATCCCACTTTTCATCTCCAAGAGCTATAATCTTGTTGATCAAGGTCATGTATCTATCAAACATTTGTTGAGTGGTTTCACCACTCTTGATTGTGAAGTTCTCGATCTTCCCTTGAAGAAGCTCTATGTTGCATTTTCTCATACTTGCATCACCCTCATATGATATCCTGAGAGTGTCCCAAATCTTCTTTGCAACTACCATTCCATGAACCTTGGTACTTTCTTCGGGCTTAAGGCATGATTGTATCAAGGACGCAGCTTGAGCATTTTGTTGAAACTCAATTGCATCTAGATCGGTGTACTCTTCTCCTTCAATGTGACTTGGCCCATTCTCGACTATCTCCCAAGCTCTTGCGGCAAGAAGATGTAACTTCATCTTGTGTGCCCAATCATTGTAGTTGATTCCATCAAAGGAAGGAGGTTTACCTAAGTTGATGCTGGGCAATTGAAGAACCTTGCTCATTTGGCTATAGTCAAATGGTATGCTTGAGAATTCTTTTTCTTTTTCTTTCTTGTATTCCTCCTCACCACTTTTTGGCTTTTTATCTTTGGTCTTTGGATGAACTTCTCCACCACCTGATGTTTCGCCTTAGTTGCTCAAAGCTTGCTTCAAGCTTTCAATCTCTTGCTTCATCTTATTCATTTGATCTTCAAATTGTTTTGCTTGCTCTTCTTTCAGTTGATCCGCAAGCCTCTTGACAATGTTATCAACATCTACCTGACTTAGGGTCGACATGATTTTTCCCTTACACGGTGAAGCGCTAACAAAAGGGGTTAGGCTCTTATACAAATTGAAAGGATCAAATCAGCCTAGAGGAGGGGTGAATAGGTGATTCTCTACAATCTGAAACTTCAAAGACTAAAACTTGTAGTTAAATGACAGCCGATATTACCCGTTTGTTTGGGTCGGTACTACCGGGTATCAAACAACGATACTACCAAAAAATGGCACTACCGGGAACCTAAAAGTGTAACACCTCTGGTGTTTAATAAGTAATTAACCTGACATGTCATCATCATTAGTCTTTAATCATTCTTGCCATGCATTTAAGTTTGCTTAATTTTTGTGTAGATCTTGTTCAGTTAAGTGTTTTGATGTTGTGTTATGAGGACCAAAATTCAAAAATCAAAATAAAATTTAAATTCTTTTTGAAAAACCCCAAATTTCCAAACTCTAGTTTTACCCCTTTTTCTAATTCAAAAGTTGTTCAAAATTTGAAGTTGGTCCTTTTAGCAAAGTTGTAGATCTCAAATTCTAAACAACTTTGGTGTTTTGAGTTTTCTTTGTGCAGTTCAAAGTTTAGGAGTAATTTTCAAGATTTCAAAAGAAGAATAGGTTTTCACTGTGCACAGCTGGAGGACCCCTACCTCATCCTCACCCGGCCCCTACCTCTCTTTGCCCGGACCCCCCACCGTCCTTTTGCCCGGACCCCCACCGTCCTTTTGCCCGGACCCCCACCGTCCTTTTGCCCGGACCCCCACCGTCCTTTTGCTCGGACCCCCACCGTCCTCTTGCCTGGACCCCCACCGTCCTCTTGCCCGGACCCCCACCGTCCTCTTCGCCCGGACCCCCACCGTCCTTCGCCCGGACCCCGGCATCACCCCGCGCCTATAAAAGCCACCAAGCTCCCCATTGCCACCACCAACACTTCCTCGCCAACCCAAGCCATCAGGCAGCCCCAGCGCCCGCCAAGGCCGCCACTGCCTTCGCCTTGAGCTTCTCCACCTTCCCAAGCCACCAATTTCACCCCTCCATCCTTTCCTTCGCCGGCGCAGCGACTCCCCTCCAACTCCGGCGAATCGCTCGAGCCTCACCCTCGAGCCAATCTTCGAGCCAACCCTCGAACCGCACACCCTCGAGCGTCCCCTCGAGCCACATCCCTCGAGCCGCATCTCTCGAACATGCCAAGGCCAGCCTCGAGCCTCACCCTCGAGCGTCCCCTCGAGCCTCACCCTCGAGCACGCCTGCGAACCGCGCCCCCTCGAAGCAGCCGAGCCCCACCCTCAGCCTCGGGCGAATCGCAGCCACCCTCGGACTGAGCCTCGAGCACGCCGAGGCTACCCTTGAGAGGTTAGCCGAGCCTCCGCCGAGGCCTCGCCACCATCGAGCTCCCGCCTCCGACCCTTGCACCGCCTCGCCGAGCCTCGTTTCCAACTCCTGGTGAGCCCGCGAAGCTATCCCCACCCTCTGCCTTCCCAGCCGAGACCTCGAGCGACCGGTCCGCTGTCCGCCTTACAGGCAAGCGCGCCGAGCCTCGAGAGAAGCACAGTTTTCCTTTTCTTTTAAAAATATGAATAGTGTTTTGTTTTCTTCTTTTTGTGAGGTTTAATCTGTTGTTCTAAAAATCTTGAGATAAATGTTGTGTGTTCCTTGCTCTGTGTAGTATTTTAGAAAAATAAGAAACTCTACTTTTCTGCAAAGTTTAAAATATGAAAAATCCTCCTTTTAATTAATAAATGGATAGTTTTAGGTTTTTAGTAAAACATGTATAGCTCCAAAGGTCATGAAATTTGTTTTGTCATCTATTTACACCATGATGAACCTATGAGATTAATTTGGTAAATTTTGGGACAACTGTATAAAATGATCTTTTAAAATAAATTAGGAAAAACAGAAAAGTAATCATGGTGTGACCTTTTGGATTGTTTGCTGTTCATAGACCCCACCCCTCTGGTCTATGATGATTGTGATGCCTTGCAATGTTTTGTAAATAATGCTTAATAAGTTTGTTTAATCTTGCTTAAAAAGATAAAGATAATTAATCTTTATGTCTATCCTAGAAGTTACTCACATGTTAGAAAGTTGTACTCTAGAATCAGTAGTCTTGTCCTGCACCTTAGCATGCATTCCATGGCATCATGTTAAAGCATACATCATTTATCCACGTGTAGTATCCAAGAGTGTTGAAGTCGTGTTGATCAAGCTCTGGTGTTCACCATTGTCGAACGAGCCTCGGAGGAGGGTTCTTGTTGGACAGGCTTCATCGAAAAAGACTTAACTTCAAGCAGCAAACGAACTAACTTGTGTCAATCTTTCTTGGATCTTATCTTCCCTGCAACGAAGGCAAGCCCCGGTGCATTTAACCCTTCCTTGGATTTATAAAATGTTTTTCTTAAATGCTTTTGAGTTAAACTACTGCATTAGGTTATAGGAGTTGTGTGATGACCTATTACCTGCATTATTTACCTCAACCAGAAGATCCACCAGCCCTGCTTTAAAACTATTTGCAAAATGCTTAGTGATGCTATACTATAGATTTGCAATAAAATGCCATTTTCAAAAGTGTGATCACTGAAAGAATCTTTATGGGAATTTGGCTTTACTTCTCGTTCGATGACTGCTTGCCTAGCTAGCATGTGGTCATTGTCGAGAAGAGGTTGTCCGCGCGTACGGTGCCGTCATGTTGTAGTCCGGGACTCAACAGTTGACACCGACTGGGATAGGGTTGAAAAACCAACAGGACCTGTACTCTTGGGTTAGAGTCCCGAGGTGCTTGTCGCTGGCGGAAAAATGTAGGGACCATCCGTATGGGGGCCTGCTGGCCAAGACTTGCAACTATTCGCATACTACGGAAAGCTCTGGCTCCGAGGAATCCTTTATTGGACCGACAACCGCGCACTAGGAGTGGAGAGATGGCGGAAGTAGCATGTACCCACGTGGTCGTCGTACCTGGATAGGAGTGGTGTACTGTACTTCCGGGTGGCGTAGGACCGGGCCCAATCTTGGAGGAATCGTGGTAGACGAGTTGGCATATGCAAGCTTGGGTGCTACATATGCAGTGTGGATAGGGATCCTCAGCTGAGTATTATTTATCCGGATTAACGTTGCTCCTCGGTTATGGAGACTTGGTCACTGACTGTCAACGGAGAGTGGTTCTCAACTAGGTATGTTTTGAAATGTAAAATGAATCATGGACAATGAAGAATTGAGAAATGCTTGAATCTTTCCAAAATAAAACAAGGTTTACAAAATGCTTTTTCTGCAAAATACTTAAGCCTTACCTTGACTACCCTAAGCCTTTCATTCCTGAGTCTTCTCCCTTTTTCTTTAGTCGGGTAAGTCTTGTTGAGTACCTCAGTACTCAGGGTTTGTTAATCCCCTGTTGCAGGTTTCTATTAGGTGGTGTTGATCATGATCATGTCAGTGGGCTTGACGTGATCTGGTTGTTCCTCTTCTCCAACTTAGGTACTCCGCCTAAGTGTGGTTCTGTCATACTACTCTACTTCCGCAATACCAGTTATTTTTATGTAAAAAGTAACATCTTCATAATTTGTAAAGTTTATCTATCTTGCTTCCGCACTCCGTTGGTATTTTGTATCAACTGTTGTAATGTTGTAATTATTCCAACCTTCATGATGATGGTCCTGTGGCTCGTGAGTAATTCGGGGTCCTCTCGGGGACACCCGACGGATCTTTCCAGTAACGTGTTTCATTTGCACAGTCATTGGGCTCCCTATGACGATGACATGTGCAAGTGGGCCACATTATTGGGCGGTTCCGTCCCAAAAAGCAACTACAAATCCGATGTATATGTGATATGATTTCAGATCGAGAAATTACCCCACTTCCCTAAGTGTTGTAGGTGATGATTGTAACCTTCCCAAGCCTTGGTTAATTTCCACCATGTAGATCGAGCCTTCCCAACCTAAGAATGTGAGAGGGAAAAGGAAGAACACGAAGAACACAAGTACAAGCGTAGTATACAAAGTAGAGGTAACAACAAGCACGCAGGACACAAAGATTTCTCCCGAGGTTCGGCCAAACTACTAAGGAGTGCCTACGTCCTTGTTGTTGAGGTGACCAGCAAGGTCGGAGTCTCTTTCACCTCCTTGCCTCACTCAAGCCACCACAAAGGTAAGCCGTGTTTCTCCACTAAGAATCATAGGGGAAATACAAACGCTTCGGGGAGCCCTCACAAATGATTCAACACGGGCTACCACGAAGAACACCTTACCGGCTAGTGTTCCAAGAACCCAAGAGTAATAAATACAAACCAAGCCGGCAAGATGAGGGAACCAAGTGCTCAAGTCGTAGATCGAAGCTTCCCACTCTTTAATCTCACTTCCCTAGCTCAAATCTTGCAAGGGTATGAATCTAGGAGCAAAGGGGGAGAGAGAGGGGGTGTGTTAATGCTTGGAAGGATCTTTGTCAGCTAGTAGGTCGTAATGAATGAATGAAGTGAGTTAGTAACCGTTAGAAGTGGAGTGGATGGCTATTTATAGTCACCCAGTCCCGAGGCCTGTCGGTAGTACCGACACCATACGGTCGGTAGTACCGACCAAACCATTTTCATTGCGCCAGATCTGAGTTGACCAAACTACAACTACCGACCAACAGGTCGGTACCACCGAGGGTCGGTAGTACTGGCCCTATGGCGGTACTACCGCCAGGCCAAAATGGCCACGAGCAGAGAGGTTCGCGAAAAGCTACCCGGGGAACTCGGTACCCACCGACCAGAGGTCGGTACTACTGAGCCCGGTAGTACCGACTCTTATAGAGGTACTACCGCCAAGCCATTTGCCTCACGAAAAGAGAGGTCTGCAAACTGACCTAGGGGTGTGGCGATACTACCGACCCCTCGGTCGATACTACCGAGGACGGTACTACCGACCTTATGGCGGTACTGCCACCAGGTCATTTTAGGATGTACACAGAGAGGGTGAAAACTGGGTCTGGATGGTTGGTACTACCGGGGTTATGGCGGTACTACTGACAATTCAAAAAGACCTCCATCCAGAGAGCATTGCGCGCGGCACCCCTGGTCGGTACCATCGACCCCCATGGTCGGTACTACCGACTCTGCCACAGTCGGTAGTACCGACCATGGGGGTCGATGGTACCGACCAGGGTGCCGCGCGCAATGCTCTCTGGATGGAGGTCTTTTTGAATTGTCAGGTAGTACCGCCATAACCCCGGTAGTACCAACCATCAGACCCAGTTTTCACCTCTCTTGTGTACATCCTAAAATGACCTGGTGGCAGTACCGCCATAAGGTCGGTATAGTACCGTCCTCGGTGTAGTATCGACCGGGGGTCGGTAGTATCGCCACACCCTAGGTCAGTTTGCAGACCCTCTTTTCGTGAGGCAAATGGCTTGGCGGTAGTACCTCTATAAGAGTCGGTACTACGGGCTCAGTAGTACCGACCTCTGGTCGGTGTGGTACCGAGTTCCCGGGTAGCTTTTGCGAACCTCTCTGCTCGTGGCCATTTTGGCCTGGCGGTAGTACCGCCATAGGGCGCAGTACTACCGACCTCGGTGGTTACCGACTGTGGCGGTAGTTGTAGTTTGGTCAACTCAGATCTGGCGCAATGAAAATGGTTGGTCGGTACTACCGACCGTATGGTGTCGGTACTACCGACAGGCCTCGGGACTGGGTGACTTAAATAGCCATCCACTCCACTTCTAACGGTTACTAACTCACTCATTCATTCATTACGACCTACTAGCTGACAAAGATCCTCCAAGCATTAACACACCCCCTCTCTCTCCCCCTTTGCTCAGATCATACCCTTGCAAGATTTGAGCTAGGGAAGTGAGATTAAAGAGTGGGAAGCTTCGATCTACGACTTGAGCACTTGGTTCCTCATCTTGCCGGCTTGGTTTGTATTTATTACTCTTGGGTTCTTGGAACACTAGCCGGTAAGGTGTTCTTCGTGGTAGCCCGTGTTGAATCATTTGTGAGGGCTCCCCGAAGCGTTTGTATTTCCCCTATGATTCTTAGTGGAGAAAACACGGTTACCTTTGTGGTGGCTTGAGTGAGGCAAGGAGGTGAAAGAGACTCCGACCTTGTGGTCACCTCAACAACAAGGACGTAGGCACTTAGTAGTTTGGCCGAACCTCGGGAGAAATCTTTGGTCCTGCGTGCTTGTTGTTACCTCTACTTTGTATACTACGCTTGTACTTGTGTTCTTGTGTTCTTCCTTTTCCCTCTCACATTCTTAGGTTGGGAAGGCTCGATCTACATGGTGGAAATTAACCAAGGCTTGGGAAGGTTACAATCATCACCTACAACACTTAGGGAAGTGGGGTAATTTCTCGATCTTGAAATCATATCACTATACATCGGATTTGTAGTTGCTTTTTGGGACGGAACCGCCCAATAATGTGGCCCACTTGCACATGTCATCGTCATAGGGAGCCAATGACTGTGCAAATGAAACACGTTACTGGAAAGATCCGTCGGGTGTCCCCGAGAGGACCCCGAATTACTCACGAGCCACAGGACCATCATCTGAAGGTTGGAATAATTACAACATTAAAACAGTTGATACAAAATACCAACGGAGTGGCGGAAGCAAGATAGAAAACTTTACAAATTATGAAGATGTGTACTTTTTACTAAAAAAAACTGGTATTGCGGAAGTAAGAGAGTAGTATGACAGAACACACTTAGGCGGAGTACCTAAGTTGGAGAGAGAGGAACAACCAGATCACGTCTCAGCACCACTGACATGATCATGATCAACACCACCTAATAGAAACCTGCAACAGGGGATTAACAAACCCTGAGTACTGAGGTACTCAACAAGACTTACCGACTAAAGAAAAAGGGAGAAGAACTCAGGAATGAAAGGCTTAGGGTAGTCAAGGTAAGGCTTAAGTATTTTGCAGAAAAAGCATTTTGTAAACCTTGTTTTATTTTGGAAAGATTCAAGCATTTCTCAATTCTTCATTGTCCATGATTCATTTTACATTTAAAAAAAATACCTAGTTGAGAACCACTCTCCGTTGACAGTCAGTGACCAAGTCTCCAAACCGAGGGAGCAACGTTAACCGGATATAATAATCTCAGCTGAGGATCCCTAACCACATGCATATGTAGCACCCAAGCTTGCATATGCCAACTCGTCTACCACGATTCCTCCAAGAATTGGGCCCGGTCCTACGCCACCCGGAAGTACAGTACACCACTCCTATCCAGGTACGACGACCACGGGTGGGTACATGCTACTTCCGCCATCTCCACTCCTAGTGCGCGGTTGTCGGTCCAATAAAGGATTCCTCGGAGCCAGAGCTTTTCGTAGTATGGAATAGTTGCAAGTTTTGGCCAGCAGGCCCCATACGGATGGTCCCTAAATTTTTCCGCCAGCGACAAGCACCTCGGGACTCTAACCCAAGAGTACAGGTCTGTTGGTTTTTCAAACCTATTCCAGTCGTCGTGTCAACTGTTGAGTCCCGGACTACAACATGACGGCACCGTACGCGCGGACAACCTCTTCTCGACAATGACCACATGCTAGCTAGGCAAGCAGTCATCGAACGAGAAGTAAAGCCCAATTCCCATAAAGATTCTTTCAGTGATCACACTTTTGAAAATGGCATTTATTGCAAATCTTAGTATAGCATCACTAAGCATTTTGCAAATAGTTTTAAAGCAGGGCTGGTGGATCTTCTGGTTGAGGTAAATAATGCAGGTAATAGGTATCACACAAATCCTATAACCTAATGCAGTAGTTTAACTCAAAAGCATTTAAGAAAAACATTTTATAAATCCAAGGAAGGGTTAAATGCACCGGGCTGCCTTCGTTGCAGGGAAGATAAGATCCAAGAAAGATTGACACAAGTTAGTTCGTTGCTGCTTGAATTAAGTCTTTTTCGATGAAGCCTGTCCAACAGAACCCTCCTCCGAGGCTCGTTCGACAATGGTGAACACCAGAGCTTGATCAACACGACTTCAAACATCTTTGGATACTACACCGGTGGAAAAAACCCTACGAGGAGGCCGGAGGAAGGCGAAAAGC
>CM019827.1:95286720-95302221 GCA_009763385.1 Coix lacryma-jobi var. lacryma-jobi | reverse complement strand
CTCTTTCTTCCTTAAAACGGCAAGCGTCACGGTGGCTCCACCGGTCAGAGTAAGAGGAATCTGAAGAGGAACCCGAAGAGCTGGAAGAGTCGGAGGGCCCAGATGATGGAGTACCAGGTCGGGGAAGAAGATGGCTTTGACTACTGGTAATGAATCTTGTCCTAAGAGCGAGAAGGAGAAATCAAAATCAAAACAATGGGTAGACAGAGAAATGCGGATTGCAAGGGGGCAGATTGGCTGAATCTTACCCGTGGCGCCGGCGTTGCGGTGCTTGGCTGTCCTCCGCTTCTACTTTGGCAGTTCGCTTGCCGCGGTTGTCACCGCTCGCCATTGCTACAAGACTAGGGTTTTCTTCTGGGTTGAACCAACGAAGAGAAGTAAAGAGGTGAATGCTAGGATGCGCAACTGCAAGTGCTAGTCAGAGTTGTAGGAGGAGTTTATTTTATAAGCCGAAAGGAGTCCTGGCGAAGTCTACAGAGTAATGGAGTCGGAATGCCAAACGACAGAGTAGGGTTTTCCTTTCGGCTGAGCTATTCCTGCTGGACCGTTTTTACTGGGCCGACTCGTTTAAGGCGGACGCCATTCGGTTATCCTCTTGAGTCCTTTGAGTTAGAGGTTCATTCAGCTATCAGAAAATGAAGACAAACGGCTATGTTTTGTTGCAGAAAATTTGAAAGAGAAGAAAGCCAATCGTATAGATGCATAAAAGTATCAAAATGCTTTGGTAAAGACAAGGCATGCTATGCTTGGCTTATTACAAGGTCAATGTTTACTCATTCAAAAGCTGGTTGATTGTTTTTATAGCCTCAACCCTGATTCGGTCAATAGTATCAAGGGCCTTTTGATCTTCATCTTCAGAATTTTTCATCTTAGATAGTTTGGCTTTGATTTGTCGACCTTCCTTAAGAGCCAAAGTTATCTTCGACGAAATTGCTTTTATGTCCTTCGGCAGATCGGTCATATTAGCCCTATGAGATTGGATTTTAGTATTCAGATTGGCTAGCTGAGCCTCTAGCCTGCTCTTATCCTCCTCCATGACTTTCAGTTCAGATTCCAGGGTTTCCAAAGAAGTTTTTGCAGTTTGAAAGTCGGAATGTAGATCTTTGAGTTCCTGCTTCTTTGAGGATATATTATTCTGCAGGGCATTCTTGGATGACATGTTTTTGGTTGCTCTCCTTACCATGCCAAAGAAGTTGTCGAGACAAGCTGTAGATTCCAAGTGAGCCAAAAGAGTGGAAGGGATTTCTTCATCGATGAGCTCAAGAATGTCCCTTATCTGGTCTGCATCTTGAACCAGATGGATAATATCCTTATTCAACAGAGTGATTATTTCTCTCAGCCAAACCTGGTTTTCCTTCGATAAGGTTTGTCGGTGAGGTACTTTCCTCACCCTTCTCAGTAATATCATCTTCGGCAGAGAAAGAGTAGCTTGTGGTCGGCTCTTTGGTATTTTTCTAAGAAAGAGAAAAGAGTTAGCCGACTACATGTGTTTGGCAGGTGCAATGTAATTGGAAGAAAATGAAGCTTTACCTGCTGAGATGATCGATCGTTGGAGGACGTTGCACCTTGGCTTGCTCGGGGGCTTTGTTGAATTTTCAGAAGGGGTGGACTTGGAATATGATCAGGAGATGGTTCTTCTTCCAATCTTTTTAGAATATTATCTGTTTCAAGTAATGGCATGAATGTATGATGACAGGAAAGAGGATAGCCGAACATATTACCTATAGTCTTGTCAGTTTCTTCGTTTCTTAAAACTTCGGGAGATTTTGGGTCTTCGGCTTCGCCTTGGATATTTCTTGTGAAGGCTTCAAGGGGTAGTTCGGCAGTTGCTGAAGTGTCGCTGGATCTCAGAACCTTGATCTGTGGCTGCAACAAGTGATGAAACATAGATTTGATCAGATTTGTTGCCGAATGAAATTGATTGGCATTGGATGGAAATTCGTACCTTGGGAGATGGTTTGGTCTTTTTGGTCCTTATTTTCTTGGATGAAGAGACAGTCTCAAGTGCTTTCCTCTTGCTCTCTCCTCCTGGAAACATGATAGTTGAAGTTGCAGGGATCTTCATGAAGTTATCCAGGTTTGGAGCATTAAAGCCAAGGACAGGATTGGGCCCGGCCTGGTAGTATTGGATCACTTTGACAGGAGGTGTAGGCTTGGGATCCTGTGTATGGCCGAATGTTAGAGAAAAGTTGGATTCAGGGACGGAAAATGACAGGAGTAATGAAATTACCTCACTGTCAGAAGCAAAATCAGGTTGCAAGTTTTGGCATAAAGGATGAACTGGTACATTGAAAAGATGAGTATGCCATTCTTCCCACCAAGAAATGAAGAAGGGGTGAGCGGCGTCCACTATCCCGAATGGAGATGGCTTATATGCTGGCAGCTCCCATCCTAGTTCAAAGACTTTTTTAGCCATTATCCCCTCTGTGATTATTTCTCTGGGTCTTATTACTGTTGAGAAGAAGAATCTGGGAGGTAACTGACCGCATCCTAGTTGTCTGGCTGCTGTGTTTGGATAATAGAATTCATAGGTGGATTGCACTAATCTTCCATGGTGAAATTCGGCTGGTAAAACGCAAGGTTTGATGAAAGAATTGAAGATGTCAGTAGCTGTTTGGTCTACACAGCCGAATTCGTAGTTAAACTTGCAGGGGAGAGTCAAATTTTCATTCTCTTTGTAAGGAAGCCAGAGTACACTGCCAAAGCCTTTGAAGAATAGCTTGAAAAGATGGCCAATGTCCATGTCGATACTGATGGATGATGCTGCTTCTCCATAAGTTTGGCAGGCTTTAACTCTCGCTGATTGGCATTCAGCATAGTTGATTGAAGGGAAACTCAGATTGAGCAGACTCACAGATACTATCTAGTGCATATATAGTTGAAGCCACATCTGAACCAGCCACCAAGGACCATTCACACAAGAAATTTCTCTACCAGTGTGCATCTAGATGGTAATCTGATGCATCATATGATAGGCAGACCCCAGAAGGTATTTGCCTAGTGGAATTTGGGTGCCTGCAGATAGGTCTTCAGCCATCACCATGTGGTTTAAGGTGGGTTCGTTGGATTTTCTGCAGAAGATGAATTTGCATAACCACATGTTCATGAAAGCTTTCAGTTCTTTGTCAGAAACAGTGTTGGACGACTCCATATAAGTCTGGATATATTTAGCCCATCCACATCCGAAACTGATGGCTCTCTAATTGCTTTTGTTCTTGTATTTGTATGGATATACTGGCAAAGTTATGTTCAGACCAGTCATCATAAAGACGTCAGCTAAGGTGATAGTCATCATACCATGGCCAAAGATGAAAGCATTGGTGGCATTAGACCAGAAATGAGAAGCCGCTATCAAGAGAGGGTCATTTCTAGGTGTTTCTGACAGAGATAATTCCAGACAATGCCCAAAATCTTGGTTTTCCCAGTGGCTGCTGCTTTTTTCAGACATCCTCCGGTACCAATTTCGCCATCCAACAATTCGAGGAAAAGGCCAGTTGTAACACCTCTGGTGTTTAATCTGTAATTAACCTGACATATCATCATCTTTAGTCATAATCATTCTTGTCATGCATTAATGTTTGTCTAGTGGTTGCTTGCCTTTACCTTTTCCTAAAAGGTATTTTGTGTGTAGTGATCCCTTTTTCTAAAAACCCTAAAAGCCCAAATCTTCCTATAAGGGCAAAATGGTAATTTCAACTCTGTGCCTAGTCTTGTGTATTTCTTGTTCAGTTTAGTGTCTTGAAGCTTTGTTGTGTTGTTCAAAACCCAAAATCAAAAACAGATTTCAAATCCCTTTGAAAAACCCTAAATTCCAAACCCTGGTTTTTACCCCTCTTTTAATAAGTTAAAAACTATTCAAAATTTGGACTTGTTCCAAAAAGAAAAGTTGTAGATCTTGTCAAGAGGAACAACTTTGGTTTTTACAGATTTTCAAGTTTCAATATAAAATTAAAAGTAATTTTGAATTTATTAAAATCCCAAAAGTGTTCCCTTTTCAAATTTCAAATGTGATTCAAAAACTTTTTGAATTTTTAAAATGTTCATATTGACAAAGTTGTAGATCTTCTTTTTCTGCACAACTTTGGTGTTTTGAGTTTTTGTTGCTCAGTTCAAATTTTGGGAGTACTTTGCAAAATATAGAAATTAGTTCTAAAATCAAACCCTAGACCTAGCCCTGTTCATCTTCAACCTAGAGCTACGGGGGGCCCCGGCCGTGGCCGAGCCGCTGGCGCTGCGCGTGCCGCACGCCTGGCCGCTCCTCGCCTGCCACCAGTCTGCCGCCGCTGACCCCGTGCTCATTCCGCACCCGCACGCGAGCGCTGACCCTCTCTCCCGCCCCCACTGCTCCCAGCACGTCGCCGCCGCGTGGCCGTCGCCGGCGAACGCACACCCGGTCCCTGCGCGCACGCCCGTCCTTCCGCCAGCGTGCAATCGATTGCGCACGCTTCGGCCAAGCTTATCCGCCTGCACGCGACGCTCATCCGTCCCCGCGCACGGCTATAAAAGGGACAGCCGGCCGGCAGAGCTCCTCATCCCCTCCGCCACCGTGGCCAGGCCAGTCCAGAGCCTCCGCCGCTCCACCACCTAGCTCAGAAGCTCCGCCGTGTCCTCGCGAAGCTTTTCCCTTTCTCAATTTCACCCCTCCGTCCTTCCTTTAACCGGCGCAGGCAGTTCTTCCCAAACTCCGGCGAAACACCCGTGAGCACGGGATTGAGAAATACTCTCTCCTCGGCCGTGATCTTTCCTCCCCGACCCCTGCTTCATCTTCCTCATCTTGGTGCGCTCTTAACCCGCTCCTGGTGACCGTGTCTGGTGTACAGGGTCGCCGGCACGCCACTCGCCGCCGAGAGAGCTCCGCCGAAACACCGCCACGTCGAGCTCCCTCCTTCGACCCTTGTTTCGTCCCGCCGAGCCCTGCCTCCGACCCGTGGTAAGCACTCGAAGCCCCCGGTCTCTGCTTCCACTCCGCTTCGCCCGAGCCAGGCCTCGAGCAAGCACTCGCTCTAGCCAGGCCTCGAGCAGACATGTACCCTCGCCACTTCGCCGAGCCCAGCCTCGGAGCAGACTCACACACCCTCACCGCTTCGCCCGAGCCTAGCCTCGAGCGGACTCACGCACCCTCATCTTTGCCGAGCCTAGCCTCGAGCAAGCATGCACCCTCCGCTTCGCCCGAGCCTCCCGGCCAGGTCTCGGACGAAACGATCGTTTTCCGTCTCGCCCGAGCCTCCCGGCCAGGCCTCGGACGAAACGATCGTTTTCCGTCTTGCCCGAGCCTCCCGGCCAGGCCTCGGACGGCCGATTGTTTCCGCTTCACCCGAGCCCTGCGAGTGAGGAGCACAGTGCTCTTTTCCTTTTTGGAAGTTGTGAATAGTGTTCCTTTTTCATCTTTTTGTGTGATTTTCTGTGTTGCTCCAAAAATTCTGAAAATTTGATGGTAGACTCTTTATACCATGTAGTATTTTAGAAAATATGAAACTTGGACTTTGTGCAAAAATTTGAAAATGAAAAATCTCCCTTTTAATTAAGAAATGAATGGTTTTAGATTTTTAGAAAAACATGTGTAGCTCCAAAAATCATGAGATAAATTTTTATGTGCTAGTTATGTCATGCTTAGTCTCTTGTAGATTTTTGAGGCCTTTTGGAGTAACTTCATAAAATGACCTTTTTATATAATTAGGAAAAATAAAAAAATCAAGTAGAGTTCATGTTGTATGCCCTGTGTTGCATTGTTCATGCTAGCATACTCATGTGCATACATCATTGCATCCGTATAGTGACCGAAGGAGAAGGAATCAAAGTCGAGGCAGCCGCTGACGAACCTACCCCTGAGGCTACCCCGAGCTCCGACACCTGCACTGCCGACCCCGAGTCTGTCCTTTTTGCTCTTCAAGGCAAGCCCCGGTGCATTTAACCCCTTTCCTTGAATTTATAAAATGATTTCCTTAAATGCTTTTGAGTTAAATTATTGCATTAGGTTTATAGGAGTTGTGTGCTATCCTAATTGATGCACTATCCACCTTGACCACTGATACACCCGATACCTGCTTTTCAAAAGTATTTGAAAAATGCTTAGCAATGCTTATTGAATTAGACTTTGTAATAAAATGCCAATTTCAAAAGTGTGATCACTGAAAGAATCCTTACGAGAATTTGGCTTTACTTCCCGTTCGATGACTGCTTGCCTGGCTAGCATGTGGTCATTGTCGAGAAGAGGTTGTCTGCGCGTACGGTGCCGTCATGTTGTAGTCCGGGACTCAACAGTTGACATCGACCGGGACAGGGTTGAAATAAACCGACAGGGCCTGTACTCTTGGGTTAGAGTCCCGAAGTGCTTGTTGCCGACGGAAAAACTTTAGGGACCATCCGTATGGGGGCCTGCTGGTCAAGACTTGTAACTATTCACATATTTCGGAAAGCTCTGGCTCCGAGGAATCCTTTATTGGACCGACAACCGCGCACTGGGAGTGGAGAGATGGCGGAAGTAGCATGTACCCACGTGGTCGTCGTACCTGGATAGGAGTGGTGTACTGTACTTCCGGGTGGCGTAGGACCGGGCCCAATCTTGGAGGAATCGTGGTAGACGAGTTGGCATATGCAAGCTTTGGTGCTACATATGCAGTGTGGATAGGGATCCTCAGCTGAGTATTATTTATCCGGATTAACGTTGCTCCTCGGTTATGGAGACTTGGTCACTGACTGTCAACGGAGAGTGGTTCTCAACTAGGAATGTTTTGAAATGTAAAATGAATCAGGAACGATGAAGAATTGAGTAATACTGAATCTTTCCAAAATAAAATAAGGTTTACAAAATGCTTTTCTGCAAAATACCTGATCTTGCTTAAGCCTTACCTTGACTACCCTAAGCCTCTCATTCCTGAGTCTTCTCCCTTTTCTTTAGTCAGGTAAGTCTTGTTGAGTACCCCAGTACTCAGGGTTTGTTACCCATGCTGCAGGTATGACTGAGACCCCGATGTGTCTTGCGCCCTGCTGCATGACCATCGTCCAGGAAGAGGCCGAAGAATAGTTGTGCACCCTCGGGCTGGGTGATTATCAGTATCTTTATTTTGTTGTACTCCGCTACGTTGCCTTTGTCTATTTCTATTATCAGAACTTGGTTTGTAATAACTGCACCTTAATTTCTATTTGGAACCCTGGTTTGTAAAACTAATGTTATTTAAGTCTTCCGCTCTTTATTCCGATGTTATTTGTAAAAGTATGCAATGTTGTAACCGAATTGTGAGATGATCCTGCGGACATTGGGCACTGATGTAGCCCGGTGGCGAACAGGTCTTAATCACATGGAACATGGGTTCGGCTGTCAGAGGTTGACAGGGACACGTGGGCCATGAGATTAGGGCCGTTCCGTCACAGAGTGGTATCGGAGCATCTCACTTTAACGTTGCAGTGTTCGTTTTTGCGAAAACTTCAAAAGACCTTTTGAGTCCAAACAAACTAAACTTGACTATTTTGAGTCCAAATTGCTTCTCTCATCTTGTCTCTCATATGGCAACACTAGCTAGTGGAACAACATGTTTTAAGCCCTATGTTCCTTATTTATTTATTGCATTGCTTTGTTCCGTAGGAACGATTCATGCATCATGTCATAATCACTTAAGTTAACTTCCTCTCTAAGTTCGTTGGGGTAGTATGCCTTTACCTGTTCTTGCTAGCCTTTCTCATCCATCTTCTCTTATCCAGACATGGCCCGTATCAAGCTGACTGCCCGCAAGTCGACTGGACCGCATGGTGTGCCACGCCACCAGCTGGCACCACGCGCTGGAGAAGAGACTGCCGAATCTTCCCATGGTCGTCGCTTTCCCCGCCGCACCCGCAAGAACCTGAAGGAGGAAATCAAGAATCTGAAGGCTGAGATAGAGAACATGGAGCATGACTTCTACCTTTCCCGCCTGGAGTTTTATGAGGCACGAGCTTCCCTGGAGCAGGCCAATCGGAATACGGTTCGCGCTATCGAGCAGCGCAATGATGCTTGGACCCGCGAGGACGTCACCAGAGCCGAGCTCCACGGACTGCAGCAGTACACAGCTCAGATTGAACAGTTCAATGATATGCTTCATGAGGAAGTGCATCAGCTGTATGATCAACTCCACCCCTTGGTACCCCCCGGTTATGGAAGACCCTGAGGACGGAGTAGTGGAAGAACCCGATGTGGAACAAGAGCCAGACGTGGACGAAGAAATTGAACCTGCTGAGGACGTCCACGCTGAAGACGAGGACGAGGAGGAAGAGCCTGAGCTCATCCTCGAAGAAGACGACGGCGACGACATGATCATCTTCGATGAGGATTAGGCTCGTCGTTAGGAGATGGAGATCCCGTGTGTCTGTACCACCTGCTTACCTAAAACCTTAGTCTAGGTTTGGGAGCGTTAGTCTGTCTTTTGTTAAGTCAGTCTGTATCTTTCTTTTCGTACCTTTTCTCCTTATCAGTCAGCCGCTATCTGTCAGTCATCTTTATCAATCTATCAGTCTTTGTATCAGAAGAAGCTATCAGTCTGTTGATTTCAGAACCCTATCTATGAATGCTAAGTTCCAAGTTGCTTAACAGATGCCTATGAACACTCGCACTGGAGCTGGAGGTTCTGATGATGCCAACCTTCCAAACCCTCCACCTGTTCCTGCTACGCTAGCAGATGCCATTGCAGCCTTGGCAGCCGCTGCTAACCTGATGGCTCAAAACCAAGTGCAACAGAACAATGGTCACCGTGGTCGTCACGACATCAACCGTGAGACTACATATGTGGATTTCACCGAGACCCGTCCACCGGTATTCACCAAGGCCGATGAACCCCTTGAAGCTGATGACTGGCTCCGCACTATGGAGCAGAAGTTCGGTCTTCTCCGCTGTACCGACAACCAGAAGCCCCGGTTCGCTTCCCAGCAGCTTCGTGGTCCAGCAAGCGCTTGGTATGCCAACCTGTTGGCTGCCCAGCCAGAAGGTCATCAGTTGACCTGGGAAGAGTTCCGCACCGCTTTCCGTGCACATCATATCCCTTCCGGATTGATGAAGATGAAGCTTGATCAGTTTCTGGCACTGCAGCAGAAGGACTCCTCAGTGATGCAGTACGTGGGTCAGTTCAACCATCTTAGCCAGTATGCCTCAGAGTATGTCAACACAGATGAAAAGAAGAGGGATTGTTTCCTTAGAGGTCTGCATCCTAAGATCCACAGAAGTCTGTCCAATAACCTGACCAGTTCGTATCATGATGCCGTTGATCGTGCTGTTGCATATGAAGAAAGCAACCGTCAGTATCAAGAGGAAAAGAAGAAGAAGAAAGCAGGATCCAGCAGTTTCTCTGGCGGTCACAAGCGCCAGAGGATCATATACCACCCCAGTCACCACCAAAATCGCCTACCTTACCCCAACCAGCAAGTGGTCGTCCGTACCGCGGCCACCACCCATAATGCCAACCAGCAGAGTGCCACACAGCCGAACGCCCCAGGTGTTCGTATCACCACTCCACAAACAGCCTACAACCATCCCTGCTACAACTGCGGCCAGCTTGGTCACTGGTCTCGTGAGTGCCCAAAGCCCAAGAGGTATGCCCAGAATACTCAGAAGAATCCTGGAGGATCTCAGTAGCAGCAGCAGCACCGTGTCCAGCAGCAGCATGTTCAGAAAGGCAAAGTTGTCAAGAAGCACGGGCAAGTCTACTACACCACTGTCGGCGACATCGCAGAAGGAGAACCCGTCATGATCGGTAGGTTTCCCGTTGCCAATCATCCTGCAGTCGTGTTGTTTGATTCTGGTGCATCGCATTCCTTCATCAGTCGTACATTTGTCTCTAAGCATGAGATATCAATCGGGGAGTTGAAAGAAAGTTTCTGTATATTTTCGCTTGGAGGGCGTATAAGTACTAAGGAAGTGGTTCGCAATATACCGGTGATGTTGGGGAAACTCATATTTCCTACCACCATGATAGTGCTATGTGATCAGGAGATAGATGTCATTCTAGGCATGAATGGATGTGCCAGTATAAGGCTATGATTGACATCCTGAATAGGGTTGTGAGAGTGGACATTCCCAACAGTACCTCCAAACTCCTTCTCCAACTCCCAATGCCTCAAAAACCAGCAGCCACACTTTTGAATACCACCTATGTTCTGGAAACCAGAGACATCCCCGTGGTCTGTGAATTCCCTGATGTTTTTCCAGAGGACTTACCTGGTCTGCCTCCTGATCGTGATGTTGAGTTTGCCATAGAGCTAAAGCCTGGGACTGCTCCTATATCCCGCAGAGCTTATCGAATGCCTCCCAGAGAGTTGGCAGAGCTGAAAACTCAGTTACAAGATTTGTTGGACAAGGGCTTCATTCGCCCAAGCTCGTCTCCTTGGGGCTGTCCTGCAATCTTTGTAAAGAAGAAAGACAAGAGTCTCAGGCTATGTGTTGATTATCGCCCACTCAATGAAGTCACCGTCAAAAATAAATATCCCTTGCCTCGTATTGATCTTCTCTTTGACCAGTTAGCTGGAGCCAAAGTATTCTCCAAGATTGATCTCAGATCTGGCTACCACCAAATAAAGATACGTCCTGAAGATATTCCTAAAACAGCTTTCACCACCAGATACGGCCTATATGAGTACTTGGTCATGTCCTTCGGTTTGACCAATGCCCCTGCTCATTTCATGTACCTCATGAACTCTGTGTTCATGCCAGAGCTTGATAAATTCGTGGTCGTGTTCATTGACGACATCCTTGTCTACTCAAAAACCCCTGAAGATCATGCCGAACATCTTCGTATCGTTCTATCCCGTCTCAGAGATCATCAGCTTTATGCCAAGTTCAGTAAATGTGAGTTCTGGTTAGATCAGATACAGTTTCTTGGTCATGTCCTATCCGCTGAAGGTGTGTCAGTTGACCCTGGTAAAGTGGCAGACATTCTGGATTGGAAGCCACCTACCACTGTTCATCAAGTCCGCAGCTTTATGGGAATGGCTGGATATTATCGTCGATTCATTCCGGATTTCTCCAGAATCGCCAAGCCTATCACTGAGTTAGTAAAGAATTCTGTGAAGTTTGTCTGGTCACCAGCCTGTGAGCAAGCCTTTCAAACTCTGAAGAAACTGTTAACTACATCACCAGTGCTAGCCCAGCCGAACATTGAAAAGCCCTTTGATGTCTTCTGTGATGCATCTGGTACTGGTTTGGGCTGTGTTTTGATGCAAGAAGGTCGAGTGATCGCATATGCCTCCTGACAGCTTAAGCGACATGAAGAGAATTATCCAACCCATGATCTTGAGTTAGCAGCAGTGGTGCATGCCTTAAGATCTGGCGTCATTATCTGTTGGGTAGTACCTGTAATGTGTACACTGATCACAAAAGCCTGAAGTATATCTTCACTCAAGAGGAACTGAATATGAGGCAGAGAAGATGGATTGAGTTAATTAAGGACTATGATCTTGAAGTGCATTACCATCCGGGTAAGGCGAATGTGGTTGCCGATGCGCTCAGTCGCAAGTCATATTGCAACTGTCTGATGATGAAACCCTATGATTCTTCTTTGTGTTATGAGCTGGAAAAGTTGAATATTGAAATGATTCCACAAGGAACTCTGAATAATATCAGAATAGAAAACCCCTATCAAAGAGCAGATCATCGCTGCACAGAAAGATAACCCTGGAATCAAGCACATCACCGAAAAGGTCCAATCCAAAAAGGCTGATTGTTTCAGGATTGATGATACAGGAGTAGTATGGTTTAAGAATCGGTTAGTAGTTCCTAAAGTGCCTGAGTTAGAAAGCTAATCCTTGATGAAGCACACTTGACTAGATTCTCCATCCACCCCGGCAGCAACAAGATGTACCAGGACTTGAAGCAAAGGTTCTGGTGGACAAAGATGAAGATTGAGATCGCCCGATATGTCGCTCAGTGTGATACTTGCCAGAAAGTCAAAGCCGTGCACATGAGGCCCGGAGGAGAATTGCAACCTTTACCTGTACCTGCTTGGAAATGGGACGATATCAGTATGGATTTTATCAATGGGCTACCAAAGACACCAAAAGGTTTTGATTCCATCTGGGTGATCGTGATCGCCTCACTAAGCAAGCTCATTTCCTGCCAGTCAAAACCAGCTACACCGTCCCCACATATGCCACTTTGTACAAGAACCACATAGTGAAACTCCAGGCATACCCAAGACCATTGTCTCTGATCGTGGTACTCAGTTTGTCGCAAAGTTCTGGAAAGCGTTCCATACCTCACTTGGAACCAAGCTCTTGCATAGTACGGCATATCATCCGCAAACAGATGGACAAACTGAGCCGAGTCAACCAAGTGCTAGAGGATATGTTGAGAGCCTGCCGTGCTACCTTAGCAGATACTTGGGGATGACTGTTTGCCCTTGGCAGAATTCTGTATAATAAACAGTTGTCAGAGAGCATCAAAATGCACCACTTGGAAGCACTGTACGGTCGCGTGTCAACACCTCTCAGTTGGTCGGAACCCCTGGAAGAAGGGATTCTTTGGAGTTGACCTAGGAAAAGATATGGAAGAAAAAGTCAAGCAAATACAAGAGAAATGAAGGATTGCGCAGTCCGACAGAAGAGCTATGATGGACAAGAGACGTCGGACCTCTGAAGTTCCAGATCGGGGATTATGCGTACCTGAAGGTTCACCCACCAAAGGAGTTACTCGTTTTGGAGTCAGGGGATAGTAGAACCACATATATTTCGGTCCCTTTGTGAAATTTTGAACGCTTGTGGCAAGGGTGGCTTACAAACAAATTGCCCGATCATCTTTCCGCCGTCCATATGGGTTTAAAAAGGATAAAACTACAACGAATGGGGAGAGAAAGGAAACTCCCAACCGAACACGTGGTGAAGTTGAAGGTTTGAATGAACCGATCGTCATACTCTGAATATCCAGTTCGTGTGTTGGATACAGGACCGTGTACCCGGAGGACACCACCCAGATGGTACAAGCGTCCAGTGGAACCAACACTCTGAAGAAGAAGCCCATTGGGAATCCGAAGACTTCTTAGCAAAGAAAGCTATCCCGACTTTCTCGATACTCTGTAGATATAAGTTTTACCCTTGTCCTTCTCTCGACGCAGAATCTGGGGCGATGATTTCTTGTAGGGGGGAAGGTTGAACACCGCTGGTGTTTAATCTGTAATTAACGGACATGCATCATCTTTAGTAATAATCATTCTTGTATGCATTCAGGTTTGTCTATAGTGGTTGCTTGCTTTACCTTTTCCTAACAAGGTATTTTGTGTGTAGTGATCCCTTTTTCTAAAAACCCTAAAAGCCCAAATCTCCTATAAGGGCAAAATGGTAATTTCAACTCTGTGCCTAGTCTTGTGTAATTCTTGTTCAATTTGATGTCTTGAAGTTTTTGTTGTATTCAAATTCAAAATCAAAAAAATCATTTCAAAATCCTTTTGAAAATCCCTAATTTTCAAACCTGGCTTTTACCCCTCTTTTAATAATTTAAAACTATTCAAAATTTGGACTTGGTCCAAAAAGCAAAGTTGTAGATCTTGTCAAGAAACAACTTTGGTTTTTACAGATTTTCAAGTTTCATATAAATTAAAAGTAATTTTGAATTTATTAAAATCCCAAAAGTGTCCCCTTTTCAAATTTCAAATGTGATTCAAAAACTTTTTGGATTTTGAAAATGTTTATATTGACAAAGTTGTAGATCTCCTTTTTCTGCACAACTTTGGTGTTTTGAGTTTTGTTGCTCAGTTCAAATTTTGGGAGTAATTTGCAAAATACTGAAATCCTTTCTAAGTCAAACCCTAGACCTAGCCCTGTTCATCTTCAACCTAGAACTAGGAGGGGGGCCCCGGCCGTGGCCGAGCCGCCGGCGCTGCGCGCGCCACGCGTCTGGCCGCTCCTCGCCTGCCACTAGTCTGCCGCCGCTCTGACACCGTGCTCATGCCGCACCCGCACGCGCAAAGCGCTGACCCTCGCCCGTCCCCCCACTGCTCCCAGCACGTCGCCGCCGCGTGGCCGCCGCCGGCGAGCCACCGCCCGTCCCTGAGCAGACTTCCATCCTTTCTTCATCATGGATTCGCAAGCACGCGACGCGGTCGATCTTATCCACCCCGCGCGCCCTCCCTATCTGCCCTTGGCAGCGGCTATAAAAGACCCGCCGGCCGCTGTTCTTCCGCCACCAGCAAGCACCGTGAACCCGAGCCACCCCAGAGCCCGCCGAGCCCGCCGTTGCCTTCGCCTTGGGCTGCTCCACCTTCTCGAGCAACCAATTTCACCCCTCCGCCCCTCTCTCACACCGCGCAGGTGCTCCGTCCCCAACTCCGGCGTACGACCCCGCCTCGGTAAGCAGCAAAATTCGCCGCCGTGTGGTCTTCTCTCATCCATCCGACCCCCGCCCTCCCTTCCTCATCTTGGTGCGCTCCTAACCGCTCCTCGGCGATCTCTTTTAGTGGACAGAGCCGTCGGCACGCCGCTCGCCGCCGAGAGAGCTCCGCCGAAGCACCGCCAACGTCGAGCTCACTCCTTCGACCCTTGTTCTGCCCCGCCGAGCCCGGCCTCCGACCCGTGGTAAGCACTCGAAGCCCCCCCGGTCTCTGCTTTCACATCGCAAAGCCCGGGCCAGGCCTCGAGCAAGCACTCGCACACTGTCTAGCTCGAGCCAGGCCTCGAGCAGACACGCACCCTCAGCTTCGCCGAGCCTAGCCTCGAGCAAGCATGCACCTCCGCTTCGCCCGAGCCAGGCCTCGGACGAAACGATTATTTCCGTCTCGCCCGAGCCTCCGAGCCAGGCCTCGGACGAAACGATTGTTTCCGTCTCGCCCGAGCCTCCGAGCCAGGCCTCGGACGAAACGATTGTTTCCGTCTCGCCCGAGCCTCCCAGCCAGGCCTCGGACGGACGATTTTTTCCGCTTCGCCCGAGCCCTGCGGTCCGTCTCGCGCGATTCGCCCGAGCCCTGCGAGGGAGGAGCACAGTGCTCTTTTCCTTTTTGGAAGTTATGAATAGTGTTCCTTTTTCATCTTTTTGTGTAATTTTCTATGTTGCTCCAAAATTCTGAAAATTTGATGGTAGACTCTTTATACCATGTAGTATTTTAGAAAAATATGAAACTTGGACTTTGTGCAAAAATTTGAAAATGAAAAATCTCCCTTTTAATTAAGAAATGAATGGTTTTAGATTTTTAGAAAAACATGTGTAGCTCCAAAAATCATGAGATAAATTTTTATGTGCTAGTTATGTCATGCTTAGTCTCTGGTAGATTTTTGAGGCCTTTGGAGTAACTTCATAAAATTACCTTTTTATATAATTAGGAAAAATAAAAAAAAATCAAGTAGAGTTCATGTTGTATGCCCTGTGTTGCATTGTTCATGCTAGCATACTCATGTGCATAATCATCATTGCCGTCCGTATAGTGACCGAAGGAGAAGGAATCAAAGTCGAGGCAGCCGTTGACGAACCTACCCCTGAGGCTACCCCGAGCTCCCACCTGCACTGCCGACCCCGTCTGTCCTTTTTGCTCTTCAAGGCAAGCCCCGGTGCATTTAAAC
>CM019827.1:95255462-95286220 GCA_009763385.1 Coix lacryma-jobi var. lacryma-jobi | reverse complement strand
GCTTCTCGCTAGATTGTCTACCGCACCCTTACGACAAGTGGATTGCGACCAGGCCTTACCGCAAAATTAAGCGCACCACTTCCCGAACCATGTTTTTCCCTAAACAGTTGATGAAAGTTCGATGGGGACCTTAGTATATATCGATACGGAGCATACGCCAAGAATTACGATAATCGCGCAATTATACTGTGCATTTTCTTCTGCCGCACACCGGGAATTAACTGGAATAGCTGAGCAGGCCATAGGTACGACGCCCATGGCCTTTCAGAGAGGCCCCTAGAGCCACCGAATGCACTCGTCGGGCGGCAGGTGCTAACCAATCCTGGAGAATGTCTGTTTCCATGTTTTAATTTCGATGGATGAAAAATGTACTGAATACACTTTAGTCCCCCTGTTGTTCTGTTTTGCCAGGCCGGAAGGACGCGACTGCCCTCGCCGACGTGCGAGTGAAGTTTACATAAAAGTGGGTTGCTCGGGAAGGTTAGTCTGCCCTCGAAGCGCACAACTTCCCGCGAAGTTCACATGCCACTACGATCAATTGTCGCAAACCTCGGCATGAGGAGGCTCCGGCCACTGGGATGTGACCAACGTGGAAAGAGGCCGTGCATAGACTCGGACGAAAGGCCTGCTGCTGATTCCTACCCTCTGTGAACCTTTATATTGGAACGATGATTGGTATAGTTGAACGACAACGGTTCAGGTCGAGGATTTTGCGGCTGCTATCAGCCTGGGCGCAAGCTAAGGGTGAAGGTACGACAGTGTGGATGGACGAGGGGGCATATGATGATGTGAAAAACTCTGGGATAGTTCTTAAACATGAGGGTCACTCTTGTAGAGTATGTTGTGCTCGTTTTGTGGAATGCACTCCAGATGACACTAAGTACACTTTTTTAATGCTGTGAAACCTAAAATGCAGGTTCCTCGACTGCTGAACCGTGCGAGAAAGTATTCTGATGTGACCACCCGTCTTATGAACGGCTAGAAATCATCAAGATGTTTTATATAGCCCGGCTGAAAAACCAATTGGGGCTTGAGCCTTAAAGTTTACACGCAATGCCTATCTGTCTATCTAATTTGACCAATTTTTTGGTGGTCGAAAAGCTGTGAAGGTAACGAATTTGACAGAATAGTCGAATCGAGCCGCTTTTCGGCCGTGATGCGAAAACGATTATACTGATCGGACAGGTAATTGTCTAGCGAGAGAGTTGGGTTCTGGTTTCTCTTCTTCCTCGAAGCCTGTTGTTGATAGGATGATATCGGGGGATGAAAAAACAAGCTTTGATTCCTGTTTGGTCATTAGCAAACCTCGAGTTGGGTCCGGAGGGTCCCCTTGTCAATTCACACAACGATATGTGAAGGAGAGCCTTTCGGAAGTTGTGATGTGGGTCAGAGATATACTTGTTTAAAAATTATGGTGTCGGGATGTGTGAAATTTATGCCCCGATTGAACTGCCAGATTGTCTCCCGCGGCTCCTTTGTTATGGGGTACCTCGTGGTTCCCTGTTTGGGGACTAAGGATCTGTATTGTGAAGTAGGTTACGAAAGGTTTTGATCTGATTTAATCGTTGATTGAACGCGACTATTGGATTCGTTCCCTTGTTAATTTATAAATTTATTTGATTGTTGAAGAACGTTGTTGAATTTTGTTTTGTATGTAAATCCGGTGGGATATTGTATGATTGTTTTGTGTAAATACGATTCCTTGATGTTTTGTATTTTATATGTGGATTGTTTGTGGGTTCACCTTGCTGACATGTTGGCCGATGTCCGTTTAGTTCTGTTTGTGTTTTTGCATTGCTGGTGTGCGATGATGTTCAGTTATATAAACCACCCCCACGCTCACCCCTTATCTTTTGGCGAGGCTTCCCTCCTCTTTCTTTTGGCGAGTGCTCGAAAATGTAATAATATTAAGTATAACACATGTCGTACGCCTCCCTTAACTTTTATAGCGAGGCTCGCCTTAAGTTATAACATCGATGTTTTAAGAGTAATTAAACAATTTATCATTATCTATAATTCGCAACATGGCAACGTCTCCGGCTTGTCCTTATTATGGTATACGCTGCAGAGTCTGACAGCTTTTCTGGTATAGAGGACAATGCGTAGTTATTCTTTTGTTCAGTAGAGAGAGTAATAGGAGTGACGCACCTCGACACTTGCTCATTGCCAAGTTCTTGCCTTCCCTGGGCGTAATTTTGGCGGCAGTGATCGACTTTATATCTTTCGTATACAGCAGGCAATTGTTAGTTAAGAACCACCTGACGCTCTTTTGACACGCGCCGTTCTTGATGTTTATTATAAGCAGAGAGCGTCTGAGCTTCTCGGAGTTATATCATAGTCAGGTCACGGAGGTTGTTAGTACAATACTATGAGCGACGTCCCCTCTGTGTCACCTGTTGTAAGCCTCGGTAAAGTGCAGACCGCTTCTTCGTTAATGTCAGAGAGACTGTCTCCGAAGTCAATTCAGCGAGGCTGACCGCTCGGCCTTTTGGGCCCTCTCTCTTGTCTCAAATTTGAGCCGAAGTGACTCGTGCCATTTTTGTTAAGAGGCAGGCCCGAGTCCGCTCTTAGCTTTAAGCACAATCAGAGCTTGTTGTTTATTTGACGATGGGATTGTTCTGCACATCGACTTCTTTGCTACTTCGCGCTTATCTTGGTGGACCTGGTCGCCGGTCTGTTGCGAATTTAGTGACAGGTTGACAAGTTGTGGCTGTGTTGTCGAGATCCCGCTGGCCGTGTTTTCGCGAGGGTGCCATATCGAGGCTTTTTAGCTGTCGAACTTGTATTCGCCAGTCTCCTCCGTTGCTCTTGTCGGAGTGCTATCAGGCGGGTTGAAGTGTGACCAGTTGTGGCTTTATCGAGAGACACTCAGCCTCTGGGCATGTATTCATACTATGTGGTGCTGGTGAGCATCTTTTGTGAAAACCTTGCGAATGGACACCCTCTCCCACTTGTCGCCTGGTGCGCTTAAGGTGAAGTTTATGCTGCAGAGCCCCCTTTGTCTGTGTTTGTTGGGCGAGTGATGCTCCCGAGTTCCTGGCTTGTTTTGACTTCTGCGCCGTTCCTCCATCTCGATTTATGTGGAGGTGAAGTTGTTGTGCTGATATCTGCCCCCTTGTGCAGTTGTTTGGCACCACACTGAGGTGACTTTTTCGCCTCGAGCTGCCTTGTGACATTATGCCGCTTGGTGCCCTCCACCTTGTCTTTATACTTGTGTGGTAAGTGATGAGGTCTTCGACAGTTGCGGAGACCGCCGTGCAGTTTGTTCATCGCGCGCGGGAGTATTGACTTGACCGATACTTCTCTTGTCTTCGTTAGTCCGCCTGCCTCCGCTTGTCTGTAGAGTGGAGGGTAGAAGGTTTCGCATTTGCGAGTATTCCCTGGTCTTCTGAAAATGTTTTTTATGCAGAGGACACCGTGTCTCGAGATGCTTCTTGGGTTTAGTTTGCAATTCGCTCGTCTGCTCTCCCCGCGTATGTCTTAGTGTGTAGGAGGAACTCGAGTACTCGCTTTGACGAGGTGTGCAGCCTGGATAGGTTCGTGGACGGTAATTGACGACTGTATTTCTCTTCCTAAGTTTGAGTGATTGTGCCTCGTGATACAGCTCTATCATGTTTATTCCGATGAAGCACGCTCATCCTTTGGGGTCGCTTGTCTCATTACGATTTACCTATAATTGCGCTCTTTCCTATCGAAAGAGCAGTTTGCGGTATGTTCCCAGAGGTGTGTTGTCGTTCTTTTGGAGTATATCGAAGAGGGTACACTCAGCATGTTTCCTTCTGCTTCTCGGGGGGGCGTGTTGGCAGTTAGGCAGATGAGCTTCAAGGCCATCTGCCCGGAAATTACGCTCGCCTTTTGTCGTTAATAATAACAAGCTATTAGATCATATCAGGGTTCTCACTTATTACGTTGCGCCCTTAGTGCACTTCGATAAGTGGAGACATAGAGTGCACCGCTCCTCATAATGTTACTTTGTTAGCACATAGAATGAAAACATGAGAATTTGAAACACTATCAGACCGAGGCGAGAGAGATCCAAACTCTACACTGTTAGGAGCAGAGATGGCATCCGCACTCACCAGTCGCTTACAGTGATGCATTCGGATAGACTTATCTCGGTCAGATAGAGATTTGTCAGCGATGAATGAGTACGTCAGAGAGTATACAAGTGTGGTGTATGGTGGCCATAATGTGTTTTTGTTTTCCTCTATGGGATGTGTACAGACGTTACTGGTGATCCTTTAGGACCCAGCCCAAACTGTTGGGGTACTTGCCCTATACCATTTGTTACATGTCATGGCTTGGAGCACGAGTGATCCCCACTTTGCCGGCTCACCCGCGGTCCATATAGATTGGTCTCTACAACAGCGCCGGGATCAGCGAAGGTGGCGGGCAATTCAATGTCACACCAATTAACGCCCCGCGAGGGAGTAATAGGCAAGTCTATGATCATGCATACGATACCACATGTAGAGAGCTGGTCGCGACTAATGACTAGAATGTCAACCCTCCAAACCCCATCACAACCCGATCCAAGAAAGCATATTTGAACAACTGTCTCAGTCATGCCATCTTGGGGTCATATGTTTAGTACTTAAGGTGATAAGGAGAACGAAGGCTTGCGGTGAGCTGCACTGTAGCTCGAAAGCTATGGTCAGCAAAAAGGGTAACAAGATAAGATTCACTCTGCGCTATTGATTTGAACACGGAAGGGCATAAGTCGTACAAACCATTTTCAACGATCACTGAGGAAAACCCTATCTTCAGCTAGTCTCGTCGTCTCACTCTACGTCGCCTGCTCATCCTTGAGGTCTCCCATTCTTCAGGCGCAGCTCCCCTCTCTTCCTTCCTCTCTCCTTGCTTCTTGTCATCCAACACTTGGCTAATAAGCACACTCTGTGCCGCTTAGATTCTATCTTTTGTGGCATCGGGTCATCTATGATCGCATCTACCACAGTCTACAATACGCTCCCATTCTCGCTCAGGGGCGCGAAGGTTAACTTCTTAGCTTTGTCGTCGTACGGCACGCGTTCCGCGCTCGCTACCCGAAGCCGCCTATTAAGCTTTGACCTTTTATCCCTTGCGAAGGTGCGCGGCATGGCGCGAGGGTCGTCACTTTGCTCTCACTCCACGCTTCTCTCCTGCAAGAAAACGTAAGACGACCCGAAAGCCGAGTTGATTTCCGACCATGGGTTAGGAATATAAGGCCCGAGGGGCTTATCAAGCGACGAGGGTTTCCCTCAGGGGAAGTAGGAGCATTAGCGAGGGTTTGCCTCATGACTCAGCCCTGCGCGACGTCACTTTCGCCAGAGAGGTCTTTCCCCCAATCATATATCATTACTCCATTAATGGTCTGTCCACGAGGCCACCACACAAAGTACGCGGTGGCTTTAACCGATGTTAGAAGGGACGAAGCACAAATCGCGTCAGTGCACCAGCAAAATAAATCCTCCTGTCATCTTTCACTGTAACATACTAGCTTGTTATAGTTTTTTCTTTAAAAAAGCGACATAATATAGAAAATTTGTACATGAAAAAAATCAAATAATATGCATACCAAATCAAACCTTTTAAAGTTTACCGTACTTACAATATAAGTCCAAGTTTGTTATATAAACTATATACATAGGCAATCAGCAAGTCCTATCGATCATCAGCCAGGCACCCCTTGTTATTAGTAGGGGATAAAATTCGTCCAAACTAGTTTTTGGTTACCGGGGTATAGACCTAGCTAGTTGGCTAATAGGACTCTGGTCGCTGAGGCTATTCAATATATCGGATTTTAATACCATAAAAATTAATTGTGGAAATATTAGGTTTTTCATCATCATCAGCAAAAAACTAAGTCATGGGTATTCAACTTGTTTTACCCGACTCATAGAAGTCCTAGCCTGAACAAAGATCGAACCAGTTTTGCTAAAAAAAAATCTATCTGCTTAGCCCATTTTTAACATAAGCTTTTACACACAAATATTACTTCCCTCCATTCAAATTATAAGTCATTCCAAATCTTGGAGAGCTCATGATAAGCTTTGTCAAAGTGTTGACGCAAAATAGAGAATGGAAGAACAAATGGTAAGATTTGTAAGCATCGAAGTTAGGTTATTATATAGCTATTAAAAAATAATAACTAATAAAAGAATATTTCTATCATAATTTATTGAGATCTTATGGTTAGGGCCTTTTAATAGTGCTTACTATTCTTTTAGTACATATACTTCTTTTATTATAGTTAATTTAATTGTTTCGATGCGATATGAATAACTTAATATAACTTCTGACCTTCTCAAATATTCATTAATGGAAGGCACTTATAATTTAATGTGGACTGGAACGGGTGTAGTGTCTTATATCATTTTTCGAAGTTTTACCACAAAGCTCTCGCCCCTTCCTTGTGCTCTCTTCTCACGCGCTGTGTCAGGTTAGCTGGCTTCCGTCTAAGCAACCAAACGGTAACGAGTTACCTCGTTTCAATGTTGAGCTCGTTACATTACTTTTAGGCGAACCTTGAGATAGGAAGTTCGAGAGCATTGGCAGAACCATTGTTATCACACAGCTTACAGTACATTCTCTTAGCGAGCACTCACACGACGTCTTCACCTTCTGTGCGTCATTACTGGTCATTCTTGGGTCGCGGAGCCCCTGTCACCACTATTACGTTTCCTCTATTGTCAGGCGTTATCTTTTAATATAATTATGGTCATGACTAGTCTAGTTTCTTAATAGCGGTCATATAAGTCTCCATGCTGGACACGAAATGGATACTACGGTAATACGCCTCGTTACTGCCTTGTCAATCTATTTTGCGAGGGGCCTCTATCCCTTGCGAGGACTTTCACTATCACCAGCTATTATTATACTCATCGCGGGAGAGATATGCATACCCGCTAGGTGGGAGCTATGCTACACTCGAGGCAGGGTTCTCGTATCGCTCTCGATCTACTCCACACGCACCCTCTCGTCTCACAGTCTGGTTCCACACCCTTGTTTGAGCTTATCGGCGACGATATCTAATATACCTAGATATTGAGAGAAGATAGACTGGACGCTCTGGCCTTTTCTGTCATGCACTGTCTGAGAATATCACCAGCTCACACATCACGTAGAATTCTGACTCTTTGCTACCACCGGATATTCACACATCGCCTTTGACCATAAGCCACTGGTGCTCGATGTACGATTGGAGCCACCCACGCTCTCTTCCATTCCAGGGCCTTTGGCATTGATGCGCTATCACGGGCAGCGAAGTGTTGGAGTAGTGAGGACCTGTTCGCACGGTAATACAGTTTTCTCGCTTGAGTACCCTGCTCCTATGTGCACCTTTGTGCCACTCTCTCAGTGCAACTCCCGAGAGAGTTATCTTTATCAGACACCATGCGTAGTCTCTTGCGTATGTTAATTGCTGCCACACTATCACGCTAGCGTGCTGCGGCCACAACCATAATCATACCTATAAGAGTCAGGTTTGGTCATAGACTATGGAGAGTGGATGGTATCACCTTCATTATACGTAAGAAAAGCCATCAGCGGTTTTCCTCTGTAAGAGATATTGTTTCGATCCGTTGGAGGCCCGTTATCGCTTATTGTTCTCATTCTGATGCTCAAATCCAAACTATTCTGGCGGGTTTACCTGTCCATAGTGTTGAATAGCTTACTATAGATATTTGTTCGCACTACTTATCTCTTAGTTAATTTACCTTATGTCCTACACTAGATCTTAACGCATGATCCTTTTTTTGGTACTATTAATTCATACTATTTGCGGTCCTTGTGCGTTGCTTTCCTATCCACGAGGATCGGTTGAGGTGACATCCAGACTGCTTTTAGGCAATAAGCAAACCTATGAACTAGCATATAAGCTACATGATCATTTCTACGATAAGGCTTTCCTCTTGCTTATCTTATTCCATCTGATCTCGTGTGTTTTGCCCTTGCCTCTCTTTTCACGTTGATCGCTGCTCTCTCGTTGACCATTTGTTATTCCACCAATGGTCTCTGTGACTACTACATGAGTAGACCCTGACTTTTTTCCCTACCTCAGGGGCGACTAACACCAAACAGGGGTTAACGGACCCCTTCCTCCCACTGTTGCGGTCTACCACTTCCGCCTGCGGGGGGTGGCTAGTGCTCTCTACCTCTGCACCTTCCCGCTACTTGTGTCTGTGCCGTCTACTCTTTTGAGGGAGACGTGGTTCTTGAAAATCTTATTTGATTATTTGGTGAGTCTAGAGTAGTCCTAACCGGTACCATTCCCATGAATACACACCTCATATGTCACGTTTTCATTATAGCTGAGAGCTGATGATTTGAAACAATGAACACCCTTAAAATCATTTTGTTGAGCAAGCACCTGGTCTACGATGTAACAGAGTCAATTTGCTCTTTGAAATGAGTGTAGCTTGACTGAATACAAGAAATAACTTACTGCTCCACGTACTCTCCTCGTACTTTAATACCACTTTCTTGATTTCTAAGACTTTTAAACGATTATGAGACTCCTTTGAGTCGTCTGTTTCAGTACAGATCAAATTGTTGTTATATAGTGTATAAAATTGATGAGCTCGACGGAAGTCCAATGTTAATAGTTGAATAAGACTCTTACTCTTCAATTTACCTAGATTAATTTATTGGGACCCACTCTATTTCAGCACAATATGACATTTCCTAAGTTAATCCCATCATTTTTTTAAAAAAAAATACCTTCCACTAAGAATTTTCTTCAACCTCATGTTAGTACGCTGGAGGACGTCTCTAATACCCTTTTTCAATTCACACAATTGTCAAACACAAAACAAGGTCCTATTCACTATGTATAGGTATTGTTTCTTTCTTAGGAGTTAGAAATTCCTACATTATATTAAATAGTAGTGTGAGTATTTACCGCATTTTGCACGGTATGTATGAATCATCCTTACCACTTTGCTGATTTGATTAATTTGACTGATATTTACTTTGTGTAGGTAATGTACAGTTTAAGGAGTTGATGATTGTACGCATATTGTGCATGGATAAGATAAGAGGAAGATTCTGTGAGTGGGACGATGGAGCGGCGATCTCAGCCTTGGAAGAGACATTCCCTTCAGCGATACTAAAAATATGAGAACAAACTCCGCCCGGAACCTTGAGACGTTGTACAACCTTCACTCCTGCACCTTCACACTTTTGGTTGCCGCACGTTACGGACTCATTTTTAATTTCTACGTATCCTGTCTCTTTTAGCGCAACCATTGGTTTCCTTGACCATCCTCTAAAGAGACTGTCCCTGTTTGTGATATTTGAGTGACCGGCAGCTGCCAGCGTAAGACCGTAGAAGACGAAGTTTAATTTTTTTCCAAGGGTGTCGAATACCTGAGCCTGCACTATCCTGTCCTATGAGGCTGACCTCCCGCTCCCGACCCTTCTATCGGCCTCAGTTCGGACACAGGTGCACTATCTTCCGAACTATTTGTTCAACCCAAAATGATCCTTTTTGGCACCACGGCTATAAGACGCACTCGGAGGCTCCGCTTCCTAAAGGTATACCCCGTTTGCGCACGTCTGATATCTTTTCATGTGATGGTGGGTGCCCACACCAAACCTTTCAACTACCACAGTGATGAATTACCCATTTGTTCTCTTGTGTGCATCATCACGCAGATCCTCTTCCGTTTTCTTTCTAAAACGACCTAGGGCTAGCAGGCAGCTAGCTCCGATTTCTTATTTCAGTGCATAAAGTTAGTTGCCACGCGTGCCACCCCCGCCCACTGGACATATCGGTGGGGTACTGGTCCGACCAAGCACCAGAGGCGCATTCATGTGGCGGAACTGCCAACCCCATCCATAGTGAATGTGTTTTACTCCTGCAATGTAGAACATTCTACTGCCAATTATAATAATTAAATCATCATCAGAAGAAGTGAAGCATAATTGAACGTCAGATATATAGTGCAAATATTGTGCCCTTACTCAACATGAGCTCTATCTCGCGCCACAGGGTCGCAATAGCTGTGGTGCTGCGGAAACCGGGGCTGGGCGTGTATACCACCCGAAGTGCATGGTTGGGTGTTGGTTCCCGGGCACGCAACCACGCGGACAAAAACTTAAAGAAAAACCAATGGTGCCGGACAATTAATTGCATGTCCTCGCATAGCATATTTCTCTCGATCTCTGCGTGAGTGGCTCTTATTCTTAGTTCCCACTAGTTGCTCTCATAGCATTCTCCAAACGCTTTCATTCTTTCCTTATTGCCGTCGCAAAAAGAATGCCGACATGCTTTTATGTATCTTTATCTTTCTTTCCGACTGTCTATCACGGACCACAGGCCACTAATAGTAAACGGCCCATTGCGCTTCTATAAGAAAGTGATCTCCGAACATAATAGCTAGAGAGTAACTACTAATAAGAAAATAAGTAATAATAAATAGTAAGTAGTAGTAATAATAGTAATAATAGGAACTAATGAACTAGGAGGACGAATTATCACCAGTCGTTTGCGAACTCGTGGTCGGGCCGTCTTCGACTGCGCGCGCCGGCGCTCCCTCCATGCTATAGAAAATAATGCGGCAGACTTGTTCGCTGGCGTGCTATGCGCCATCCACGCGTTATACTCATCCGGCGGCACCGGACCAATCGTCAGTAGCGCGCGCCCGCCTCATTCCTTGACATACATAGGCCCGACACCACTATAATCGCACCATGAGCCCAGCATATACGCGAGCGACGCCATACCGCTAAGCGTGGCGCTACCCATACCTCCGGTGCCAGGTCTAGCCTCAGCGCGCGCGTAGTCTAAAATGGCATTCAACACGACAACAATCGCAAAGGTATCATATTATCACGCGTAGCTAACAATGACGGCCAAGCCCATGAGATGCTCCATTGAGTCAATCATTCACCAGGATGCACTAATTCTACTCGCACTAATCAGAGAGGAACCTCTATATCTGTTCAATAACTCACAAAATGATAAAAAGACATAACATCCACGAGAGAGCTGCCTAAGTGACTAGATCTCCATCTTTCTGGTGAGCCCGAGAGATATTTTCCACATGATTAAATCATACCACACATGATAAGCCTACGCTGCACCCACCACTCTGACACCAGATTACGAAGTGACATTAATATCCACATAGTTTCCCCGATCATAGAAGGCGAGAGCCCAACTTTTTTTTGCTCAGCCAGGAAAAATGTTGATAGCTGGCGCTATTGGCGTTTATGCCTATCATCCTTAGCGGCTAAAATAGGGCGCGTGCGCGCTCTATCCGCGGCGCGCCCCAATTTACGTCTGTTTACACTAAGTATAGAAATACGCTTCGCGTCCAAGGTTTCCTTGTTTTTGGTCCTCTCGTCTTGGAGGTAGCTGGGTCGATAATCTGATGCGGCGCTTATTTTTTTATACACATTGTAATGAGAGTATGGATACATGATTAATAGGTGGATTAATCCACATTGTCTAGATGTATTAATTAATTATATCCTAGTACTACCATACTATATATATACATATGAGTCATAATAGTTATACAATCTGCAGTATGTAACGAATGCCAAGAAGAATGCCGTTAATTCTTACACTTGACTCCTGGGTAATCAGGTTATTTACTGCGGAATTCACTGTATGACATCAGGGGGGAGTAGCGGTACCAGGGATTGCTCAATTCGTGTTCTATGATATCTCTAATGCGAAGGTGACTCAATAGGAATATCATGTACCTACAGGAACTAACTTGGGTTTGAGCATCTATTTTCGCTGAAACATGCTTGATACCCCATTACACATCTGTATTCCTACTCCACACCCACAGTGTATTTAATGAGTCACTGAGCTCAAGTCGGGCTACCAACAGGAGGTTGTTAACCACAACAGTTTGGGGTATCAGTAGTTAGACGAGTTCTTCTCTGCGCGGTCACCGCCCATCGCCTGAGAGAGGGCATCTATTGATTGACATACGAGTGATAGCCACAACGTGGAGTCTTCCGAAACACATGCTAGTCTCTTGTTGCTATTATCCATCCAACCCGCCGCACGCCATGTTTTTCATTCCTTGCCTTGAGAGAGTCTTTTGCTTCGGTCCCATACTTCGACGTTACCCGCGGATGTTAAAAATCGGGGTCCTTTGATGACCTCCTCCGGCGTACTGTCTTGCGGCGCTGCCCGCGAACGGTTCCGGTGGCGCTTCTGGTCTTCTCACAGCGTTGTTCCACTACTTTGATATGCCGCCTACGCAGGGGTGTGCTCTCCTTGTGCATTTCTCTCGCGGGGTCGCATTTTTGCACCTGCTAACGACAGATGTCAGTTATCAAAACCCGAGGGCTCAAGAGCTCTGGATCGCTGTCGTGCGATGTGGGTACGTAGCAACTGCCCGGCACGGAGGATGCCCAAAAACGGGATGTATTTAAAGAGAGGGATGAGAGGGTTCGAGGCGGCCGGAGACGTCGAGTCGGAACAGGGCAAGCTTCTTGATCGTAGTCACTTCGAATATTGTCTGCAAGCACAGCTGTAGACTGGTTATTTCCTGGCACGAGGCACGCGCCAACTCCGGGCCATTCTTTTGGAATATGTTTTTTCTGTATGTGGCAGCCATTTTTACACCTCTAGAGATAGGTTGTTTTAAGGACGCTCTTCTGTGTTTGGCCTGATGACTGGTACCATAATATGAACCTAGTGTTTTGAGGGTTCCACGACAGCAGTGATTTTTCTTGATGTACTGCCAGGAGCAGCATACAGTAGGGCAGCCTGAGACCTCTTGAGTAAGTGAGACTGGGATCGGCATTTGGGCCGGGCCGTTAAGGTTTTTGTTTGTTACTCGTCTGAATGGTCTCGGCCGTCGATAGTTTGGCCACTTTGCGTGGAGATGGTTCGGATCAGTGCAGGAGCGCGAGGTTTTGTTTGGAGATGTTTAGGTGACTTTCGGTACACTTGGTTGCGGTCACCTTCCTATCCGTATGATTATGAATGGCGTGGTGCTTAGCGTTGGGGCGCTTATAGAGATGAGTTGTCTAGCGCGCGCTGTTGCATAGCATGGCTGTCCCTGGCGGCTGAGCAGCACTACAATTCTTCTTTGTGAGAGACACAAGTAATTGATATGTGCCCTTGTGGTCCTGCCCTTATATGTTGTCTGCAGTGTTACATGATTGTGAGTGATCGGAGATCAAACTGGGCAACAGTTTCTGTAATGACCGCGTGGTGGGCTTGTGTTGAATGGTGGCTGAAGGTGCAGCGCGCACGAGCTGGGCTACTGCCTTGTGTCGAGGAATGGTTTGAGGATGAAGAGGCTTGGTCATACCGCGTAGGTGAACGTGCGGCCGTGCGACGGAAGGACAGGTTAGGAGTCCGCGTGTGGAAGGCGGCGGAGATACGGAGCTTGGTAACCAGACTCACGGACCCAGGAGACCGCTATAGCGTACCTGTGTGGTAGCTTCGGCTACGAGTCTGCGCAGGTCTTTCTTTGTTGCGAAGGCAAGCAGGAGAGGCCGGGGATGTGCGGCTGGCGAATCGGGCAGAGTCTGAGGGAGGTGTGGATTGCCGTGTCGGGAGGCCGGCGTAAGAGCACTGTACTGCTCCGGCATCGGTGCCTTGGTGCGGTAACTCGGCCGGTGCGAACTCAGGAGTGTTGTGGTGTACTGGTCTTCCGGGTGGCGTAGGGACCGGGCCCAATCTTGGAGGAATCGTGTAGACGAGTTGGCATATGCAAGCTTGGGTGCTACATATGCAGTGTGGATAGGGATCCTCAGCTGAGTATTATTTATCCGGATTAACGTTGCTCCTCGGTTATGGAGACTTGGTCACTGACTGTCAACGGAGAGTGGTTCTCAACTAGGTATGTTTGAAATGTAAATGAATCATGGACAATGAAGAATTGAGAAATGCTTGAATCTTTCCAAAATAAAACAAGGTTTACAAATGCTTTTTCTGCAAAATACTTAAGCCTTACCTTGACTACCCTAAGCCTTTCATTCCTGAGTCTTCTCCCTTTTTCTTTAGTCGGGTAAGTCTTGTTGAGTACCTCAGTACTCAGGGTTTGTTAATCCCCTGTTGCAGGTTTCTATTAGGTGGTGTTGATCATGATCATGTCAGTGGGCTTGACGTGATCTGGTTGTTCCTCTTCTCCAACTTAGGTACTCCGCCTAAGTGTGGTTCTGTCATACTACTCTACTTCCGCAATACCAGTTATTTTTATGTAAAAAGTAACATCTTCATAATTTGTAAAGTTTATCTATCTTGCTTCCGCACTCCGTTGGTATTTTGTATCAACTGTTGTAATGTTGTAATTATTCCAACCTTCATGATGATGGTCCTGTGGCTCGTGAGTAATTCGGGGTCCTCTCGGGGACACCCGACGGATCTTTCCAGTAACGTGTTTCATTTGCACAGTCATTGGGCTCCCTATGACGATGACATGTGCAAGTGGGCCACATTATTGGGCGGTTCCGTCCCAAAAAGCAACTACAAATCCGATGTATATGTGATATGATTTCAGATCGAGAAATTACCCCACTTCCCTAAGTGTTGTAGGTGATGATTGTAACCTTCCCAAGCCTTGGTTAATTTCCACCATGTAGATCGAGCCTTCCCAACCTAAGAATGTGAGAGGGAAAAGGAAGAACACGAAGAACACAAGTACAAGCGTAGTATACAAAGTAGAGGTAACAACAAGCACGCAGGACACAAAGATTTCTCCCGAGGTTCGGCCAAACTACTAAGGAGTGCCTACGTCCTTGTTGTTGAGGTGACCAGCAAGGTCGGAGTCTCTTTCACCTCCTTGCCTCACTCAAGCCACCACAAAGGTAAGCCGTGTTTCTCCACTAAGAATCATAGGGGAAATACAAACGCTTCGGGGAGCCCTCACAAATGATTCAACACGGGCTACCACGAAGAACACCTTACCGGCTAGTGTTCCAAGAACCCAAGAGTAATAAATACAAACCAAGCCGGCAAGATGAGGGAACCAAGTGCTCAAGTCGTAGATCGAAGCTTCCCACTCTTTAATCTCACTTCCCTAGCTCAAATCTTGCAAGGGTATGAATCTAGGAGCAAAGGGGAGAGAGAGGGGGTGTGTTAATGCTTGGAAGGATCTTTGTCAGCTAGTAGGTCGTAATGAATGAATGAAGTGAGTTAGTAACCGTTAGAAGTGGAGTGGATGGCTATTTATAGTCACCCAGTCCCGAGGCCTGTCGGTAGTACCGACACCATACGGTCGGTAGTACCGACCAACCATTTTCATTGCGCCAGATCTGAGTTGACCAAACTACAACTACCGACCAACAGGTCGGTACCACCGAGGGTCGGTAGTACTGGCCCTATGGCGGTACTACCGCCAGGCCAAAATGGCCACGAGCAGAGAGGTTCGCGAAAAGCTACCCGGGGAACTCGGTACCACCGACCAGAGGTCGGTACTACTGAGCCCGGTAGTACCGACTCTTATAGAGGTACTACCGCCAAGCCATTTGCCTCACGAAAAGAGAGGTCTGCAAACTGACCTAGGGGTGTGGCGATACTACCGACCCCTCGGTCGATACTACCGAGGACGGTACTACCGACCTTATGGCGGTACTGCCACCAGGTCATTTTAGGATGTACACAGAGAGGGTGAAAACTGGGTCTGGATGGTTGGTACTACCGGGGTTATGGCGGTACTACTGACAATTCAAAAAGACCTCCATCCAGAGAGCATTGCGCGCGGCACCCCTGGTCGGTACCATCGACCCCCATGGTCGGTACTACCGACTGTGCAGAAAAGCATCTATGTGTTAGTGAGTGCGCGGTGTCTCTCAACCAAACTTTTGTTAGTCGACATGAGCATTTTTCTCCACATCTAGGTAGCCTATTTTGTATACCTCTTGATATTCCGACTTACTTATAACTCAAGTTTAAAATTAAACTATCAATCCATCACTTGAGCTAGGCATCTTTTGTCCAACATAATTTTACGTGCTTTGTTCACAGGATATCAACATTGCAATTCTTTCTAAGGACTAACACCTGCATACATGCCTTTATAAATCCGTTAGTCCCTAATTTGATTGTCATTAATTAGCCAAAACCCACATTGGGGACAATGCACTTACAATAGCAAAAAAGGGGTCGAAGAAGAAGAGTACCAAAACCCAAACTCAGAAGTGTGTCGGAGGTACCTCATGAAGCACTTGACCGTCTGCTGGTGTGATACCCGAGGGGACGCCTGCCACGTCGAAGTCATCTCCGTCTCGTTAGATGTTGTCACTCCCTTAGGTGCAGCTAGTGCTCACTGGAGAGCTGCTAGAACGAAACCCCAAGTCGTGGAAGAAGTGGGATCGGGTCCATGAGCCGAAATGCCCTCCCCAAGCTCCTGTTCTTCTGCAAGCTCAAAGGCAGAAGAAACACAAGGCATTGTCTTGTCCAGTGTGACCTCAAGGTCTCCACAAAACGGTTAGTCACATAATAAGCATAAGGTGGACTCTCAACAAAAAGAGGCCTACCTATGAAAGATACCGCAAGGAGATCTGAACTCAAACTAGTCAAAACTACCATGCAACAGGATAAAGCACTATAGAGCAAAATGCAACCTAGAGACATGATCAACCCAAAGATAGCCTAAACCTCAACACATGCTACAATGCAAGATAAAGATAGCAATAGATCCAAGAGCATGTAACATGATACAAGTGTGAAAGGCTAGTGCTCAAACTAAACATGTCAACATGGTACATGTAGCTAACCAAAACTAGCACCTGAAAAGTGGCTAATCCACCAAACTGTACACAAAGCTAACATGACATATGATATGCAATCTAACACATGCTAGACTAAACAAGACATGATACAAAAGAAAATGTACATGCAAGAACTATACAAGTGAGCACATGAAAGTCCATCTCATACCACAAGAAATAGATCATGGATGTACAAGGTATGAGTGTATAAGAAAGCTCACCCAACTGCAAAAGCCTCTTTGGAGGCAATTCTAAACGGGGTGTAGAGAACCATCAAGTCTTGATCACATCTAAAAGATCAAGTTCCATCAAGCACATGTTCTCCACCTCGCGTCCTCATATCTACACACAAGAGGACAAAGTAACCCGAACCTTGGATCCCGAAGGGTTAGCAAGCATGTACTTGGGAACCCAAGACTTGGTCACACATCTCAAAGGAGCACTCAACTTATCATGTGGGTTAGCATGATGCAAATGTTGGTTCAAATGCAATTTTGAAACATCCTTGGAAGCATTCCTCAAAAGGACAACTCGAGGAGAAGAACGAGTCATACCACAGGTAAAGAGGCAAACATCTCCCAAGGTTTTTTGAGAACCAATAGAAGCACCATGAGAAGCATGTTGTGGACCAACACAAGTAGCACTAGAAGCATGTCCAGGACCATGGCCCAACCCACTAGAAAAGGAGTCATAAAACCCATCAACAAAGAGGGGCTCCTTACTAGGAGCACAAGCGTTCATGCCATGAGAAGGGCTATGAACAGGGGTGGAGCGAGGAAATGACCATAAGGGAGGGCAAGTACTAGCTGCTAGTTCATTGGAGGGACAAGTATCAAAAAAATTCTTCAAATATATGGTGAAATTTTATGTTATACAAGAGGAGTTCACCTAGCATGGGGTGTGCCTGGCCCCCCCTCCGCCCCTCCCTCCCCTCCACCCCTGGGCTATGAACCCGTCATCCATAATGCCTCCGGATGATCACCAAGCTCTCCGATCGCCACCAAGCCATCTAGGTGATGCCGATCACCAAGAGTAACAAGCAAGAACTCTCACTTGACCAACGCAAGGCTAATGAGATGGGTGGATGCACACTTGTTACTCTCTATTCACTAATGAGGTGTTTGATCACTCAATTATCAAATCTCTCAACCTCATTAGGCCTCTTGCACTCACTTGCAATCACAATGTTTTGGCAACCTTTCAACTGAGCAAGAGTGACAGCATGAATGAGGGGGAGACATATTTATACCCCCAACTCAAAACATGCACGAAGGGGTAAGTCCAACCAGTTATACACTGACCGGACGTACCTGTCAGGGTGACCGGATGCGTCCGGTCAGTGCCTAACGGCTACGTGACGTCTAGCCTGACACCTGTACGAAGTGCTGATCGGACGCAACCATGCGTCCGATCACCACTGACCGGACGCGTCCGGTCATCAAAATTCCTCTCTGGAACCTCTCTGGACGCGACCGGACTCACCCTCCTGGTGCGTCCGATCAATTGCCGAGGGTGAGTCCGGTCGCAACCAGACTTACCCTCAGCGAGAGCTACTGACCGGATGCATGCCCAGTGTCTGTCCCTAGGGTTCCAGCGTCCGTCGCTATTTGAAGTCCGAAACGACTTCGGCTAGCGACGCTCCCTTCACGAAATTCTTCCTTATGATCTTAGAGACCTTTCTAAGCTACCTAGTGTTGATGGTCCTTAAACACCTATTTTACCATCAACATTTGACCCTAAAAATCCACCAAAAAGGCATGAAATGTAGTCAAATAGTTTCAAACTAACCAAATTCCATATGTCCATAGATTTTTATTTGAATGCAGGAATTTGGACCAATTTGGACATATGGATGCACCAGAGGCCAAGCCCACTCACCAGGGCCCCAATGGGCCTAGGGTGGCGCCCGCCACCCCTAGGTGGCGCCCGCCACTTGGGTTGGCCCAACCTCCTACCTTGCCACGTCACCCGATCCGTGTGACCACCCCAGGGCCAAATCCTGGCCCTTGGTCACTAGGTCAGTGGCATCGGACGGCTCAGGAGAGAGTGGCGCGGATCAAGGCTGAATGGCGGTTGCTAGGACATGCAACCGAACTCCAAACTGCCTCGGACAACCTCCTGGATGCCGTTGGATCAATGTTGGTGCATCTAACGGCCAGGGCACTGGCGGCCGCCAGTAGGGAGTGGTGCCACCACCTGACCTAACCATAGGCCGGTGGGCTGCCCCCTATAAGTACCCTCCTCACTCACTTGGGCTATAAATACCCCCCTGGAGGCACCTCTTCATTTGTACCATCTCATGCAAAGCAACACCAAGCAAGAGAAGTGAGAGTTAGGTTAGAAGCTCAGAGAGCTTAGGCAAGTAGGTAGCTAGTTGAGCAAGGCATCTTCGCCCTCGCGGTAGCGCTGCTCAAGGCTTAGCTCAAGAGTAGAGGCGTGCGAGTGATCGGTCCTGGAGCTGGGAAGAGTCTTCCTTCATCTCCAGTTCAGGTTTTGCTCTTGTTACTCAAGCATTTACTATATTCTATTTCATCATTTCAAGTATTACTTTATTCTACTTATCAGTATTGAGTGGTATACTTGATTGATTGCTTGAGTGCCTAGCTATCCTACAGATTCAATTCACTTAGCCATAGTAGTTAATCTCTAGTGAGCTTAGTGTTTGATCTTTGCCAATAGGTTGCTTAGTTAGTTTAGTGTTTATCTTATTAAGTCAAGTATTTGCTCTGACGTCCGCAAGGGTGTCTCTATTCAAAGCTTGGGTAGAGATAGTTAGAATATAGTTAAGCGTGGTGCTTAGTTATAGACTTACCTTCAGATACGGCTGGACCCCGGATAGCTGTGGTAGCAAGCAGGTGGTGACAGCCCTGTGCGCCTTGAATTCCACCACGTAGTTGGCCCAGTTTAACAGTAAGGCTCGTTGTGCTAGCGTTCAACCTAAGTAAGTGGTAAAGGCTCGTACGCCTCGATACTTGACAAGATAGGAATAAAACTTTACTCAACTTAGTTGCTTTATTGACTTTTGCCTGCCTTGCTTCATAACTATCTTGCTTCGTAGTTATCTTGCTTATAGTTATCTAGGATTAGTTATTAGTAGTTAGTAGTTAGTTAGTTACCTTTAGTTAACCTATTCCCTTTATCTACCTATCTATCCACCTTACCTTAGCCATCCATTTCATCCTTACCTATCCATCCATATATTCTTTCTAGCCTTTCATCCCCTCTCTTCCCTTCTCTCCTTTTTCTTTTTCTTATTTCTTTGACTCTCATCCCCTCCTTGACTCGACTCATACACCACCCTAGCCTTCCCTTGGGATCAAATAAATCGACACCTGGTACTCCCAGGCGAAGTGCTACTACGATAGTTCTGTGCGCTTGCAGAATCTCCTCCTAGTAGATTGCATTCTCTCTAGCTAGCTCCTACTAGTGTCGGGATTGACAACCCCGCTTGGCATTAGTAGATAGCTGCTTTAGCTCCACTCCTTTAGGTATAGTGCCCAGTCTTGCTTCAAGCATTTCTGACACCGTTGTCGGGGATAGACTTCATAGTCTACTCCTAGTAACAACGTTAGCAAGTACCAACAAGCATTCCTGGGCCGTTACCGGGGATAGTTGCCTAGCTCTATCTTTAGTGAAGCTAAGAACTACCAATAAGCATTTCTGGCGCCGTTGCCGGGGAAGGCAATCGGTTGTATCGGTTGAGTCCGTGTCGAATTTATCTTCGCTTAAACTCCCGCCTTAGCGAATCCCATCTTACCCCATTCTTTCTTTCCTTAACTCTTCTTATCTCTTTCCTTCATCTTCTTCAACTTCTTTCTTTCTTATCTCGTTCTATCTTCATGATGGCCAACAAGGCCATTCGTGAGTTTTCTGCTCCTTCTGCCGCTAATGTAGCGATAGGACCAGACGTGATCGATGCCAACCTCAATTATGAGTTGAAAACCGGCTCTGATCACGATGGTCCAAGCTAGCCCGTTCTGTGGCAAAGCTTATGAGGATGCCAATGCTCACCTCCAACAATTCTTGGAGATTTGCGGCACCTTCACCATTAAGGGGATAACCCAAGAAGCCATCCGTCTTCGTCTCTTTCCTTTCTCTTTGCTAGGAAAAGCGAAGCAATGGTTCTATACCGATCGCAACGCTGGTGTAGACACATGGGACAAGTGTTCCAATGCTTTTCTCGCCAAATTCTTTCCGGTGGGCAAGACGAATGCTCTGCGCAACAAAATCTCCAGCTTTACGCAACAAGCCGAGGAATCTATTCCCGAGGCTTGGGAGAGGTTGCAAGAGTACGTCGCTGCTTGTCCGCACCACAGTATGGAGGACTGGCTATTGATCCAGAACTTCTACCATGGCCTAACCCCACTCTCTAGAAGCCATTTGGATGCCGCCGCCGGCGGTGCATTCTTTTCTCTGAATGTTGTAGATGCTAAGGCTCTCATAGAGAAGATGGTGTCGAACCAAGGATGGAATGACGAGAAACTGCAGCCCCGTAAGCGAGGTATGCATTCCCTTAAGGAAGCCGACATGATCGTGGCCAAGATGGACCTGCTGGAAAAGAAGCTGGACAGTTGTGAGAAGATGAACCAACAAGAGAGTGTCCAATCTCTGGAATCCTACATGACTTGTGAAGTCTGTGGAGAAACCGGACATTCTGGGAGCCACTGCCCCGAGCTACATGAAGATTTGAACTTCATCAACAACAATAACGGTTTCCGTCAACAGAATCAAGGATGGAATTAGCCTGCAATCTCTCAAGGTAACAATTCATCCCCCCGCTCTAATTTTCATAATTCTGATAGTCTCTCATTCTTGAAAAATTTAGTTTACTCACAAGGTAGAACTACTGATTTCTTGAATAAGAAATTAATGTCGAATGATAAAACCCATGAGAATATAAATGCTAAATTGGAAGATTTCTCATCTGCTCTGAAAAATCAACTTAGCTTTAATAAGATGTTAAAAACCCAATTAGCTCAACTTGCTGCTATCATACCATCTTTTGAATCTGCAAAATTCCTGCTAAACCTGACATGGAAACTGTAAATATGGTTGAAATAAAATATTTTAACTATTATGAAGATCAAACCATGACTGTTAAAAAGGGTGATCCTGGTAGTCCCATAATTAGATGCTCAATCTTTGGTGAAGTCTTTAAAAATGCCATGTGTTATTTAGGATCGAGTGTGAACATTTTATCTAAAGATTTCTATGAAAACTCGTTCTTTCCACCCATGTCATCCACTTCTGCCTATGTTGTGCTAGCTGATCAATCCACTTGCTATGTAGAAGGAATAGCTAATGATTTACCTGTTCATATTAGAGGCTCCTATGTTCCTGCTGATTTCATAATACTAGATATGGGAAATAGGAAAGATGTGCCTCTAATCTTAGGTAGACCCTTCTTGAACACTGTTGATGCTTGCATGTATGTGGGGAGTGGTAAAATGCAAATGACATTAGGAGGGAGGAAGGAAATATTCTCTTTCTCCCGAGGCCCCGCATATGCCGCTAACATGCAGGAAGCAAAACCCGTTCGTACCAAGAAGAGGCGCCCAAGAACAAGGTGGAGCAGAAAGAAAGAACCACCTCCTCCTGAGTTGTGTAATTCACATAACAAGGAGAGGTGCCAAAAGAAGAAGAACTCGATGGAGTACTAAGAGAAGAAGTGCCCAAGGAAGAAGATCCACCCGATAAGGATGAAACTCCATGGGCCTAAGGTATGGTTTTACTTTTAATTTTTCCCTTTTCGAATAAATAACATATGTCATGCATGTAACTAAAAAAACAGTTATCATTAGTTATATGCATAGGTATATGTTAACTTAGCTAGAATAATAAAATATCATAATAGGATAGTTTCCCTTTTTCACAACATTAGATAGTTTCCCTTTTAATAAAATGAGAATAAGAGCTCCGACTGAGAAAGAAGAAGACCCTTTACCAAGCAAGAAGCCAGCTTGGGGGAGACTCCCGCTCCAATAAGGTATGTCTCAAGCCTACACTTTACATTCAGTTCTTAAATTCTATATCTTTTGAATGTCACATGCTTGCCTAAATAACCATTCCATGAATAAAATTGATAAAATCTGCTTAAACAAGTTGAAACCTGAATAAGATTTGAAATATGTCATGCAAATGCTATTGTTATGGTTTGAATAACTGGTCTTATCTAAGTTGTAGCTTTTGTGGGTTGCACATGCTTTAACTGAAATCATGCTTAATGAATAAAGTTAGTAAGAAATGGAGTAATTCTTTAAACTTGCTAAGGTGAAATTAGGACCTAATCTGGAGGATTTCTTTTTAAAATTATGAAAACCTTGCTAAAAGTTCCTCCTAGATTTTATCCCATCCCACCACCAGCCAAATATTTGTTAGTCATTAGTCAAAACCACAAAGAGCTTTGTCTGTGTTGAGCTTTGTTAGACCTCATAGATCTTAGTAGAGAAGCTTATCATATCTTTTGAATCAAGATTCACACACACCCACCATAAATTGCCTACTTTCCACTTTGGAAGTTTGCAACCACCAAATAAATTGCTTATTCTCTACACCGGAGATATGCAATACCCTGCCAAACATCCCATTGCTAGCCTTATGATATTCCTACACTGGGAATAAGCATTTCTCCCTTTTCCCTTTTTCATTTCTGAAATCCTTTCCTGTAGATAACCTGGGGAAATCTAGAGCTAAAAGAGAGAGAGAGAGAGAAATGAGCAAAGTAGCTCAAGAAAGGACTATGTCCTGAAAAAAAGTGAGCAAGGTAGCTCAAAAGAGGACTATGTCCTAAGAAAATATGAGGACACATCTTTTGTCTACTCACTATGTATCCAAAAAAGAGAGAGAGAGAGAATTATCATTAGATCTAGACCCCAGAAATTAACTAGGAAGGATTATGAAATATCTCTCTATACACTTCCACATTACCACACATGCACATCTTGATCAATTTTTATGATTTGCTGCTCCTTATGATCTGAGTGTCTAGCTTAGCAATAAACATCAGGCAATTTGCTCATGGTTCTTAGCCTACTTGTAACTCCACATATCATTCTTTAGAAATAGGAGAGGCTACATTTTGGCCTAAGTGAGGATTTAAACACCATTGAGTGATTGAGTGAATCTTGGAGGACTTAAGCAAGTTGTTATCTTTTGAAAACCTTGAAAAACCTCCAGACAGAATCCTAGTCAAACCTAAGCAAGATAAAAGTTTCCTATCTACTGCTTTATTTCACTCTTGCATGTTTGAAGTGCAAAGCTATAAGCCCCACATTGCTATGATTAATGATATATGCTAAGTTATTTCTCACTATACAATATGCACTTGCAGACATCTTAAGTTGCTATCCATTTCATGCTCAATGCTTAAACCGCATTGTTGCTCGAGGACGAGCAACAGGTTAGCTTGGGGGAGCTTGTTGATGGTCCTTAAACACCTATTTTACCATCAACATTTGACCCTAAAATCCACCAAAAAGGCATGAAATGTAGTCAAATAGGTTTCAAACTAACCAAATTCCACATGTCCATAGGTTTTTATTTGAATGCAGAAATTTGGACCAAATTTGGACATATGGACGCACCAGAGGCCAAGCCCACTCACCAGGGCCCAAATGGGCTTAGGGGGGGTGGCGCCCGCCACCTGTAACAGACTCGCCCAATAATGTGGCCCACCTACACCTGTCATTTGTCCAACGACCTCTGACCGCTATGTAAGTGTGCCACAAGACTGGATTAATCTGTTGGATACGATCGATGTATCCATGGGTCACAGGAATCATCCGAGTGTAATCATTACAGCACAAAACATTTCATACAACATATCAGATCGGAGAAATTCAGCGGAAGTCTTACATAAACATAATATTACAAACCAGTGTTCATTATTACAACATAGATAAAAGGAGTTCAAGTTGCGATAGTACTAAGTGCCAGATGAAGTCTGATAAACATAACCACACTACTAAACCCTGCCCAAGGGTACATCACTGATCATCCTCAGCGGGGATTATTGTCATGCAACAAGGAGCAAAACATACTTGATCCGAAGGTTCACCTGCAACAAGGGATCATAGAACCCTGAGTACAGGAGTACTCAACAAGACTTACCCGACTAATAAAATGGGGAGAAGACTCAGGAATGCAGGCTGAGGGGGAGTCAAGGTAAGGCTTTAGCAAGAATCCAAAGGTTTTCCTTTGCATAAAAGCTCCTACAACTAAGTAGTTGTGTCATTTCATACTTCTAATATTAGCTAAATAAATGAATGTACATCATAACATCAACCCATTAATCCTCCTTTGTTTCATCATTAAACTACGCTGAGGGGGCGAGGACGAGTCTCCTTTTCTCGTGGAGCAAACGACGATTCGAACCGCTTGATCTACCCAGCTGGGGCTTCCTTATCACACGACATATGCGGGACCGAACTCGCATATATCAACCGTCCCGTGGATCCGCTCAAACCGGACTGGAGCCGCGCCACCCGGGAGTACAGTACACCACCGCCCTACCTCGGCCTTGCTGAGTCCGTCCAACAGGGGACCGAGCAGGGTGGGTACACGCTACTCCCGCCATCTCTCCACTCCCAGTGCGCGGGTGCGCCGTTCCAGTAAGAGCATAGCCACAGTAGGGCTTACCGTAGCATGTGACCAGTACTAACAAATAGTTCTCGATCCAACGGGCCAACAGCGGATGGGTCCTAAGCGACACAGGCGGAAACACTACACCAGGACTCCATTCCTGTGCAAGTTACCCGCCCGGTCTCAGTTTAATTATACCATCCCAACCGGGGAAGGGTTCCCAACAATAGCATCTCTCTTTTCAAAAACCTACTCTAATGAGCAAGGCTAAGCAATCTAAGCATTTATAAATAACCCAGTGACAAGGATAGTATAAGGAATAATCAAGGTAGTCAATGCATCAAGTAGGTAACATTCAACTCCTAAACTTAATGCACAAATTTTATCAACAAGTATATTATTTAAAAATTGCAAGGTAGGGGCAAATGCACCGGGGCTTGCCTTGGGGTTCTTCTTCAGGCTCGTCCCCACAGATATCAAATCCAACTTCGTAGAATACCGGTGCTTCACGAGCTGCAATCTCCGGTTGCTCCTTGTTCACCTCAGTTTCTAAACGCAATATACGAACGAGCATATATAAGATGCATGTGATGCGAATATGAATGAATGCTCATGATGCTGGACAACTACAAATAGAAGAGTACAGTAGCAAACAACAATCATATATGAATATTAAATAAACATCACAATTGGAACAAAATTTGTAGAATTAACTAAATCAATCAACACCTATTGTCTAATTAAAGGTTTAATTATAAGGGCTTAAAAATTTATTTTCACGAAAGAGGCTCAAATTTTTATCAGAGATATGTTATGTGTTGAAAAGTACTGTAAAATTGGTTTCACAATTTTTGGACCTCAGGAACAGTCTATAGAAATTATTCAAAGTGCATTTGTTAATTATTTGACTATTTTAATACTCCAGTAAAACTTGTCCAAACTTTCAGTTTCGTATTTTTATAATTTTCTTCACAACGCCGAGAGCTTACCCAAAAATTTTCATGATTTTAGGATCTGTAAATTAATTGTGACAAAAATAACAAAATGCAGTACTATTCAAAAACGCTAAAATAGAAAACAACCCTAAGCCTCGGATATGCGGGGCTCGGGGCGTAAGACTCCGCCTCGGCCGAGGCCTGCGTGCGAACGGACCAGCCGAGGCCCGCGCGCGAACGGACCTGCCGAGGCCCGCGCTTCGGAAAAATGCCAAGGCTCACGCGCGCAATGGCCTTGACGGAGCGACAGCGGCGTTGACCACCGGCCCTACTCGCCGACGGCGAGGCCAGGGGCTCAACCGAGGCTTCCAACCTATTCGGGTTTGCCTCGCGAACTCGCCCGAGGTCTCGGTCGGGGCTAAAGAGGGCCGCGGACGGAGCTAGCCTGGCCTCGGGAAATGGCGGCTTGGCTCCGCCGTTCTCGACGGCTCGGCGGCGTCCGGCCGCTACGGCATAGTAATGGCCAAACCGAGGCAAGCATCGGCATCAGAGGCTTCACCTAGGGCTCGACCTTGACCGCGGCGCGGGCGGCGTTGACCGTCGGCGTTCCTCGCCGACAGCGAGGCTAGTGACCCGACCAAGACTAGCTACACATGTTTCCCGACATCGCGAAGCCATTGGTGAGGTCGGTTAGGGTTAGGGTTGGCCGGAGCTATCTCGACCACGAGAATGGCGGCTCGGCTCCGCCGTTCTTGGCGGCGCGGTGGTGTTCCGGCGGCTTAAGCGCGGTAGAGTTCAAACGGAGAGAAGCAGGAGCACCAGCGAGCTCACCTAGGGTTAGAACTCAAGCTGTCACGGCCGGAGAAGCTCGGGAGTTTGGGGTCGACGGTGGCGGTGATGGCGTCGCGGCGGTTCCGGCGTCGCGGCGCTGTTCCGGCGAACCTGCGTGGTAGGGACTCAGATATCGAGCCGACCAGAGAGAGTGAGGGAAGGCGGAACTATCGGTGCGGGTTAATTGACGTGAGAGGAACGGAGCTCACCGTATGACAACGAATTCGTTAACGGCGGCGCCTCACCGGAGTTGGGGGAGAAATGCTCGGACCGAGCAATGTGGGTGACTGAAGTTCGATTCAGTGGGTGGAGAAGTTCGTGGGGTTATGGCGGAGCTCGGGAAGGTGTTGGTTGCGATGGTGGAAGCTCGACGGTGGCGCTAGAGCTCGGCGGAGCTCCTCTGCACCACGCCGGCGGAGACCGAGGAAAACGGAGAGAACGAGGGATGGAACGGGAAGCTGGTTTTGTGGACGGTGAGGAGCTCAGGCAGTGTGCCAGTGAGGTGCGCATGCAAAGGGAGAGAGTGGCGCGTGGATGTGAACGTGGTGATACAGGAAATGCCGTGGTGGACTCGATGGCTGCTGTGGAGGCCATGCAAGGTTCCATAAACTGTAGCTACAGTAGTTCCTGTCCCCTCTCAAAATGTGTCCAAATTTTGAACAGAAGTGCAAAATCTGTAAGAATGAAAGTTGTTCAAAATTTTATGCTCTACAAACTTGCTTAAAGGATCATGCTCCAATTCGGCTTAGTTTTTGAATTATAGTTTGAATTCAAATCTGCCCCAAACTGAATTCTCAAAGTACTTTAGAATTTTCTGAAGAAGTTCAAATTCTGTGAACATAAAAGTTGTCACATTTGTGATTCCCTACAACTTTGATTTAAGGACCAAGGTCGGATTCTCAAAGGTTTGAAAGTTGTAGTTCAAGGGTAGATTCTAGGGTTTAAACAAATTTGTTTCAATTCAAAACCTGTGCAGAATCTGTGGTAACTTTATATACCAAAGTTGTTCCATTCAGTATTATCTACAACTTTGTTTTAAGGGCCATGTCCAGATTCAGCTTGGATCATAGTGTTTATCAAAGAGCCACTATAATGACTTGTGATTTCATGAACCATGCAACCCTATAACCTTATTCTCTCTAGAATTCAGCCACTATGATACCCTAAGCATCACACATCAAATGAGCAGAACAGAATTTAAACAAGCATATGATGCATTTGAGATCAAGTTCTATGCAAATTGTAAATGCATCATTAGTGTTACTACATGAATGCTTTCCATGCTCATGATGACATGTCAGGTTCTATTTGGCTTAAACACCAGAGGTGTTACAGCTCCTCGCCCCTTAAAGAAATCTCGTCACGAGATTGGTTTATCTGACTAAGTAATGGAAAAGGAAATGTGTCAGGATCTAAATCTATGACCCACCTTTAAAATACCACTGTAAGCTTTCCTAGACCAGTGAGACACGTACCTAAATGGAAGCGAGGAATTCCGGAAAATGCTCCAATAGAAAATCCTCAGATTCCCAAGTGGCTTCTTCTTCTGAGTGTCGATCCCATTGCACCTTATAGAATTTAATAGTTCTATTTCGGGTGACCCGGTCTTTTTGATCAAGCACTTTAACTGGATATTCTGAATAAGTCATATCTGGCCGAATGTCTACGCCTTCATAATTCATCACTTTGTCGGGCACTCGTAAACATTGCTTTAGCTGAGACACATGGAACACATTATGTACAGCAGCAAGTTGTTCAGGCAACTCCAACCGATAAGCCTGCTTTCCACACCATTTTATAATCTTGAACGGTCCGATGTATCGAGGTGCTAACTTCCCTTTTACCCCAAACCGAACCACTCCCTTCATTGGTGATACTTTTAAGTACACGTAACTTCCTTCAGAAAATACTAACGGTCTATGTCTTCTGTCTGCGTAACTCTTTTGTCGGGTCGGAGCTACCTTCAGGTTGCCTTGTATTTGCTTTACTTTTTCTTCAGCTTCCTTTACTAAATCAACTCCGAAAAATCTTCTCTCGCCAGGCTCTGACCAGTTCAGCGGGGTTCGACATCTTTGTCCATAAAGTGCTTCAAATGGTGCCATCTTGATACTCTCTTGGTAGCTATTATTATAAGAAAACTCTGCCAATGGAAGGCATTCATCCCATTGATCAGGATAGGTGAGCACACAAGATCTCAACATATCCTCTAAAATCTGATTTACCCTCTCAGTTTGACCTCCAGTCTGAGGATGGTATGCTGTGCTAAAAAGAAGTTTGGTTCCTAATGATTCATGTAAATGTTTCCAAAACTGAGAGACAAACTGTGTTCCCCTATCAGAGACTATGGTCTTGGGTACACCATGAAGACTTAAAATCCTGGCAATATAGATTCGGGCATAGACAGGAGTTCTAAATTTAGCTTTTACTGGAATAAAATGAGCTGATTTTGTTAGACGGTCAACAATTACCCAAATTGAATCAAATCCCTTGGAGGTTTTGGGAAGACCCACGATGAAATCCATGCTAATATCCTCCCATTTCCAAGCTGGAATAGGCAAAGGTTGTAACTCACCGGCTGGCTTCAAACGTACTGCCTTTACTTTTTGACAAGTATCACACTGAGCCACGTAGCGAGCTATTTCAATCTTCATCTTTGTCCACCAGAATCTTTGCTTCAGATCTTGATACATTTTATTACTTCCTGGGTGGATGGCTAACCTGGTAAGATGAGCTTCATCAAGAATCTTCTGTCTGAGCTCAGATACCTTGGGAACAACCAATCGGTCCTTAAACCATAGTACATCTGCTTCATCAACTCTGAAACAAGTTGTTTCTCCTGCCTTGATTTTTGCTATAATGTGACTTATTCCCTTATTCACTTTCTGAGCTGCTATAATTTCTTCTCGTATGGTAGGTTTGACCCTAATATTATTCAAACTTCCTTGCAAAACTATCTCTATGCCCAACTTTTCCAGCTCTTGACACAAACTAAGATGCATGGGTGCTACTGACAAGCAACTGCAGTGAGGGTTCCGACTGAGAGCATCAGCAACTACATTTGCCTTACCTGGATGGTAATGTATTTCTAGATCGTAATCCTTGATTAATTTCAGCCATCTCCTTTGTCGCATATTCAAATCTTCCTGAGTAAAAATGTACTTCAAACTCTTGTGATCAGTGTACATATGGCACTTGTTTCCCAATAAGTAATGTCGCCATATCTTCAGTGCATGTACAACTGCAGCTAACTCTAGGTCATGAGTAGGATAATGTTCTTCGTGTCGCTTGAGCTGTCTTGATGCATAGGCAATGACCCTTCCTTCTTGCATCAACACACAGCCAAGACCAATTCCGGAGGCGTCACAGTATACATCAAAAGGCTTCTCAATATCTGGTTGAGCTAAAATTGGTGCTGTGGTAAGCAGCTTCTTTAGGGTTTGAAAAGCCTGCTCACACTCAGGAGTCCATTTAAACTTGACTTGGTTCTTGAGCAGCTCGGTAATAGGTTTGGCTATTTTTGAAAAACCAAGAATGAAACGGCGATAATAACCAGCCATTCCGAGGAAACTGCGGACTTGGTGAACTGTGGTTGGCGACTTCCATTTCAGAATATCCTGCACTTTTCCGGGATCCACTGCGATTCCTTTAGCTGATAGCACATGACCTAGGAACTGCACTTCTTCTAACCAGAAAGCACACTTGCTGAATTTAGCATATAACTGATGCTCACACAGACGA
>CM019827.1:95237369-95254962 GCA_009763385.1 Coix lacryma-jobi var. lacryma-jobi | reverse complement strand
CTTTAGGCTTCTGTGGGACAAATGTGCGTAAGATATGTACTCCGGAAAGGGTAGAACTGCTAGGACCAGCTAAACCGACTACGACAGTCAGTTTATCGGTCCCACTTGGACTAGAAGAAGCCAGCCTGACCTGATCGGCCTTTTGATCCGACTGAATCGGCTATTTTGAGGACGAACCAGACTGGTCGGCCTGAGAGCCTGACCTGGTCGGTCTTTGTTGTGCTGCCCTGGTCTCAAAATACCTCTGTTTATGCAGGTGTCGTGCTGACCCTGCAGTAATTGTGAGCTTGCTCTTGCCATTATCACCCTTTTCAAGCACCACCTTGTGCCCCGAATCATTCTCAATGTTCGTTGCTGAAGGACCGAATTGGCGACCAGAGGGGGGGGGGGTGAATGGGAGCCTCAAATTTCTTCTCGAGTAACGATGACCCTTGTCCCAGAAAATCACCCCAAAAGCGAAGACTCAAACAACCGGTGAGTTCACGACCTACGAATAGGTGGATACCCTAGGATATGTCCTAGAGGTACAGCGGAACTACCGAAGAACCTCCAAAACCAAGTGCCAAAGCAATGGGGCAAAACTGCACAAGCAAGCTCCTAAAACAAACGAACCTCTGATAACGGAACACCCCACTCCTATGGAGAAGAGGAAAGTGTTCGACCAAAACTACTTAGGCCAACTGGTGGCAAAAGCACCATGGAAATATACTTATGAAGTTAGAAAACTAACGCAACAAATGGATCTCAAATCGGAGCTCGAACGCAAAAGATACGGACGCTAAAACCAAAGAAACTCCGAAAGCGGAACACTTAACTCCTATGGAGAAAAAGGAAGTGTCTGACCAAAAAATACTTTGACCAATGGTGGAAAAAGTACTTTGGAATGATGCTTAAGAAGTTAGGAAACCAACACAACAAACGGATCTCAAATCGGAGCTCGTACGCAAAAAGATACGGACGAAAACAGCAAAACTGTGCAGTGGCGGACTGTCCGCTAGTGAACCGCGGACTGTCCGCTAGTGAACCGCGGACTGTCCGCTATTAAACCCCGGACAGTCCGGGAATGAGTCCCGGACAGTCCGCCGTTCAAAAACAAAAACAGCAACCTTGCTGCCCGTGAACAGCCCCGACCCCCGGACAGTCCGGGGATGAGTCCCGGACTATCCGCCACTGTCCAGAAAGCCCAAAAACAGCTCGGGACAAAACCAAAATCGATTGGATCTTCACCAAATCGAATGGAGCTGCAACCAAACTTCTTCCAAGTGTTTTTCTACGTGTTGGAAAGCTAATCCTAGGATATCATCTCTCCAAACCAACTAATCCATGAGAAATCGGAAGAACACTAGAAAAGGGGAAGAACGAAGAACGAACGCGATTTCGACCCGATCTATGTGCTCGTGAGGTTAGAGAAGAAATCCTCCGGTGGAAAGAAGGAGCTCACGACATAGAACAATTTGATGCAAACGGAATCACAAATCATCTCTCGGAGAGGGAGAACGAGGCAAATCTCCGGGAGGGGAAAACCCAAAATGCGAAGAACAAAAACGCGAATCGATCCAAATTTCAGCCAACACAAGAGGAGTAAGAAATTGATCCTTGGATTGCTATGAGATGATGAATTGTGTAGCACACTATGTCGGGTTACAAGCCACTCCTCACAACAACAAAGCGTGGATGACAAAAACTCAAGAACAAGAGCCGGTCTCTCCTCTAGCCCTAACCTCCTCTCACCAAAACAAAATGAGAGTGACACCTCCAAGGATGGGCTGCCCTAACCAGCCCCCTCACATATATAGGCGCACGTCCGAAGACCAAAACGCCCTCACATGAAGCAGTGACCCAAATACCCCCTAGGGGTAAAACCATCCAACTCAGTCATTCTTCATCTGACGGCCACACGCCTTCTCATCCTTCTCTTCGCCTCGACGCAAGCTCCAGGATGCTGCCACGTGCCGTCACCGTCGACCACCGTGTCTTCCTCACCGATAGCTTCGCCGCAACGCAAGCCTCTCGGTGCCGCCACACGTCGACCGTTCCGCATAGGAACCTCCGCCCGGTTTTGAGGCCTAAATCGGTAAACCTGCCAGCCCAGATTTTGAGGCCCAAACCTGGAAACCGTCCACCCCGAGTTTTGAGGCCCAAACTCGGAAACTGGCCACCCCAAGTTTTGAGGCCCAAACTCGAAAACCATCAAGGGTAGCTTTTTGAGGCCCAACTACCGAACCCGCGCCGAAGACGGGATGTGGTTCGCACATCCCGACCACCAGCACCGATGCCGATGCATGTCCAGCCTCCACGCCGAGCACAACGCCTTCGCCTTCCTTCTTGCCTCGGCTGACGGCACTTGCGCCGCACACAAGCCCGTGTCTGACCTCCCGCCAAGTGCCATGACGCCATCATCTTCCTCCCGACTTGGCCGATGCATCGCACATCCCCATGTGCTCTCGCTCGCCGATGCCACGTGCCAGCTACCACAGCTGGTCCTCCGGCCTCTTGGTCCGTCGGTCCAAGCCTCACGTCCGCCCTTCACCGCTCTGGGTACATCAGCATGGCACGTCCGCTGCACGACAGACCCATCCTTCACCGCTCTCGGTCCGTCGGCACGGCACGTCTCTACTTGACCTTCACCTCGCCATCGACCAGTGTATCCGAGCTCAACACCTACACATCAACATAGCCAAGAGACACATGTTGCACACGCACACCAACACATGAAACACCACAACTCAATGCCACCGGTTAGTCATAAACATTAAGCGCATAGCGAGATATGAACTAAACCAGGAAAAGCCTCAAACCCTCACAAATGTCAATCATTCATCGTATATGTTCTCAATCTCCCCCTTGATGAATGCATTGACTAAAAATAAAACCACAAAGGAAGGGTTTGAAGGCAAGCCTCATTCAAGTGCCCCAAAACCAAGCAAAAGCAACCACAAGGCCACTTGATATGAGGAAGGATCATGAAAACTCCAAATAAAAGCTCTCGGTCCCGAAAGAAACGGGAAAAGCGGGCAAAACCTCCACACAACCGAAGAGTCAAGAGAAACAAGAGTTTCATGAATCCCAAAAGGCACTCAAAAACCATTCTCAAATAAATTGTCAAACAATCATCATAAAAGAAACCAAGGTTCTTATCAACTTCAAAGGTTCTTATCAACTTGAAAGGTTCTTATCCACTTGGGTTTCAAAATTTCTCCCCCTTGATGATTGAATTGACAAAAACTAGGCACAAAGAGATGGTTTGAGATACCAAAACCGAAAACTTGGTCCCCAAAGATATGGGTTCAACGCAACCAAGCAAAATCTGAGCAAAACTCCACAAAAGAGCGATAACTCAGACAAGGAGCGAAAGACTTGGTTCCCAAAGACATGGGCAACGGCTCGACGCAACCAAGTCAAAAATGAGTTAGCCCTCAAGAAGAGGCAGAAAAGGCTCAACACCACTAGCTCAAGGCACGATACCAATTGAGGCTGAACCAACACATTAGAATGCAAAACTGCTAGTCCCTCAAGATAGAGGCACAGAAGCTCAACACGACTAGCAGGCTCGATACCAACTGAGAAAACACAAAAAGAAGCTCAAAACCAAATGAAGCACAAACATTCAGAGCACGCGGAGAAGTTGCAAAACAAAACAACTCCCCCTGAAAGCAAGCCTATACACAAATGCTATGCAACAAAGCTCACTATGAAGGATACCAATTGAAGCACATAAAAGAGCTAAACTCCCCCTAGCTCAAAGCTTTCCCCAAAATGCATGACTCTCCCATTTGTACCAACACACAAGCTCCCTCTTGCAAACAGCTTCTCCCCCTTGACAAAAGGGAACATGCTGAGGGGTTTTGACATTTCTTCACAAGATTGACACAAACACAAGACAAGTTATCAACCAAATGCACATGGGGGTTACCACAAGGAGTATCGGAGCTAGGGGTATGAACACTAAGCTAAAATGCATGAAATGTGCAATGCAACAACTTCAAGTGTATAGTAATCAGAATGAAAAGATGCTCAAAAGGGTGCTGCCCTGAAAGTGTAGCACCCAAAACAAATGCTAGCAAAGGCTCAAACTGATAAAATGAATACGAAATATGAACAATTGAGCATATGAGCAGTTTAAGCCATTCAAAAGCAGTTCACCACTAAAATAGCACTAAGCATTAATAGACAGGAAATCAACCAAGTGCTAAATCAAGTATAAAAGGTGAACTACCCCTAGCAAAGTTCAATCATCATGTCATCGAATGAAGCATATACTTGTGTTGTTATCAAATTTTATCGGAGATTGCAGCGGTATTGACACAAGTTCATACTAAAGCATGTGATTGCGAGAGGTTGAAAGCATGGTCATTGCCTAACTTTTCAACCAGGCTAAGCCTATGCAAGAAAAGCAATCGGAAGCTTAAAGCACCGGTTTCAGTCTTACACTACACGACTCAAGTTTAACTCAATTGTGCAATGAGAAAGAGTCTCGATACCGTGAGGTGTTGACATATGCAATCTCATCTCGATCTTTTCATTTCACTTAGACTTGGATCAAATTTTAAGTACAAGGTAAATATGAACAATCCAAGCAAGTGAATGACTCAGTGCAAGAGACATAGCAACCTAGCATACAAAAGATAGCACAAGTGATCTCAACACATCCTACCCATGCTAGTTGCCAATTTCAATGGTGAACAAATTAAAGGTTTCATAGTCGATTAGTCAAGTTCACCATTTGCAAAAATAGCTTAGCTCATAACATGTATCAAGTGATCAAAAAGAGCCTAAGCTACAAGCATCATCCTGAATAAACAGGGCATAACAAAAAGAGCATAATCTCATTCTCATTGCTCTAATCATGAAGCTCTAAAAAGCACTAAAATACATGATGAAATGCATGCAAAAGCTAGTCTATCAAAGACAAAGAAAAACTAGCCTAAAAAGGAAAACCCAAAACAAAAGGGTATCAGAGAAGTCCAACTAAGATACAGCAAGCAAAATGCTTTCCCAACTAAAAGGGAAACACACAGCAAAACCACAAGAAAAGAGCCAAGAAATGCTCAAGCGAACAACCAACAAAATCCACATCGGAAAAACCACAAAGCGAGAGGGTCGAAGAAGAAGAGTACCAAAACCCAAACTCAGAAGTGTGTCGGAGGTACCTCATGAAGTGCATGACCGCGTGCTGGTGTGATACTTGAGGGGATGCCTGAATCTGCTAAAATCTCCAGGGCGCATGCCTTGCCGAAGTCGTCTCCCCCTCGCCTGATGCTGTCCCTCCCTCAGGTGCAGCTAGTGCTCACTGGAGATGCTGCTCGAACGGAACCCCAAGTCGTGGAAGAAGTGGGATCGGGTCCGTGAGCCGAAATGCTCTCTCCAGGCTCCTGTTCTCCTGCACACTCAAAGGCAAAAGAAACACAAGGCATTGTCTCATCCAGTGTGACCTTAGGGTCTCCACAAAACAGTTAGTCACATAATAAGCATAAGGTGAACTCTCAACAAAAAGAGGCCTACCTTTGAATGATACCGCAAGGAGATCTGAATGCAAACTAAACAAGACTACCATGTAACAGGATAAAGCACTATGGAGCAAAATGCAGCCTAAAGACATGATCAACCCAAACATAGCCTAAACCTCAACGCATGCTACAATGCAAGATAATGATAGTAAACGATCCAAAAGCATGTAACATGATAAAATTGTGGAAAGGCTAGTGCTCGAACTAGTCATATCAACAGGATACATGTAGCTAACCATAAACTAGCATATGAAAAGTGATACGTAATGAACATCATACCTCTACAAGTAAAGCTCATGGAGAAGTATGGTAAAACAAGGCATAATGTTCATGAGATCACAGACTAGCATGAAAAGTGACTAATCCACCACATATGATATACAGAGTAGCACATGCTAGACAAAAACAAAACATGATACAAAAGAAAATGTACATGTAAGAACTATACAAGTGAGCACATGAAAGTCCATCTCATACCACAAGACATAAATCATGGATGTACAAGGTATGAGTGTATGTGAAAGCTCACCAAACTGCAAAAGCCTTTGTAAGGAAAATGGACCTCGGCCCATTTAACTTTGGATTTTGGTGTTTGATGATCAACATAACCAAATTGGACTAATGTGTTTGCGAGTGTTTGTTTTATAGTCCAATAGGGTGCAAACGTGACTTGGACGAAGGCAATATGGTGATCAAATGATCAACACCTCAAGCAAGACCCTACAAGATGTATTGAAGGATTATAAAGATCAAGCAAAGTCCAAGACACAAGAAACAGAGGCCCGGACGCAAATAAAGTTGAGCCGCTCAAACCGAGACAAGAGCTGATTGAATTGGAACTATCTCATGATTTTGGATTTGCTCAAACTGAGATGGCATTAGCATAAATCTGTAGAGCATTTCATTAGCTTTCCGAAAAGTCCAAGATCATCAAAATCAGAGTTCGGAGGTAAGAGTTATGCCCGCTCAAGCCGAGACAAGAGCTGATTGAATTGGAACTGTCTCATGATTTTGGAATTGCTCAAACTGATATGGCACTAGCATAAAGTTATAGAGAATTTCATTAGCTTTCCGAAAAGTCAAGATCATCGAAATCAGAGTTCGGAGCTAAAAGTTATGCCCAAAATACGAAAGCCTGTCTCACTGGAAATGGAGCAACGGACGCTCCGATGCTGAGCAACGGACGCGCGTCCGATGCAGCGTCCGATGACCTCCGAAATCAGCCCAGAATGAACAGTGTGATGGTAGAGTCTGACGCCAGCGTCCGATGCATTACTGTAGCGTCCGATGCCCCCGAAAAACAGGTCTAACGGCTAGTTTTCCAACGGCTACTCATCACATGAGCATAGGACGCGTCCGATGCCATCACTGTAGCATCCGATGCTCTACAGAAAGCTGATTTCAGCCCCTCCAACGGCTCTATTTGATTGGGGGCCTATATATACCACCTCTAACCGGCCAAATGAGGTGTGGAGGAGTGAGGAAACATACCAAGGGTGTTGCTACACCATATTAGTGCCTCCATATGCATAGTGCTTAGTGATTCACATGGTGATTAGTGTATGTGCTTTGCGAAGTGCTTAGGCTAGTTAGACCACCGCTCATGCGCTTGCTCTAGGTTTAGGCCTAGTGTTTAAGTGAGGTTTGCATACCTCTTCCTACTCGGTGCTTGGGTGCACCATTGTTGTACATCGGAGGGGCTTGTAGTCTTGCGAGACCACACCAACCGCGTTTGTGGTGTGGCCGCCACCGTGTACCGAAGGGAACAAGGCCCGCGGCGGTTCGGCCGGAAGCTTGATAGTGGAGACGACGGGGAGCATCCGGGAGAGGCTTTGCCACGAGTGGCTTAACCGGAGACCCACTTTGCGCGTGGGGAAGGACCGGAGCTATCCATGGAGTTACCCGACCGGGAGCTTGGCCCTTGCGAGGGATTCCTTGCGAGGGGCTCCAACGAGGACTAGGGGGAAGCTTGCGTGCTTCTCGATACCTCGGTAAAAATACCGGAGTCGTCGACGGGAGTTTGCATCTCTACCTTGCTCTTTAGCTTTCGCATTTATCTTGCTACCTTATTTATGTGCTTTGCCTTTCCTAGCTTAGTTGATAGGCTAGTTGATAGGATTGGAAACTAGGTCGCATAATTCTTTTGTGGTAGAGATAGCAACACACCTAGCAAAACCTTAGTTGCACATATAGATGGTTTACATTCTTGCATAGGTTTTGACTAGGTGGTAATTAGAGGCCTTAGTTAGAGTAAAAGTTTTTAGTTGCCTAATTCACCCCCCTCTTAGGCGTCACGGTCCTTTCAATTGGTATCAGAGCCGGATGGCTCATTTTTGGACTCTTGGCTTCACCGCCGTTGAGCCGACGCTATTGAGAGTGGTTGAGATGGATACCTCTAGGCCTCCGCACTTTGACGGCACAAACTTTCCCTACTATAGTGCTAGAATGGCTTGCTATCTAGAAGCAGTTGATTTAGGTGTTTGGAGAGTCACCCGCGATGGGATGAAACCCCTTAAGAATCCCGAGAAGCCCACCACGGGTGATGAAAAGGAAATTCATCTTAATGCTAGAGCTAAAAATTGCTTGTTTGAATCATTTAGCATGGATGTGTTTAACCAAGTTTTTACTTTACAAACATCTCATGAAATTTGGCTAAAACTCCATGAGCTCCATGATGGCACAAGTAATATTAGAGAGCAAAAACATCACCTAGCTAAATCAAGTTATGATTCTTTTAAAATGAATGAAAATGAGCTTGTTCGTGATATGTATTCTCGTTTGAATCTAATTATCAATGAGCTCAATTCTATTGGAATTACAAAGCTAGGTGATGCAGATATTGTGAGGAAGATCATCTCTGTGCTTCCAAAGAACAAGTATGCAACCATCATCACCATCCTCCACAACATGGAAGACTTGAGCACCATGACCCCGTCCATTGTCATTGGCAAATTGGTGGCATTTGAGATATCACGCAAGATGGGTCAAGAAGAAGCCACTTCATCAAGCAAAGGCATCACTCTCACATGTGATGAGCATAAAAAGATGAAGGGCAAAAAGCAAGTTGAGACAAGCTCAAGCTCCTCAAGTGAAGAAGAAGAAGAAGAGGATGATGAAGATGAAGAATCAAGTGATGATGATCAAGCCTCCACCTCATCTGACTCCTCCTTAGATGAAGAAGAAACAATCAAGCTTATGAAAGGAGTGAAGAGGATGATCCGCAAGCTCAATGTCAAGGGTGTGCCCATCACAATTGAAGATTGCCTCTTAACCAATCAAAGAAGAGAGCAAAGGAAAAATGGATGCTATAGATGTGGCAAGAGAGGGCACTTTGTGGAAGATTGTCCAAAACAAAAGCCCACTCGCATAATTCTTTTGTGGTAGAGATAGCAACACACCTAGCAAAACCTTAGTTGCACATATAGATGGTTTACATTCTTGCATAGGTTTTGACTAGGTGGTAATTAGAGGTCTTAGTTAAAGTAAAAGTTTTTAGTTGCCTAATTCACCCCCCCTCTTAGGCGTCACGGTCCTTTCAGCCTCTTTGGAGGCAAAACTAAGCTGGGCGTAGAGAACCATCGACTCTTGATCACATCTAAAAGATCAAGCTCCATCAGGCGCATGTTCTCCACCCCGCGTCCTCATACCTACATACAAGAGGACAAAGTAACCCGAGTCTTGGATCCCGCAGGGTTAGCAAGCATATACTTGGGAACCCAAGACTTGGTCACAAAACTCAACTTATCTTGTGGGTTAGCATGATGCAAATGTTGGTTCAAATGCAATTTTGAAACACCCTTGGAAGCATTCCTCAAAAGGACAACTCGAGGAGGAGAACGAGTCGTACCACGGGAAAAGAGGCAAACATCTTCCAAGGTTTTTGTAGAAGAACCAGTAGAAGCACCATGAGAAGCATGATGTGGACCAAGAGAAGAAGCACTAGAGGCATGACCACGATCATGACCTAACCCACTAGAAAAGGAGTCATAAAACCCATCAACAAAGAGGGGCTTCTTACTAGGAGCACAAGCGTTCATGCCATGAGAAGGGCTGTGAACCACCAACTTCCTAGAAGAATGAGCTTGGCGCAAGCGTTTGGCACGCCGATAGCAAAAGCTTTCTTGATGCCCATCTTTCTCACAAAAAGAGCAATGGTACACAGGCCTACTGGAAGGCACAACATTCTCCGACAAGTGAGAAGTCCCTTGGGACTTAGAACAAGAAGCTCAACATTCAACTTGGTTCCAACACAGGAGCACATGTGCCATGGGAAAGGCTACGCGGCTTCCTAAAAGCCTTAGCTCGAATACGTCACTCGTGTTTGACACGGCGAAAGCAAAAATCCAATGAATGTCCATCTTTCTTGCAAAAGGTGCAATGGAAAATTGGATTGGGAATATGAGTCCCAAAAATGTGAGAAGCACCCTTGTCAAGAGAAGTCCATTGGACATCACTCGAAGAAATAACAAGGTTAGGAGTAGCTATGAAAGAGCTACCCGAAACCTTGACACTAGTGCTACAGTCAAAAGACTCACGCGCAACACAAGAACTCAACTCCAGTTGCAAAGAAGCAATTTTAGAAGCATCAACATCGGAGTTGCAAGAAATGCGTGACTCAAAAGACTTAGCACAAAGACTCTTGCATCTTTTAGCTAAAACCTCATTTTCAAACATGAGGCGATCACAAGTACCACAAGGAGTGTTTCTCAAGTTTTCCATCTCCTTTTCAATGCACTCGACATATGTGGTACGCAAGAGTTCATTTTCTTTTTCAAGGTTGGCACTCATATCATTGTGCTCAACCAACTTGGCACTCATATCATCGCGCAAAGCTTTCAAAACCAAAACTTCTTTTTCTAAATCAATGCATGATGTGCACATGAAATTTGTGGAAGAAACATCACCATTCACATCAAGCAATGAATCATGAATATCACTAGAAGCATGGCAAGCGTTTTTATTCAAAGAGCATAAGCTACAAGGCCTAGCATTTATCTCAATAATTTCAGCCCTAGCATGCTCAAGTTCATCTACACATGTGGTGTGAGTCAATTTTAGTCTGTTAATTTCTGCATGTAAAGACTCACAAGAAACACATGGTAACAAAGCATTTGACTTAAGCAAGGCTATTTCAGTTCTAGCACAATCAAGGTACTTGCGCAAGTCAATGCAAACTAGACATGGTTTGGAAGCATTGTTCTTCAACATTTCATTTTCAGATTTTAAGCTAGCAAGAGAAAAGCATAGCTCATCATTCTTCCTAACCATGTCACTACAAGAGGTGCAAGGTGAAGATGCACTAGACTTCCAATGAAAAAGACCATTTTTTAGCCTAGTGATGGAGCAATTCAACTTCTCAATCTTATTACGCAAGGTATCACAGTGTTCATCAATTCTAACATTATACTCATCACAAATATTAAAACGTTGGGACAAAATCCCAAGGCTAGCGACAAGTGTACCTTTCTTGGCCTTGCCAAGTTCGCGTATAATATCCTCGTTTGAGTGCTCATCATCCCTTAGGAAGTCCAACAAAGCATCCACCTCATGTTCCACCTTATCAATTGCATGTCCATCAAACAAACCTGTGGACAAAGACACGCTAGAAGAACCTGGTGCCATTTGCAAAAGCACCGTTAGTGTTAGCAAGATAAAAGCTCAACACCTCGACACACAAAGTCAGAATAAAAAATACTATAAAAAGGTCACCTTCGCGGATTTGGAACCGGTTAAGGTAGAGAGATCCTTAACTGGCTCCAATACCAATTGAAGGACCCAATTGGCGACCAGAGGGGGGGGGGGGGGAGTGAATGGGAGCCTCAAATTTCTTCTCGAGTAACGATGGCCCTTGTCCCAGAAAATCACCCCAAAAGCAAAGACTCAAACAACCGATGAGTTCACGACCTACGAATAGGTGGATACCCTAGGAGATGTCCTAGACGTACAGTGGAACTACCGAAGAACCTCCAAAACCAAGTGTCAAAGCAACAAGGCAAAACTGCACAAGCAAGCTCCTAAAACAAACGAACCTCCGATAACGGAACACCCCACTCCTATGGAGAAGAGGAAAGTATTCGACCAAAACTACTTAGGACAACTGGTGGAAAAGCACCTTGGAAAGATCCTTATGAAGTTATAAAACTAACGCAACAGATAGATCTCAAATCGGAGCTCGAACGCAAAAGATACGGACGGGAAAAACCAACGAAACTCCTAAAGCGGAACACTTAACTCCTATGGAGAAAAAGGAAGTGTCTGACCAAAAAATACTTTGACCAATGGTGGAAAAAGTACTTTGGAATGATCCTTAAGAAGTTAGGAAACCAACACAACAAACGGATCTCAAATCGGAGCTCGTACGCAAAAAGATACGGACGAAAACAGCAAAACTGTGCAGTGGCGGACTGTCCGCTAGTGAACCGCGGACTGTCCGCTATTAAACCCCGGACAGTCCGGGAATGAGTCCCGGACAGTCCGCTGTTCAAAACGAAAACAGCAACCTTGCTGCCCGTGAACAGCCCCGACCCCCGGACAGTCCGGGGATGAGTCCCGGACAGCGCGCCACTGTCCAGAAAGCCCAAAAATAGCTCGGGACAAAACCAAAATCGATTGGATCTTCACCAAATCGAACGGAGCTGCAACCAAACTTCTTCCAAGTGTTTTTCTACGTGTTGGAAAGCTAATCCTAGGATATCATCTCTCCAAACCAACTAATCCATGAGAAATCGGAAGAACACTAGAAAAGGGGAAGAACGAAGAACGAACGCGATTTCGACCCGATCTATGTGCTCGTGAGGTTAGAGAAGAAATCCTCCGGTGGAAAGAAGGAGCTCACGACATAGAACAATTTGATGCAAACGGAATCACAAATCGTCTCTCGGAGAGGGAGAACGAGGCGAATCTCCGGGAGGGGAAAACCCAAAATGCGAAGAACAAAAACGCGAATCGATCCAAATTTCAGCCAACACAAGAGGAGTAAGAAATTGATCCTTGGATTGCTACGGGATGATGGATTGTGTAGCACACTGTGTCGGGTTACAAGCCACTCCTCGCAACAACAAAGCGTGGATGGCGAAAAGCTCAAGAACAAGAGCCGGTCTCTCCTCTAGCCCTAGCCTCCTCTCACCTAAACAAAATGAGAGTGACACCTCCAAGGATGGGCTGCCGTAACCAGCCCCCTCACATATATATAGGCGCACGTCCAAATACCAAAACGCCCTCACATGAGGCACTGACCCAAATACCCCATAGGGGTAAAACCATCCAACTCGGTCATTCTTCATCCGACGGCCACGCGCCTTCTCATCCTTCGCTTCGCCTCGACGCAAGCTCCAAGATGCCGCCACGTGCCGTCACCGTCGACCACCGCGCCTTCCTCACCAATAGCTTCGTCGCAACGCAAGCCTCTCGGTGCCACCACGCGTTGACCGTTCCGCATGGGAACCTTCGCCCGATTTTGAGGCCCAAACCGGTAATCCTGCCAGCCCAGGTTTTGAGGCCCAAACTTGGAAACCGTCCACCCCGAGTTTTGAGGCCCAAACTTAGAAACCGGCCACCCCGAGTTTTGAGGCCCAAACTCGGAAACCGTCGAGGGTAGCTTTTTGAGGCTCAGCTACCGAACCCGCGCCGAAGACGGGATGTGGTTCGCACACCCCGACCACCGACACCGATGCCGATGCATGTCCAGCCTCCACGCCGGGCACAACGCCTTCGCCTTCCTTCTTGACTCGGCTGACGGCACTTGCGCTGCACGCAAGCCCGTGTCCGACCTCCCGCCAAGTGCCACGACGCCATCATCTTCCTCCTGACTCGGCCGATGCATCGCACATCCCCATGTGCTCTCGCTCGCCGATGCCACATGCCAGCTACCACTGCTGGTCCTCCGGCCTCTTGGTCCGTCGGTCCAAGCCTCACGTCCGCCCTTCATCGCTCTGGGTACATCAGCATGGCACGTCCGCCGCACGGCACGCCCATCCTTCACCGCTCCCGGTCCGTCGGCACGACACGTCTCTACTTGACCTTCACCTCGCCATCGACCACTGTATCCGAGCTCAACACCTACACATCAACACAACCAAGAGACACATGTTGCACACGCACACCAACACATGAAACACCACAACTCAACGCCACCGGTTAGTCATAAACATTAAGCGCATAGTGAGATATGGACTAAACCGGGAAAAGCCTCAAACCCTCACAAATGTCAATCATTCATCATATATGTTCTCAGGTGCGACTCGTGGCTCGCCGATGACGACATTCTTGCGTCTAGTCGTATCGGCCTGCTCTCGACGAATCAAAACAGCAGGGTTTCCCGCTTCCACCATATGAACCGAAAAAGGAGCAGTACTGATCTGCATCTCAGTAAGACTCAATCGTCCTTCATTAAGGGCCGATTGGACCTATCGACGAAAAACATTACAGTCATTAGTGGCATGAGAAAAATTATTATAATATTTGCAATAAGCCCTTTTTCAATTCGTCGGGTGATGGCAAAGTATAATTAATTTTAAGATAATCGAATTTAAGCAATTCATCAAATATTCAGTCACATTTGGAGAAATCAAAAGTAAACATCACTTCCTCACCCTGATTCTTTTGAATTGGTTTGAGGGAAGAACAGGTAACTAATTTATTCTATGCTGGCCATAAAAACTCAGTAGCGTAACAATCTTTAGACTCATCATCCGAACTATCAGAGTTCATTTCAACAATATGTACACCCGGTCGATGAGTTTTATGGGGATCGTAAGGTTCTTTAAGGCGCGATTCAATTGAAACGGCCTTCTGCAAAAGTTGCTTTACATTAAAGAAATCATAATGTTCAAGCTTATCTTTAATCCCTCGACGTAAACAAGCAAGACATAGATCCGTCAGGTCTGTATCGGAGATCATCAAATGAAAACATCGGTTCTTAATTTCTTTAAACCGCTTAAAGAAGTTGACTACAAGCTCACCGCGTCCTTGTCGAACCGACATTAGATGCGATAACCTAGTTTCTTGGACCTCGTCATAAAAATAATTATGAAACTTCTCTTCTAATTCGGCCCAAGAACCAATGGTACATTCCGGTAGCGATGTAAACCAAGCAAAAGTTGTACCAGTTAGAGATAAAGGAAAATGTCGTACATTCATATAATCTAAAGTACTAGCTTCGCCCATTTGCGCAAGGAACATGCTAACATGCTCCATGGTTGTTTTACTACTGTCACCACTAAACTTATAAAAATCTGGTACCCTCCAACCATTAGGTGCTTTCATAAAATCAAAACATGAAGGATACGGTTTAGAATAAGTGGTCCTATTAGGTTTAAATTGGACCCCAAGCTAGTCTCGAGAGACCTGGTTATCTCCTCTTCAAACCGATTTATAGCTCGTCCAAAATCGATTTCGGCAAGGTTAGGAGCGGCCGCTATACATGGGATTACGACTTGCAGACTTCGGTGGATTGGGCAACACCGTCCCCTGTCCTCCCGAAGTTCTATTTGTTGCTTCCGCTTGGTCGGTCTGCGTGGTCTGACCAGAGCTATGATGGGCATTATTGGCATTCGTCGATGTACCGACTTCGCCACGTCTGGTCTCAACAGACCCTGATTGTAATTGCCCAAAATTGGTGTGTGAAGTCTGGCCGTTAAAGAAATTAAAAGACATGTCGAATTGTGTTTGTCCGGTTGGATGCTCGGGTTCAACGGTTTTACCTTCAAACTTATCCATGCGGTCGCTAAGTAATTTAAACGAATGCTGAATAGTATTGGTAAGAGTTTTTGAAGTATCAACTAGCATTGCTGAATAATTGGCATGGGTAGGGTAAGGGTCATCATGTACCTTAGCATTTACCTTATCAGCAGCGTTGCGGATACATGGGTGTATGCCGAGTCTCTGAGTGATCAGTGATTGTCAACTGGGATAATGCGCATGTTCTTTGGCTTGTGTTGTGCAGGTGTCGAGCACGGATACAGTGATCAAAGGCAAGGTGAAGGTCAAGTAGAGACGTGTCGTGCCGATGGACCGAGAGTGGTGAAGGGCGGACGTGAGGCTTGGACTAAGGGACCGGTGGCCTGAGGATCAGCTGTGGTGGCTGACAGCCTGGGACAGCGACGAGCGAAGACTTGCAGGTGGACGGGGTGCACGCGCGGTGCATTCCTTCTACGGCTCGGTTTGGTGGTTGAGCCATAGAAAAACCACCGAGTGGACGGTTTCCAGGTTTGGGCCTCAAAACCTGGGTGCTGATGGTTTCCGAGTTTGGGCCACAAAACTCGGGCTGAGGACGGTTTCCAGGTTTGGGCCTCAAAACCTGGGTGCTGCGGGTTTGCTGAGTTTGGGCCACAAAACTCAGGCGATGGTCGAATGGTTTCCCGGTTTAGGCCTCAAAACTGGGGGTTGGCTGTGAAGGCTGGTTTCCCGGTTTGAGCCACAAAACCGGGGGTGCGACGTCCGGGAAAAGGACAAGCAGAGCGGTGGCGGCACGTGGCGGCAATCGGGGAGGTTGCGTCGAGGCAACGCTACCAGTTGTGCGGGCATGGCCGTCGGATCACCACCTACCACGAGTTGGTCCAGAATAACCCTAGGGTTTAGCTGGTTCGCTCTGTAATTAGTTACGGGTAGAGTGGGAATTAGAATTAGGATAAGTAGGGGGAGACACCCACCTCCCCAGGTATCTCAGTCATTTGCTCTTTGCTTCTAGGGTTTCCTGCACTCCCAATCCCCTGCTGTAGCTACTGAGATCCGCAGAGAACCATACCTCTGGGTACTGGAGATATTGAGGAAGTGAGACCGTAATCTCACTGTTGTAGCGTGTGGTAGCCACACGGTTGCAGATCGATGACTTGATTCGCGTTTTGTTCGTGTTCTTCGCGTTCTTCGTTTCTCCGTGATTTTCCTATCACTCGATCTCCCTCTCTATTGCGTCTTTGCGAAATCCGTTTGAATCAACTTGTTCTTTATAGTGTGGAGATCATTTCCACTGAAGCAATTCATCTAACTCCTCACGAACAAGTAGATCGGGTTGATTTCGTTTTCATGGCGCTTTTTCGTTCATACTCCTCCCCTTTTGATTTCCCGGTGTTTGAATCGATTTGAGCGAATGATTTCTTGGGGATAGTCTCCTAACTACCTCATGAATATCTTCTCCAAGTTTGGGAACGTGGGATTGAGTTTTGATTCAGATTTGGGAAGAGTTGTGTGAGGGGTGACCGAAATCGCCCTCACTAGGAGGTCGCGGACAGTCCGCCGTTCCTCCCGCGGACAGTCCGCGCATCGGGGACTTAGCCAGATCAGTGGCCGCGAGTTCCTTCTGTTGGTGTCCAGGTTGACCGGCGGACAGTCCGCCGTTACAACCCGCGGACAGTTCGGGACTGTCCAGAGGTGTTTCAGCAACACTGTTGTTTTGCTCCTTTAGCCGGTGGACAGTCCGGGATCGGCCGGCGGACAGTCCGCAGTAGCCGCGGACAGACCGGGACCCCAGGGCCGGACAGTCCGGGATTCGGCTGCTTGTTGCAGTTTAGTGCGTTTGCACTCCCGGCTTCTTCGCTTGGTTTCCGGACTTCTCGTTTGGCCCTAGAGTTGACCAAGGAACCTCTCTAGGTATCTTTGCTACTTGTTAGCATAGGTATTTTGGGATCTCTCGACGTAGCCGTCTATCTAAGCTCGGGACTTGGTTTTTGAGAGTCAAACTTGCTCCGTTGCTTTTGGCTTTTGGTTCGCTATCGCTTTGTGGTGCCTCGGTGTGATCCTAGGGATCATCCACCCTCTTCCAAGGGTCGTGGGCACCACGGTTTCGATCGAAGCTCTTGGGGTTGATTTTGGGGACAAAAGGCCAAAGTTTCGAGAGAAATTTTTGAGCTCCCATTCACCCCCCCTCTGGTCGCCTTGCTATTGCATTCTCGGTCCTTCAATTGGTATCGGAGCGGGTTAAGGATCTTCCACCTTAGCCAGTTTCAGATCCACAGAAGGCGACATGTATCGCGGCGTGGGCAAACCGCCGTTTTTCGATGGGACGAACTATGCGTATTGGAAAATACACATGTCGGCCTATCTGCAGAGTATTGGTGCTTCCATTTGGGATATTTGCAACTCTGCTGATT
>CM019827.1:95219169-95236869 GCA_009763385.1 Coix lacryma-jobi var. lacryma-jobi | reverse complement strand
TTGCTTCTTGGGACCCATGTTGGTGACAAGAGATTTTCTGCGCATCAACTGAGGATTGGCTAGGGGATTTCTAACTCTGAAGGCAATGGCTTGATGAAAGCGTGAGGAAAACACAAGCCTGACGGCGGCTTATTATAGATCCATTTTGGCAACCGTTCATCTTTTCCAAACGGTGTTACGAAACCGTTCAAAACCCTAACGGCTGGGAGAATGTTTCGGACGCCGTCAGCAATAGTGAATAGGCATACAACAAACAGACAATCTTCCTTCTTTCATAAGATACATTTAGTACTCAAAGAACAAGACAGAGGACTCGGAAAATATTCCAAGTACCCGGATCTTATTTATTATTACTCGGAATTACAACAGAGATATATGGAAACATCTTGAGATACAGCAACTACCAGCACAAGTACCATCAGGATGTAAAACTCTACTCTAGTGTAATCAAGGTACAGAGTCCTGATGCATAATGCACCAAGGACCGGGTTCAGTGAGACGCAGTAAAGCAGACAGAGAATCTTGGGTAGACACTATCTTTTCAGTGCATCCCAAGGTGGGTCTTAGGCACCGCCCCAGTGCTCAAGGAACTCGGGGGAAGACCATCACCCTCGCTGCCTTTTGACAACCTGTGACTCTGAGGTTATCTACGAGTGGTAGTCACAAGAGTTCTTCTAGGCGCACCTCTATATCCCTCTGCTCGCGACCACATGGAAACCACCCTGGCGGATGGTCCCTTCACAAGAGTTCTTCTGGACACTTCATCTATCTTACAGAAGGAAGATACCCGGGGGCTCGGCCATCTCCACTATTGATTCTACAATACTCATGGAAGTAGAGGAAGTCATAAACTTAAAAGGATATGAGCTCTTCGCTTCCCAGGCAGGGTATTTATAGGCGGATTCCTCTTGGTTTATGGACTTCGTCTACAGATAAAAAGTGACTGAAGGATCGATAATTCAACCTATGTACTGTTGTACATGTGAAGCCTAGCATCGGCGATGGACTTGATTCCCATGCACACTTCAAGAGGAAGACGACAAAGTTTGCAGTTGCACAACACGACAAAAATCATTAATATGTACAGCTAGAACAGTCATTGGTCAATTATTGTTGATTCCACAGTAATTTTTGTTCAGTGGGGGGTGATAAGGAATGTTCGTTGAAAACATTACCCACCTGAAGCTGAATATTTATTACTCAGATGGAGTAAGCAATAAATCAGAGGCATGTTTTGACTTCTTAAGACCTTTATGGATTACCCGATCACACATCTGGAAGACCCCAAGAACCGACTACTGAGTACTCGGAACTTAGGCTCAGGGGCTGCAGGGTACATATCATAAAGGAAATGTTTTTTCTTACCCAAGAATTACTCGGAAAAGGCTCAAGAGATCCTCAAAGTTATTATAAATAACAAGAGGCTCGGGGGCTACACCCTATGGGTGCACTTTTCAGGAAAAAGTGCACACTATGAAAGTTCTTTACCTACGGAGCACTTCAAGATTTCTCAAGACATTACTCGGAGATTCTCAGAGAGAAACTAGAAGATAATGTTATGAGAAAATGATGAAGACCTCGGGGGCTTGACGGACCAGGATGTTAGAGATATCATCAGAAGATGATTACTCCGACTAATCCTGGACGGCACGGGAGATCCGGAGACTTGATACGAAGCGTACTTGGATTAGGACTCTCACTGTAACTTAGTCGAGTTCTTAAAGGAAGTCTTGTAATTAGAATAGGACTCCCTTGTTGTAACCGACTAAGACTCGGTCTGCGCTATGCTTCACCCGGATATATAAGACGAAGCAGGCGCAGGCTCCAGACAATTGAATCATAATCATACACAAGGCATACGCCGTACTGGACGTAAGATATTACGCTATTTAGCGGCCTGAACCAGTATAAATCGTTGTCCCTGTGTACTCGCCGAGTCCTACGAACGCCGATCCCCACCGAACAAATCGTCTGAGATTACTCAAGACGAGTTGCCAGTTAACAAACACCGACAGTGTGGGACTCAATGGTCCAGGCGATCATCGAATCGTCTAACTATGAGACCCTCACATGCGACGAGCTCTTCAGTAAGCTCAAGTCCAGTGAGATTGATGCCATTGCGAGGGCTTCTTATGAAAATCCTTCTGGCCCGTCGATGGCTTTGCTTTCTGGCTCTTCTGCTAACCCCTCTGGAGGCTTTGCTTTGTCTTCTCTTCTTTCTGTCACAGAGGAGCAGTTGGAGTTCATGGGAGACGATGAGTTGGCTTTGCTCGCCAACCGGTTCTCACGGTTTCACAACAACCGCATGAACCGTCGTCAAGGAGGTGGACGCGCTGGGTTCTTTGAGTGTGGCGACACGGACCACTTCATCGCTAACTTCCCCAAGAAGAACAGGCAAGTGGCGGGCAAGGGCGATTGTGGTCACAAGTATGACTCCGGCTGGCACAAGGAGAAGCATGTTCCTCCCAAGCACAAGCGGAAGGGCGGCTTCAACAAGGAGTACATCAAGAAGAAGTACATGGAGAGAGCCCAACCAAGCAGCGTGCTTTCTTCACCACGCTCAGCGACGTCGACGACTCGGATGACGACTCCGCTTCCTCAAGCGACGACGAGTCCGAGAAGAAGAAGAAGATCGAGGACAAGCTGAACGGCCTCTGCTTCTTCGCCGACAATGAGGGTTTTTGCAACATGGCCCTCGGCAAGGAGGTCGACAGCAAGCTGGAGGAGATACCTCAGAACGACGACGATGACACCTCCCAGGTATCTCAGACACCCGACGAGCTTTCTGCTGAGGTCGAGAAACTTACTGCCGCCCTTCTTAGTCAAGACAAGCTGCTTAGACATGCTGCTAGAGAGCGGAAGGAGTTTAGGCAGAAGTGGTAGGATACGGTGAAGGAGCTTGAGTTTGTCAAGTCCACCATAGTTGTCTCTGAGGAGGTGAGTGTGAGATGTGCACCACACACATGACTGACCTTCTCACTTTGAGAAGTAAGTATGCTGTGTTGGTAGGAGAGGTGGATGAACTTAGAGCTAGATCTTTGGTGCTTGGTGCGTGCAAGTCTTGTGCAGGCTTGCAATCCGAGTTGGCAGAGAAGAATGCCAAGATTGTGTCTCTTGAGAAGGCCAGCTCGGGTAGCACTTGTGTGACTAGGTGCGCTTTGTGTGAGGGCTTGGAGATGGAGATAGCCAATGTGAAGCATGACAAGATGCAAACCGAGGAAGAAAACACATACCTTCGGACCATCTTGTCATGGGTGTCTAGTGGTGAGCTACAGCTTGGGATGATGATCGCCCAATTCAAACGTGCTGCTGGAGGCCCAGGTATAGGTTTTGCTCAGGGTGTTGAGTGTGCTTCATCTTTTGGCAAGATTGGAGAGTCGAGTGGTCTTAACCAGAGTGAGAAGCCCAACTCCACCACTACTCCCAAACTTACCAAGATTCCACCCAAAGAGCCTCTAAAGCCTAACACCAAGGATGGGGTGTTTGTTGAACCTCCAAGAGCTCCACCCAAGAAACAATCTTGGGCTCCAAAACCAAACCACCTCAAGAACAAGCTAGACACAATGCCACCTATCCAGGAGGAGCTCATGCCACAGAAGGGCAAAGTGATCCACACCCACTACCGTTAGTACCAACAACCCCCTATGAGAGCGGTGAGGTACCATTGTGAGCACTGTGGGAGAGATGGACACTTGAGGGAGTTTTGCTTTCGGCGCAAGAGAGAGGAGCGTCGTGCAAAGGAGATGAACAACACGGACATGTACCATCCTTTCCATGATGTACATGTGCCGAATGTTCAAAGGCGTGCTGCTAGGCCTAGAGGTCCAAAATCTCAAGTTCCTAGGCCTAGGCCGCGAGGAGGACGTGCCCGGCGGGAGCCTACAGTTGTAGGCTATGGACCCCGTGGCGGTGGCTTTGTAGTTGAGCGTTTTCCTCCATCGCGTTTTGAGTATCGCGATGGTCGCTCTTCCCTTAGCGGACCACGTTTTCCTCTGCGTGGTGATCGCTCTACCCGTAGGCGAGCTAGGAATGGTTTTGCTACTAACCATTCTTTTGAGCATCTGGCCCAACACTGGTATAATTCCCATTTCACTCACCCCAGCGTTGGACCGTATGCTCACCCTATGTCTTTTTATTGATGTAGGTAAAATGATTGGAGAACGTTTGGTTGGTGGATTCCAGTTGTTCAAGGCACATGACTGGAAACGCCAAGTGGTTCTCCAGTCTTAGTCCAGTTGCTGGAAAGGAGTTTATCACCTTCGGCGACAATAGCAAAGGTAAAGTGTTGTCTCGTGGGTCGGTGCGAGTTAATGAGCACTTTGTGTTGCGTGATGTTGCTCTTGTCTCTAACTTGCATTTTAACCTTCTTTCTGTTTCGCAACTTTTCGATGACGACTATGAGATTCGTTTTAAGCTGAATCTTAGTCGTATTTTGGATCCTCAGGGCAATCTTGTTTGTTTGATTTCGCCCTTTGGGAAAGTCTTTCATGCGAATTTCTCGGAGTCATTTGGAATTTCTCGTTGTCTTTTGGTTGGACCTTCCTCCTCTGATCTTTGGAAGTGGCATAGGAGACTAGGACATTTGAGCTTCGACTTGCTTGCAAGGCTTAGTTCACTTGGCCTAATCCGAGGATTGCCCAAGTTGTCCATGGAGAAGGATCTTGTTTGCCATTCTTGTAGACATGGGAAGATGGTTGCCGCTCCCCACCATCCAATGACTCAGGTCATGACTAAGCGCCCTGGAGAGCTTTGCATATGGACCTTGTTGGTCCGGCTCGGGTGAGCTCGGTTGGGGGGAAGTGGTATGTGCTCGTTGTTGTTGATGACTTTTTGAGATACTTGTGGGTTTTCTTTTTAGCTGAGAAAACTGAGACTCTCTTTTGCTCGCAATCTGATTTTGCATCTTCAGAACGAGTTCCCTAAGAACTCGATGCGAGCTATCCATAGTGATAATGATTCCGAGTTCAAAAACTCGGATTTTGAGAAGTTTTGTGACTCTTTGGGTTTAGAGCATCAGTTTTCTTCTCCCTACACATGACCACAGAATGGTGTTGTAGAAAGGAAGAATCGGACCCTTGTTGAGATGGCCAGGACGATGCTCGATGAGCATAGGACTCCTAAGCGATATTGGGCCGAGGCTATGAACAATGCATGCTATATTTCCAATCGCATTTTCCTCCGAGCTTTCTTCAAAAAGACTTCTTATGAGTTGCATTTTGGAAAACAACCCAAAGTGAGTTATTTTAGAGTTTTTGATTGCCACTATTTTATACTCAAGAAAGGCAACCTGGAGAAGTTTGAGTCTCGCTCTTCTGACAGTGTATTTTTGGGTTATGGCACTCATACTCGTGCATATCGTGTACTTAACCTTGATACTAACCGAGTCATGGAGATATCCGATGTGACCTTCGACGAGACCATGGTTTGTCCTTCTTCTAGATTTGAGCGTGCAGGTGATCATGAGGTTGGTGATCCTCTTTTTGATGATGAGGACGAGGGTGCTGAAGGGATGGATGATCCAGCACCACCTCCACCTGCTGTGCCGCAAGCATCGGCTTCTACTACGACGACTCACGGCCCCAACCCCTCTTCGTCGACTACTTGGGGGCCGTGGGATCCGCCACCTCGGGTGTACCCTTCGTACCCAAGGAGGCGCCAGCTGCTGTTGACGGGGAGATTTCTTTAGCTCGGGAGGCGCCACGACACATTCAGCGCCAACACCCGCCTCAACAGATGATCGGCAGCATTGGAGAACGTGTCACTCGGTCAAGGTCACAACAAATCTCTCACTTTGCTCATTCTGCACTTGTTGCTGATTTTGAACCCCGAGATGTTGGACACGCTTTATCTGATCCGGATTGGGTCAATGCCATGCATGAGGAGTTAGAAAATTTTGAAAGAAATCGGGTTTGGGTTTTGGTTCCATCTCCTCCTGAGTGTCACCCTATTGGTACAAAATGGGTTTTCAAAAACAAACAAGGAGAGGATGGCCACATTGTGAGAAATAAGGCCAGACTTATAGCCCAGGGATATAGTCAGAAGGAGGGAATAGACTATGAGGAGACTTTTTCTCCTGTAGCTCGTTTGGAGGCGATTAGGATACTCTTAGCTTTTGCTGCATCCAAAGGGTTTAAACTTTTTCAAATGGATGTCAAGAGTGTCTTCTTAAACGGCTACATAGAAGAAGAAGTGTATGTGAAACAACCCCCCGGTTTTGAAAATCCCAAGTTTCCAAACCAGGTTTTTAAACTTCACAAAGCCTTGTATGGTTTGAAGCAAGCCCCTAGAGCCTGGTATGATAGGTTGAAAACCTTTTTGCTTGCTAAGGGTTTTAAAATGGGATGTGTGGGACAAAACGCTTTTTCTCCTCAAGCAAGGCAATGACACTCTCTTGGTCCAGATTTATGTCGATGATATCATTTTCGGTGGTTCTTCTCACGCTTTGGTTGCCAAGTTTGCAGATCTTATGAGCAGGGAATTTGAGATGAGCATGATGGGCGAGTTGACGTTTTTCCTTGGGTTGCAAATCAAGCAATCCCGAGAGGGGACGTTTGTGCACCAGGGGCAAGTACACCAAGGACGTATTGAAGAAGTCGATATGGGTGAGGCCAAGCCTCTTCCAACACCCATGTCGACCACGATGGCCCTGGATGCGGACAAGGATGGAGAAGCTGTGGACCAGAGAGGAGACCGGAGACTCGATATCAATCACAAACAGCACAAAATTTGTGAAGACAGCTAGTTCCTCATGATAGAGGCAAAAGTGGCTTGACACAACTAGTTGAAAGCTCCATACAAATCGAAAATACCAAGCAAAAATTGCTAGTCCCTCAAGACAGAGGCAAAACGGCTCAACCACGACTAGCAGGCTCGATACCTACTGAGAAAACACAAGAGAGGCTCAGAACTAAATGGAGCACAAACATTCGGAGCACGCAGAGGAGTTAAACAAAACAACCCCCTGAAAGCAAGCCTATAACAAAAGCTATGCAACAAAGCAACTAAGCTCACTATGAATGATACCAATTGAAGCACATATAAAGAGCTACACCAATGATGAAGGACATAAAAGAGCTAAAACTCCCCCTAGCTCAAAGCTCTCCCCAAAATGCATGACTCTCCCTTTGTGCCAACACACAGGCTCCCCCTTGCAAACAACTTCTCCCCATTGACAAAAGGGAACATGCTGAGGGGGGTTTTGACATTTTTCACAAAGTTGACACAAACACAAGACAAGTCATCACCAAAAGCATATGGGGGCCATGAAAAGCATTGAAAGTGACCACAAAATGTATCGGAGCTGGGGTGAAAGGATCAAGAAGATGCCCAAGAGGGGGGGTGAATTGGGCTTTTCTAAAACTTCTTTCAAGAATTAAACCTATCAAGCTCCAATTAACCCCCTAGTGCCTAGAAGTGTGTTTCTCTTTTACTCTACCACCACAAAAGATCAAGACTAAGCCACTCTAACTCTAGCAAAGCAATTCAATATAGAATGAACAACAAGTAGTAATGCGGAATTGAATTGCTTGAATGTAAATGCGAAAGTAAGAGAGAGTAGAGATGACTCGACGATCTTTTGCCGAGGTATCGAGGTGTCGGCACACCCCCCTAGTCCTCGTTGGAGCACCCGCAAGGGTATCGCTCCCCCTTGATCCGCGCAAGGATCAAGTGCTCACTACGAGGATTCTTCGCCACTCCGGCCGGTGAATCGCTCGCTACCGGTCACAACATGGCTTGGGTCATCCACAAAGCCTCCGGATGATCACCAAGCTCTCCGATCGCCACCAAGCCGTCTAGGTGATGCCCATCACCAAGAGTAACAAGCTAGAACTCTCACTTGACCAAGACAAGGCCAAAGAGATGGATGGATGCACACTTGCAACTCAATTCTCACTAGGAGGTGTCTAATTCTCACAATTAGCAAATCACTCAACCTCACTAGGGCTCTTGCACTCACTCACACTACAAGGTGTTCTCAGCTGATGGAAGTGGCAAGAACACTCAAATGGATGGAGGGAAGGAAGTATATATACTCCCCAACCGGCCATCTAAAAAACAGGACAAAACTGGGTTTTCTGCGGGGCATCGGACGCTGCGATGCCTAGCATCGGACGCGCCGATGACCTCGACCAACGGTCGACTGTACCAGTTTGTCAGACATGATTATGCATGGACGCTGGGGAGCTTCCGATGCCCTTGCATCGGACGCGTCCGATGCCAAAAGGACCTCTCTGGAACCTCTCTGCATGGCCACTGGACTCTGGCCCTCAGCGTCCGATGCCAGCATCCGATGCCCCCCACAGTTCACTCCCAAGTGAACAGTGACACCAGACGATCCGATGTGGCACCATCGGAGCCTCGATGCCACGCACCAGACCAAACCCTAGCTCGGTGTGGGCATCGGAGGCCTCCGATGCTGTGGCGGAACGGTCCTAATCCCATGGCCCACCCGGGTCCCTGTCATCACTGACAGCCGAATGATGTTCGTGTGACCAAGACTGTTCGTCACGGGCTGCATCAGGCGCCCAACGTCCGCCTAGGATCATCTCACCATTCGGTTACAGCACTGGATACTTTTACAAATAACATTGGAATACAGAGCGAAAGACTTAAATAACATTAGTTTTACAAACCGAGATTCCAAATAAGATTAAAGGTGCAGTTATTACAAACCATGTTCGGGTAATAGAAATAGGCAACGTAGCGGAGTACAAAAAAAAGATACTTGTAATCACCCAGCCCGAGGGTGCACAATTATTCTTCGGTCTCATCGGCCTCTTCCTGGACAACGGTCAAGCAGCAGGGCGCAAGACACATCGGGGTCTCAGCCATACCTGCACCATGGGTAACAAACCCTGAGTACTGGGGTACTCAACAAGACTTACCCGACTAAAGAAAAGGGGAGAAGACTCAAGAATGAGAGGCTTAGTAGTCAAGGTAAGGCTTAAGCAAGATCAAGTATTTTGCAGAAAAAGCATTTTGAAATCCTTGTTTTATTTTTGGAAAGATTCCAGTATTTCTCAATTCTTCATTGTTCATGATTCATTTTACCTTTCAAAAACAAACCTAGTTGAGAACCACTCTCCGGTGACAGTCAGTGACCAAGTCTCCATAACCGAGGAGCAATGTTAATCCGGATAAATAATACTCAGCTGAGGATCCCTATCCACACTGCATATGTAGCACCCAAGCTTGCATATGCCAACTCGTCTACCACGATTTCCTCCAAGATTGGACCGGTCCTACGCCACCCGGAAGTACAGTACACCACTCATATCCAGGCACGACGACCACGTGGGTACAAGCTACTTCTGCTATCTCGCCACTCCCAGTGCGTGGTTGTCGGTCCCAATCAAGGAGTCCTCGGAGCCAGAGCTTTCCGAAGTATGTGAATAGTTACAAGTCTCGACCAGCAGGCCCCCATACGGATGGTCCCTAATTTTACTGCCAGAACTATACCTCGGTTATATCTCACCCAAGCGTAATAGTCCTGTCAGTTTTTTCAACCCTGTCCCGGTCGGTGTCAACTGTTGAGTCCCGGACTACAACATGACGGCACCGTACGCTCGGACAATCTCTCCTCGCAATTGACTAGGTACGGATCAGATACCTAGCCAATGGCCGGGGAGTAAAACCAAAATCCCATAAAAATTCTTCAAGTGCTCACACTTTTGAAAATGACATTTTATTCCAAATCTATTGTATAGCATCACTAAGCATTTTGCAAATAGTTTTTAAAACAGGGCAGGTGGATCTTCTGGTGGAGGTAAACAGTGCAGGTAATAGGTCATCACACAACTCCTATAACCTAATGCAGTAGTTTAACTCAAAGGCATTTTAAGTAAACTTTTGTAAAAACAAGGAAGGGTTAAAATGCACCGGGGCTTGCCTTGAAGAGCAAAGAGGTCAGGCTCGGGGTCGGCAGTGCATGGTGTCGGAGCTCGGGGTCGCCTCGGGGGTAGGTTCGTCAGCGGCTGCCTCGGTTTTGATACCTTCTCCTTCAGACACTACACGTATGCAATGATGTATGCTTATGAGGATGCTGACAAAACAAGAGGCTTGGAAAAGCGCAGGACAAAACCTACTGATTCTAGAGTACAACTTTTCAACACGTCAGTAACTCCTAGTATAGACACAAGGTTACTTATCGCTACCCCTAAGCAGGATTAATCAAACTTATTAAGTATTATCTACTAAACCTAAGCATAAGTCATGCATGGCATCACAACACCATAGACCAGCTGGGTGGGGGTCTATGAACAGCAAACAATCCAAAAGTCACATCATAGGGCACACAACATGAACCCTAATTGCTTTTTCTATTTTTTTTTAATTATTTAAAAAGGTCATTTTATGCAGTTGCTCCAAAATTTACCAAATTAATCCCATGGGTTCATTAAGGTATAAATAGATGGGAAAACAAATTTCATAATTTTTGGAGACCATTAAGGTGCTTAACAAAAATCAAACATTTAATTAACAAAAGGCACTATTTAACAATTAAAATAAATGCCCAAACATCAACTTGCTCCAAAAGACTCCAAAATTTTACCAGAGACTAAACATGGCATAACTAGCACATAAAAATTTATCTCATGATTTTTGGAGCTACACATAATTTTCTAAAAATCTAAAACCATCCATTCTTAATTAAAAGAAGGATTTTACATTTTCAAATTCTTGCAGAAAAGTCAAGTTTTATATTTTTATAAAATACTTCAAGGTATAAAGAGTCTACCACGAATGTTTCAGAATTTTTGGAACCAAACAGAAAATCACACAAAAAGATGAAAACTGAACACTATTCAATTAAAACTGAAAAAGGAAAAATGCACTGTGCATCTTCCCCGAGGGCTCGGGCGAATCGCAGGCGAGGCGCACGGCGGACCGGCCGCTCGGGCCTTGCGCTGGGAAAGCAGAGGGTGGGAAAAGCTTCGCGAGCTCACCGTGAGTCGGGAGCGAGGCTCGGCGAGGCGGTGCAAGGGTCGGAGGAGGGAGTCCGACGGTGGTGGCGGATCTCTTCGGCGGCGACCGGCGTCCGGCGGCTCTGTCCACCAAAAGAGGTCGCCGAGGGTGCGGTTAGGAGCGCGCTGAGGTGAGGAAGAGAGGGCAGGGGTCGGAGGGGAGAGAGGAGCACTCACGACGGCGAATTTCTCGCTTAACCGACGTGCGGCCGTTCGCCGGAGTTGGAGAAGAATCGCTCGCGCCGGCGAAAGGAGGGACGGAGGGGTGGAATTAGTTGCTCGGAAAGGTGGAGAAGCTCAAGGCGAAGGCAGCGGCGGGCTCGGCTGGCTCTGGGAGGCTCGGTGGCTCGGGTTCACGGAGCTCGCCGATGGCGGAGGAATGGCGGAGCTCGGCGGCTTTTATAGCCGCAGGGTGGTGCTGGGGGGTCCGGGCGAACGGTGAGGAGCATTCGCGCGGCACTAAAGGAGGTAGGGAGCAGGGTACGGGCGGCGCGGCATGGGCGAGAGCTCGCGCGCGGCGCGGCGGCTTGCCGGCGGCCGACAGCTGCCCGCTGTCCGCGGCCGAGGGGAAAGAGGAGGGGGGGGGTAGGGGATGGGCGAGGCGGAGGTAGGTAGGGGACCGGAGAGGTCGAGCGCTTAGCGCTGGCCTCGGGCGACACGGACGCGGGTCAGCCGGGCTCGGCGAGGCTTAGGCTGCGCCGCCGTCGGCCGGGGCCCCCTTGCTTTAAAGCTCGTGCGCAGTGACATTCACCCAAACCTTTTCTGAATTTTCGAAAATACTCCCAAAATTTGAACTACACAAAGAAAACTCAAAACACCAAAGTTGCTTAAAATTTTGAGATCTACAACTTTGTCAATAAAATCTTTTTCTGAAACTCAACAGTTTTTGAGATAATTTTGAAAACTGAAAAGGGAACAAAATTAGAGTTTGAAAGAATTTGAAATTACTTCTGATTTTGTATAGAAACTTGAAAATCTGTAAATACCAAAGTTGTTCCTTTCGACAAGATCTACAACTTTTCTCATTGGGCCAACTTCAAATTTTGAATAGTTTTTGAATCAGAAAAAGAGGGGTAAAACTAGAGTTTGGAAATTTAGGGTTTTTCAAAAGGAATTTCAATTCCAAATCTGATTTTGAACTTTGGTCAACACAACAAGACATCAAGACACTCAACTGAACAAGATTCACACAAAGCTAAACACAGAGATGAAATTACCATTTTGCCCTTATAGGAAGATTTGGGCCTTTCGGGTTTTTCGAAAAAGAGACCACTACACAAGTCACCACAGAAAAAGGTAAAAGCAAAACAAGTATTAGGCAAACATAAATGCATGGCAAGAATGATTAATGACTAAAGATGATGACATGTCAGGTTAATTACATATTAATCACCAGAGGTGTTACAGCCTTCCCCCTAAAAGAAATCTCGCCCCGAGATTCTGCGTCTTAAGAAGAACAAGGACAAAACTTTACATCTACAGAGTATCGAGAAAGTCGGGATAAGTTTTCGCTAAGAAGTCTTCGGATTCCCAAGTGGCTTCTTCTTCAGAGTGTTGGTTCCACTGGATCTTGTACCATCTTGTGGTAGTCCTCCGGGTAACACGGTCCTTGTAATCCAACACGCGAACTGGATACTCGGAGTATGACAGGTCGGGTTCTAACTCAACACCTTCAACTTCCACCATGTGTTCGGGGTACTCGGAGACACTTCTTGAGTTGGGAGACGTGAAACACATTATGGACGGCGGAAAGATGATCGCGCAATCTTAGTTTGTAAGCTACCTTGCCACAGTGTTCCAAAATTTCAAAGGGACCAATATAGCGTGATGCTAACTTTCCCTTGACGCCAAAACGAGTAACTCCTTTGGTGGGTGAGACCTTCAGATACACAAAATCCCTGATTTGGAACTTCAGAGGTCGACGTCTTTTGTCAGCATAGCTCTTCTGTCGAGACTGCGCAATCTTCATATTCTCTTGTATTTGCTTGACTTTTTCTTCCATATCTTTTACTAGGTCAACTCCAAAGAATTCCCTTTCTCCAGGTTCAGACCAACTGAGAGGTGTACGACAACGGCGGCCATACAGTGCTTCAAAGGGTGCCATTTTAATGCTTTCTTGGTAACTGTTATTATATGAGAATTCTGCCAAGGGCAAACACTCATCCCAAGTATCTGCGAAGGTGAGCACGCAGGCTCTCAACATGTCCTCTAACACTTGGTTGACTCGCTCAGTTTGTCCATCCGTTTGTGGATGATATGCTGTGCTATGCAAGAGTTTGGTTCCAAGTGAGGTATGGAATGCTTTCTAGAATTTTGCGACGAACTGAGTACCACGATCAGAGACAATGGTCTTGGGTATGCCATGGAGTTTTACTATGTTGTTCTTGTACAAAGTGGCATAAGTGGGGACGGTGTAGCTGGTTTTGACTGGCAGGAAGTGGGCTTGCTTAGTGAGGCGATCCACGATCACCCAGATGGAATCAAAACCTCTTTGTGTCTTGGGTAGCCCATTGATAAAATCCATACTGATATCGTCTCATTTCCATGCAGGTACAGGTAAAGGTTGCAATTCTCCTCTGGGCTTCATGTGTACAGCTTTGATCCTCTGGCAAGTATCGCATCGAGCGACATACTGGGCGATCTCAATCTTCATCTTTGTCCACCAGAATCTCTGCCTCAAGTCCTGGTACATCTTGTTGCTGTCGGGGTGGATGGAGAATCTAGTCAAAAGTGCTTCATCAAGGATTAACTGGCTCAACTCAGGCACTTTGGGAACTACCAGTCGGTTCTTGAACCAAACCACTCCTGCATCATCAATCCTGAAACAATCAGCTTTTCCGGTTCGGATCCTTTCGACGATGTGCTTGATTCCAGGGTTATCTTTCTGTGCAGTGATGATCTGTTCCCTGATAGGTGTTTCTATCCTGATATTATTCGGAGTTCCCTGCAGAACCATCTCAATACCCAGCTTTTCCAATTCATAACATAGGGAAGAACCATAGGGTTTCATCACCAGACAGTTGCAATATGACTTGCGACTGAGCGCATCGGCGACTACATTCGCCTTACCCGGATGGTAATGCACTTAAAGATCATAATCTTTAATTAACTCAAGCCATCTTCTCTGTCTCATATTCAGTTCCTCTTGAGTAAAGATATACTTCAGGCTCTTGTGATCAGTGTACACATTGCAGGTACTGCTCAACAAATAATGGCGCCAGATCTTTAAGGCGTGCACCACTGCTGCTAACTCAAGATCATGGGTTGGATAATTCTCTTCATGTCGCTTAAGCTGCCGTGAGGCATAAGCGATCACTCGTCCTTCTTGCATCAAAACACAGCCCAAACTAGTACCAGATGCATCACAGTAGACATCAAAGGGCTTTTCGATGTTCGGCTGGGCTAGCACTGGTGACGTGGTTAACAGTTTCTTCAGTGTTTGAAAGGCCTGCTCACAGGCTGGTGACCAGACAAACTTCACATAATTCTTTAATAACTCGGTGATAGGCTTGGCGATTCTGGAGAAATCCGGGATGAAACGGCGATAATATCCAGCCATTCCCATGAAGCTGCGGACTCCGTGAACAGTGGTAGGTGGCTCCAAATCCAAAATGTCTGCCACCTTTCCGGGATCGACTGACACTCCTTCAGTGGATAGGACATGACCAAGGAACTGTATCTGATCTTACCAGAACTCGCATTTAGTGAACTTGGCATAGAGCTGATGATCTCTGAGGCGGGATAGAGCGACACAAAGATGCTCGGCATGCTCTTCAGGGGTTTTTGAGTAGACAAGGATGTCGTCAATGAACACGACCACAAATTTATCGAGCTCCGGCATGAATACGGAGTTCATGAGGTACATGAAGTGGGCAGGGGCATTGGTCAAACCGAAAGACATGACCAGGTACTCATATAGGCCGTACCTAGTAGTGAAAGCTGTTTTAGGAATGTCTTCGGGACGTATTTTTATTTGGTGGTAGCCAGATTTGAGGTCAAACTTGGAGAATACTCTGGCTCCAGTGCGAGTGTTCACAGACATCTGTTAAGCAACTTGGAACTTAGCATCCATTGATTAAGTTCTGAAAACAACTGGCTAATAACTTTACTCATACAAAGGTAGATCACTGATAGATAACCACAGACTGATAAGGGGAAAAGGTACGAAAAGAAAGATACAGACACGACTAAAGAAAAGACCGACTAGCGCTCCCAAACCTAGACTAGGGGTTTAGGTAAGCAGGTGGTACAGACACACGGGATCTCCATCCTCTATCAGCGAGTCTAGCCCTCATCGAAGATGATCATGTCATCGTGTCGTCTTCTTCCTCGAGGATGAGCTCAGGCTCAACCTCCTCGTCCTCGTCTTCAGCGTGGATGTCCTCGGCAGGTTCAATCTCCTCGTCCACGCCTGGCTCTTGCTCTACGTCCGGCTCTTCCACTACTCCGTCCTCAGGGTCCTTGACAACCGGGGGAACCATGGGGTGGAGTTGGTCGTACAGCTGGTGTACCTCCTCGTGAAGCATATCATTGAACTGTTCAATCTGAGCTGTGTACTGCTGCAGTCCATGGAGCTCGGCTCTGGTGACGTCCTCGCGAATCCAAGTGGCATCGCGCTGCTGGATGGCATGAATCACGTTCCGGTTGGCCTGCTCCAGGGAGGCTCGTGCCTCATAGAACTCCAGACGTGAGTGGTAGAATTCATGCTCCAAGTTCTCTAGCTCAGCCTTCAGATTCTTGATCTCCTCCTTTAGGTGTTTGCGGGTGCGACGGGGAAAGCGACGACCGTTGGAGGCTTCGCCAGTCTCTCCTCCAGTGCGTGGTGCCAGTTGGTGGCATGGCACACCATTGGGTCCAGTCGACTTGCGAGCAGTCAGCTTGATGCGGGCCATGTCTGGATAAGATAAGTTGGATGAGGAGTGAAAAGGCTAGCAAGAAAAGGTAAAGGCATACTATCCCAACGTACTTAGAGAGGAAGTTATTAAATTAACTTAAGTGATTAGGACATGATGCATGAATCGTTCGTACGAAACAAGGCAATGCAAAAAAAAACTAAGGTACATAGGGCTTAAAACATGTTGTCTCGCTAGCTAGTGTTGCCATATACAAGACAAGATAAGAGAAGCAGTTTGGACCCAAAATAGTCAAGTTTAGTTTGTTTGGACTCAAAATATCTTTTGAAGTTTTCGGAAGAACACTGCAACGTTATAGTGAGATGCTCCGATACCACTCTGTGGCGGAACGGTCCTAATCCCATGGCCCACCGGTCCCTGTCATCCACTGACAGCCGAACTGATGTTCCGTGTGACCAAGACTGTTCGTCACCGGGCTGCATCAGCGCCCAACGTCTGTAGGATCATCTCACCATTCGGTTACAACACTGGATACTTTTACAAATAACATTGGAATACAGAGCGGAAGACTTAAATAACATTAGTTTTACAAACCGAGGTTCCAAATAAGATTAAAGGTGCAGTTATTACAAACCATGTTCGGGTAATAGAAATAGGCAACCTAGCCGAGTACAAAAAAAAGATACTTTAATCACCCAGCCCGAGGGTGCACAATTATTCTTCGACCTCATCGGCCTCTTCCTGGACAACGGTCAAGCAGCAGGGCACAAGACACATCGGGGTCTCAGCCATACCTGCAGCATGGGTAACAAACCCTGAGTACTGGGGGTACTCAACAAGACTTACCCGACTAAAGAAAAGGGAAGAAGACTCAAGAATGAGAGGCTTAGGTAGTCAAGGTAAGGCTTAAGCAAGATCAAGTATTTTGCAGAAAAGCATTTTGAAATCCTTGTTTTATTTTTGGAAAGATTCCAGTATTTCTCAATTCTTCATTGTTCATGATTCATTTTACCTTTCAAAAACATACCTAGTTGAGAACCACTCTCCGTTGACAGTCAGTGACCAAGTCTCCATAACCGAGGAGCAACGTTAATCCGGATAAATAATACTCAGCTGAGGATCCCTATCCACACTGCATATGTAGCACCCAAGCTTGCATATGCCAACTCGTCTACCACGATTTCCTCCAAGATTGGACCGGTCCTACGCCACCCGGAAGTACAGTACACCACTCATATCCAGGCACGACGACCACGTGGGTACAAGCTACTTCCGCCATCTCGCCACTCCCAGTGCGCGGTTGTCGGTCCCAATCAAGGAGTCCTCGGAGCCAGAGCTTTCCGAAGTATGTGAATAGTTACAAGTCTTGACCAGCAGGCCCCCATACGGATGGTCGCTAATTTTTCTGCCAGAACTATACCTCGGTTATATCTCACCCAAGCGTAATAGTCCTGTCAGTTTTTCAACCCTGTCCCGGTCGGTGTCCACTGTTGAGTCCCGGACTACAACATGACGGCACCGTACGCTCGGACAATCTCTCCTCGCAATTGACTAGGTACGGATCAGATACCTAGCCAATGGCCGGGGAGTAAAACCAAAATCCCATAAAAATTCTTCAAGTGCTCACACTTTTGAAAATGACATTTTATTCCAAATCTATTGTATAGCATCACTAAGCATTTTGCAAATAGTTTTTAAAACAGGGCAGGTGGATCTTCTGGTGGAGGTAACAGTGCAGGTAATAGGTCATCACACAACTCCTATAACCTAATGCAGTAGTTTAACTCAAAGGCATTTTAAGTAAACTTTTGTAAAAACAAGGAAGGGTTAAAATGCACCGGGGCTTGCCTTGAAGAGCAAAGAGGTCAGGCTCGGGGTCGGCA